>OZ020581.1:12064716-12067216 GCA_963971525.1 Cephus spinipes | reverse complement strand
CTCGTCCTCCTCGTCCTCGTTCTCGTCCTCCTCGTCCTCGTTCTCGTCCTCCTCGTCCTCGTCCTCGTCCTCCTCGTCCTCCTCGTCCTCGTCCTCCTCGTCCTCGTCCTCGTCGTCCTCGTCCTCGTCGTCCTGGTCCTCGTCTTCCTCGTCCTCGTCGTCCTCGTCCTCGTCATCCTCGTCCTCGTCGTCCTCGTCCTCGTCCTCGTCCTCCTCGTCCTCGTCCTCCTCGACCTCGTCCTCCTCGTCCTCGTCGTCCTCGTCGTCCTCGTCGTCCTCGTCCTCGTCCTCCTCGTCCTCGTCCTCGTCCTCGTCCTCCTCGTCCTCGTTCTCGTCCTCCTCGTCCTCGTCGTCCTCGTCCTCGTTGTCCTCGTCCTCGTCGTCCTCGTCCTCGTCGTCCTCGTCCTCGTCGTCCTCGTCCTCGTCGTCCTCGTCTTCGTCCTCCTCGTCCTCGTCCTCGTCCTCGTTCTCGTCGTCCTCGTCCTCCTCGTCCTCCTCGTCCTCCTCGTCCTCCTCGCCCTCCTCGTCCTCCTCGTCCTCGTCCTCGTCCTCGTCCTCGTCGTCCTCGTCCTCCTCGTCCTCGTCGTCTTCGTCCTCGTCGTCCTCCTCGTCCTCGTCCTCCTCGTCCTCGTCCTCCTCGTCCTCGACCTCCTCGTCCTCGTCGTCCTCGTGCTCGTCGTCCTCGTCCTCGTCGTCCTCGTCGTCCTCGTCGTCCTTGTCGTCCTCGTCGTCCTCGTCCTCGTCGTCCTCGTCGTCCTCGTCGTCCTTGTCGTCCTCGTCGTCCTCGTCGTCCTCGTCCTCGTCCTCGTCCTCGTCCTCGTCGTCCTCGTCCTCGTCCTCGTCGTCCTCGTCGTCCTCGTCCTCGTCGTCCTCGTCCTCGTCGTCCTCGTCGTCCTCGTCGTCCTCGTCCTCGTCGTCCTCGTCGTCGTCCTCGTCGTCCTCGTCCTCGTCGTCCTCGTCCTCGTCGTCCTCGTCCTCGTCGTCCTCGTCCTCGTCGTCCTCGTCCTCGTCGTCCTCGTCGTCCTCGTCCTCGTCGTCCTCGTCCTCGTCGTCCTCGTCCTCGTCCTCGTCGTCCTCGTCCTCGTCGTCCTCGTTCTCGTCGTCCTCGTCCTCGTCGTCCTCGTCCTCGTCGTCCTCGTCGTCCTCGTCCTCGTCCTCGTCCTACTCGTCCTCGTTCTCGTCCTCCTCGTCCTCGTTCTCGTCCTCCTCGTCCTCGTCCTCGTCCTCCTCGTCCTCGTTCTCGTCCTCCTCGTCCTCGTCCTCGTCCTCCTCGTCCTCCTCGTCCTCCTCGTCCTCGTCCTCGTCGTCCTCGTCCTCGTCATCCTCGTCCTCGTCATCCTCGTCCTCGTCGTCCTCGTCCTCGTCCTCGTCCTCCTCGTCCTCGTCCTCCTCGACCTCGTCCTCCTCGTCCTCGTCGTCCTCGTCGTCCTCGTCGTCCTCGTCGTCCTCGTCGTCCTCGTCCTCGTCCTCCTCGTCCTCGTCCTCCTCGTCCTCGTCGTCCTCGTCCTCGTTGTCCTCGTCCTCGTCGTCCTCGTCCTCGTCGTCCTCGTCCTCGTCGTCCTCGTCTTCGTCCTCCTCGTCCTCGTCCTCGTCCTCGTTCTCGTCGTCCTCGTCCTCCTCGTCCTCCTCGTCCTCCTCGTCCTCCTCGCCCTCCTCGTCCTCCTCGTCCTCGTCCTCGTCCTCGTCCTCGTCGTCCTCGTCCTCCTCGTCCTCGTCGTCTTCGTCCTCGTCGTCCTCCTCGTCCTCGTCCTCCTCGTCCTCGACCTCCTCGTCCTCGTCGTCCTCGTCCTCGTCGTCCTCGTCCTCGTCGTCCTCGTCGTCCTCGTCGTCCTTGTCGTCCTCGTCGTCCTTGTCGTCCTCGTCGTCCTCGTCGTCCTCGTCCTCGTCCTCGTCCTCGTCCTCGTCGTCCTCGTCCTCGTCGTCCTCGTCCTCGTCGTTCTCGTCCTCCTCGTCCTCCTCGTCCTCGTCGTCCTCGTCCTCCTCGTCCTCGTCTTCGTCCTCCTCGTCCTCGTCGTCCTCGTCTTCGTCCTCCTCGTCCTCGTCCTCGTCCTCATTCTCGTCCTCCTCGTCCTCCTCGTCCTCCTCCTCCTCCTCGTCCTCCTCGCCCTCCTCGTCCTCCTCGTCCTCCTCGTCCTCCTCGTCCTCGTCCTCGTCCTCGTCCTCGTCGTCTTCGTCCTCGTCGTCCTCGTCGTCCTCGTCGTCCTCGTCCTCGTCGTCCTCGTCCTCGTCGTCCTCGTCGTCCTCGTCCTCGTCGTCCTCGTCCTCGTCCTCGTCCTCCTCGTCCTCGTTCTCGTCCTCCTCGTCCTCGTTCTCGTCCTCCTCGTCCTCGTCCTCGTCCTCCTCGTCCTCCTCGTCCTCGTCCTCCTCGTCCTCGTCCTCGTCGTCCTCGTCCTCGTCGTCCTGGTCCTCGTCTTCCTCGTCCTCGTCGTCCTCGTCCTCGTCATCCTCGTCCTCGTCGTCCTCGTCCTCGTCCTCGTCCTCCTCGTCCTCGTCCTCCTCG
>OZ020581.1:12052216-12054716 GCA_963971525.1 Cephus spinipes | reverse complement strand
CGTCCTCGTCGTCCTCGTCTTCGTCCTCCTCGTCCTCGTCCTCGTCCTCGTTCTCGTCGTCCTCGTCCTCCTCGTCCTCCTCGTCCTCCTCGCCCTCCTCGTCCTCCTCGTCCTCGTCCTCGTCCTCGTCCTCGTCGTCCTCGTCCTCGTCGTCCTCGACCTCCTCGTCCTCGTCCTCCTCGTCCTCGTCGTCCTCGTCCTCGTCGTCCTCGTCGTCCTCGTCGTCCTTGTCGTCCTCGTCGTCCTTGTCGTCCTCGTCGTCCTCGTCCTCGTCGTCCTCGTCGTCCTCGTCGTCCTCGTCGTCCTCGTCGTCCTCGTCGTCCTCGTCGTCCTCGTCGTCCTCGTCCTCGTCGTCCTCGTCCTCGTTCTCGTCGTCCTCGTCCTCGTCGTCCTCGTCCTCGTCGTCCTCGTCCTCGTCCTCGTCGTCCTCGTCCTCGTCGTCCTCGTTCTCGTCCTCGTCCTCGTCGTCCTCGTCCTCGTCGTCCTCGTCTTCGTCCTCGTCGACCTCGTCCTCGTCGTCCTCGTCCTCGTCCTCGTCCTCCTCGTCCTCGTCGTCCTCGTCTTCGTCCTCCTCGTCCTCGTCGTCCTCGTCTTCGTCCTCCTCGTCCTCGTCCTCGTCCTCGTTCTCGTCGTCCTCGTCCTCCTCGTCCTCCTCGTCCTCCTCGTCCTCCTCGCCCTCCTCGTCCTCCTCGTCCTCGTCCTCGTCCTCGTCCTCGTCGTCCTCGTCCTCGTCGTCCTCGTCCTCGTCGTCTTCGTCCTCGTCGTCCTCCTCGTCCTCGTCGTCCTCGTCGTCCTTGTCGTCCTCGTCGTCCTTGTCGTCCTCGTCGTCCTCGTCGTCCTCGTCCTCGTCCTCGTCCTCGTCCTCCTCGTCCTCGTCGTCCTCGTCCTCGTCGTCCTCGTCGTCCTCGTCGTCCTTGTCGTCCTCGTCGTTCTCGTCCTCCTCGTCCTCCTCGTCCTCGTCGTCCTCGTCCTCCTCGTCCTCGTCTTCGTCCTCCTCGTCCTCGTCGTCCTCGTCTTCGTCCTCCTCGTCCTCGTCCTCGTCCTCATTCTCGTCCTCCTCGTCCTCCTCGTCCTCCTCGTCCTCCTCGTCCTCCTCGTCCTCCTCGTCCTCCTCGTCCTCCTCGCCCTCCTCGCCCTCCTCGTCCTCCTCGTCCTCCTCGTCCTCGTCCTCGTCCTCGTCCTCGTCGTCTTCGTCCTCGTCGTCCTCGTCGTCCTCGTCGTCCTCGTCCTCGTCGTCCTCGTCGTCCTCGTCCTCGTCGTCCTCTTCCTCGTCCTCCTCGTCCTCCTCGTCCTCCTCGTCCTCGTCGTCCTCGTCCTCCTCGTCCTCGTCTTCGTCCTCCTCGTCCTCGTCCTCGTCGTCCTCGTCCTCGTCCTCGTCCTCCTCGTCCTCGTCCTCGTCCTCCTCGTCCTCGTTCTCGTCCTCCTCGTCCTCGTTCTCGTCCTCCTCGTCCTCGTCCTCCTCGTCCTCCTCGTCCTCGTCCTCCTCGTCCTCGTCCTCGTCGTCCTCGTCCTCGTCGTCCTGGTCCTCGTCTTCCTCGTCCTCGTCGTCCTCGTCCTCGTCATCCTCGTCCTCGTCGTCCTCGTCCTCGTCCTCGTCCTCCTCGTCCTCGTCCTCCTCGACCTCGTCCTCCTCGTCCTCGTCATCCTCCTCGTCCTCGTCGTCCTCGTCGTCCTCGTCGTCCTCGTCGTCCTCGTCGTCCTCGTCCTCGTCCTCCTCGTCCTCGTCCTCGTCCTCGTCCTCCTCGTCCTCGTTCTCGTCCTCCTCGTCCTCGTCGTCCTCGTTCTCGTCCTCCTCGTCCTCGTCGTCCTCGTCCTCGTTGTCCTCGTCCTCGTCGTCCTCGTCCTCGTCGTCCTCGTCCTCGTCGTCCTCGTCTTCGTCCTCCTCGTCCTCGTCCTCGTCCTCGTTCTCGTCGTCCACGTCCTCCTCGTCCTCCTCGTCCTCCTCGCCCTCCTCGTCCTCCTCGTCCTCGTCCTCGTCCTCGTCCTCGTCGTCCTCGTCCTCGTCCTCGTCGTCCTCGTCCTCGTCCTCGTCGTCCTCGTCCTCCTCGTCCTCGTCGTCTTCGTCCTCGTCGTCCTCCTCGTCCTCGTCCTCCTCGTCCTCGTCCTCCTCGTCCTCGACCTCCTCGTCCTCGTCGTCCTCGTCCTCGTCGTCCTCGTCCTCGTCGTCCTCGTCGTCCTCGTCGTCCTTGTCGTCCTCGTCGTCCTTGTCGTCCTCGTCGTCCTCGTCGTCCTCGTCCTCGTCCTCGTCCTCGTCCTCGTCGTCCTCGTCCTCGTCGTCCTCGTCCTCGTCGTCCTCGTCCTCGTCGTCCTCGTCGTCCTCGTCCTCGTCGTCCTCGTCGTCCTCGTCGTCCTCGTCCTCGTCGTCCTCGTCGTCGTCCTCGTCGTCCTCGTCCTCGTCGTCCTCGTCCTCGTCGTCCTCGTCCTCGTCGTCCTCGTCCTCGTCGTCCTCGTCCTCGTCGTCCTCGTCGTCCTCGTCGTCCTCGTCCTCGTCGTCCTCGTC
>OZ020581.1:12039716-12044716 GCA_963971525.1 Cephus spinipes | reverse complement strand
CTCGTCCTCGTCCTCGTCGTCCTCGTCTTCGTCCTCCTCGTCCTCGTCGTCCTCGTCTTCGTCCTCCTCGTCCTCGTCCTCGTCCTCGTTCTCGTCGTCCTCGTCCTCCTCGCCCTCCTCGTCCTCCTCGTCCTCCTCGCCCTCCTCGTCCTCCTCGTCCTCGTCCTCGTCCTCGTCGTCCTCGTCCTCGTCCTCCTCGCCCTCCTCGTCCTCCTCGTCCTCCTCGTCCTCCTCGCCCTCCTCGTCCTCCTCGTCCTCGTCCTCGTTCTCGTCCTCCTCGTCCTCGTCCTCGTCCTCCTCGTCCTCCTCGTCCTCCTCGTCCTCGTCCTCGTCGTCCTCGTCCTCGTCATCCTCGTCCTCGTCGTCCTCGTCCTCGTCCTCGTCCTCCTCGTCCTCGTCCTCCTCGACCTCGTCCTCCTCGTCCTCGTCGTCCTCGTCGTCCTCGTCGTCCTCGTCGTCCTCGTCGTCCTCGTCGTCCTCGTCGTCCTCGTCCTCGTCCTCCTCGTCCTCGTCCTCGTCGTCCTCGTCCTCGTTCTCGTCCTCGTCGTCCTCGTCCTCGTCGTCCTCGTCTTCGTCCTCGTCGACCTCGTCCTCGTCGTCCTCGTCCTCGTCCTCGTCGTCCTCGTCCTCGTCCTCCTCGTCCTCCTCGTCCTCCTCGTCCTCCTCGTCCTCCTCGCCCTCCTCGTCCTCCTCGTCCTCCTCGTCCTCGTCCTCGTCCTCGTCCTCGTCGTCTTCGTCCTCGTCGTCCTCGTCGTCCTCGTCGTCCTCGTCCTCGTCGTCCTCGTCGTCCTCGTCCTCGTCGTCCTCTTCCTCGTCCTCCTCGTCCTCCTCGTCCTCCTCGTCCTCGTCGTCCTCGTCCTCCTCGTCCTCGTCTTCGTCCTCCTCGTCCTCGTCCTCGTCGTCCTCGTCCTCGTCCTCGTCGTCCTCGTCCTCGTCCTCCTCGTCCTCGTCCTCGTCCTCCTCGTCCTCGTTCTCGTCCTCCTCGTCCTCGTCCTCGTCCTCCTCGTCCTCCTCGTCCTCCTCGTCCTCCTCGTCCTCGTCCTCCTCGTCCTCGTCCTCGTCGTCCTCGTCCTCGTCGTCCTGGTCCTCGTCTTCCTCGTCCTCGTCGTCCTCGTCCTCGTCATCCTCGTCCTCGTCGTCCTCGTCCTCGTCCTCGTCCTCCTCGTCCTCGTCCTCCTCGACCTCGTCCTCCTCGTCCTCGTCGTCCTCGTCGTCCTCGTCGTCCTCGTCCTCGTCCTCCTCGTCCTCGTCCTCGTCCTCGTCCTCCTCGTCCTCGTTCTCGTCCTCCTCGTCCTCGTCGTCCTCGTCCTCGTTGTCCTCGTCCTCGTCGTCCTCGTCCTCTTCGTCCTCGTCCTCGTCGTCCTCGTCTTCGTCCTCCTCGTCCTCGTCCTCGTCCTCGTTCTCGTCGTCCTCGTCCTCCTCGTCCTCCTCGTCCTCCTCGCCCTCCTCGCCCTCCTCGTCCTCCTCGTCCTCGTCCTCGTCCTCGTCCTCGTCGTCCTCGTCCTCGTCCTCGTCGTCCTCGTCCTCCTCGTCCTCGTCGTCTTCGTCCTCGTCGTCCTCCTCGTCCTCGTCCTCCTCGTCCTCGTCCTCCTCGTCCTCGTTGTCCTCGTCCTCGTCGTCCTCGTCCTCGTCGTCCTCGTCCTCGTCGTCCTCGTCCTCGTCGTCCTCGTCTTCGTCCTCGTCGACCTCGTCCTCGTCGTCCTCGTCCTCGTCCTCGTCGTCCTCGTCCTCGTCGTCCTCGTCGTCCTCGTCGTCCTCGTCCTCGTCCTCGTCCTCCTCGTCCTCGTCCTCGTCCTCGTCCTCGTCCTCCTCGTCCTCGTCCTCGTCGTCCTCGTCTTCGTCCTCCTCGTCCTCGTCGTCCTCGTCTTCGTCCTCGTCGTCCTCGTCTTCGTCCTCCTCGTCCTCGTCGTCCTCGTCTTCGTCCTCCTCGTCCTCGTCCTCGTCCTCGTCCTCGTCGTCCTCGTCCTCGTCGTCCTCGTCCTCGTCGTCTTCGTCCTCGTCGTCCTCCTCGTCCTCGTCCTCCTCGTCCTCGTCCTCCTCGTCCTCGACCTCCTCGTCCTCGTCCTCCTCGTCCTTGTCGTCCTCGTCCTCGTCGTCCTCGTCGTCCTCGTCGTCCTTGTCGTCCTTGTCGTCCTCGTCGTCCTCGTCCTCGTCGTCCTCGTCTTCGTCCTCGTCGACCTCGTCCTCGTCGTCCTCGTCCTCGTCGTCCTCGTCCTCGTCGTCCTCGTCTTCGTCCTCCTCGTCCTCGTCGTCCTCGTCTTCGTCCTCCTCGTCCTCGTCCTCGTCCTCGTTCTCGTCGTCCTCGTCCTCCTCGTCCTCCTCGTCCTCCTCGTCCTCCTCGCCCTCCTCGTCCTCGTCCTCCTCGACCTCGTCCTCCTAGTCCTCGTCGTCCTCGTCGTCCTCGTCGTCCTCGTCGTCCTCGTCGTCCTCGTCCTCGTCCTCCTCGTCCTCGTCCTCGTCGTCCTCGTCCTCGTTCTCGTCCTCGTCGTCCTCGTCCTCGTCGTCCTCGTCTTCGTCCTCGTCGACCTCGTCCTCGTCGTCCTCGTCCTCGTCCTCGTCGTCCTCGTCCTCGTCCACCTCGTCCTCCTCGTCCTCCTCGTCCTCCTCGTCCTCCTCGCCCTCCTCGTCCTCCTCGTCCTCCTCGTCCTCGTCCTCGTCCTCGTCCTCGTCCTCGTCGTCTTCGTCCTCGTCGTCCTCGTCGTCCTCGTCGTCCTCGTCCTCGTCGTCCTCGTCGTCCTCGTCCTCGTCGTCCTCTTCCTCGTCCTCCTCGTCCTCCTCGTCCTCCTCGTCCTCGTCGTCCTCGTCCTCCTCGTCCTCGTCTTCGTCCTCCTCGTCCTCGTCCTCGTCGTCCTCGACGTCCTCGTCGTCCTCGTCGTCCTCGTCCTCGTCCTCCTCGTCCTCGTTCTCGTCCTCCTCGTCCTCGTCGTCCTCGTCCTCGTCGTCCTCGTCCTCGTCGTCCTCGTCTTCGTCCTCCTCGTCCTCGTCCTCGTCCTCGTTCTCGTCGTCCTCGTCCTCCTCGTCCTCCTCGTCCTCCTCGTCCTCCTCGCCCTCCTCGTCCTCCTCGTCCTCGTCCTCGTCCTCGTCCTCGTCGTCCTCGTCCTCGTCGTCTTCGTCCTCGTCGTCCTCCTCGTCCTCGTCCTCCTCGTCCTCGTCCTCCTCGTCCTCGTTGTCCTCGTCCTCGTCGTCCTCGTCCTCGTCGTCCTCGTCCTCGTCGTCCTCGTCTTCGTCCTCGTCGACCTCGTCCTCGTCGTCCTCGTCCTCGTCCTCGTCGTCCTCGTCCTCGTCGTCCTCGTCGTCCTCGTCGTCCTCGTCCTCCTCGTCCTCGTCCTCGTCCTCCTCGTCCTCGTCCTCGTCCTCGTCCTCGTCCTCGTCCTCCTCGTCCTCGTCCTCGTCGTCCTCGTCTTCGTCCTCCTCGTCCTCGTCGTCCTCGTCTTCGTCCTCCTCGTCCTCGTCCTCGTCCTCGTTCTCGTCGTCCTCGTCCTCCTCATCCTCCTCGTCCTCCTCGTCCTCCTCGCCCTCCTCGTCCTCCTCGTCCTCGTCCTCGTCCTCGTCCTCGTCGTCCTCGTCCTCGTCGTCCTCGTCCTCGTCGTCTTCGTCCTCGTCGTCCTCCTCGTCCTCGTCCTCCTCGTCCTCGTCCTCCTCGTCCTCGACCTCCTCGTCCTCGTCCTCCTCGTCCTCGTCGTCCTCGTCCTCGTCGTCCTCGTCGTCCTCGTCGTCCTTGTCGTCCTCGTCGTCCTCGTCGTCCTTGTCGTCCTCGTCGTCCTTGTCGTCCTCGTCGTCCTCGTCGTCCTCGTCCTCGTCCTCGTCGTCCTCGTCCTCGTCGTCCTCGTCCTCGTCGTCTTCGTCCTCGTCGTCCTCCTCGTCCTCGTCCTCCTCGTCCTCGTCCTCCTCGTCCTCGACCTCCTCGTCCTCGTCCTCCTCGTCCTCGTCGTCCTCGTCCTCGTCGTCCTCGCCGTCCTCGTCGTCCTTGTCGTCCTCGTCGTCCTTGTCGTCCTTGTCGTCCTCGTCGTCCTCGTCGTCCTCGTCGTCCTCGTCCTCGTCCTCGTCCTCGTCCTCGTCGTCCTCGTCCTCGTCGTCCTCGTCCTCGTCCTCGTCGTCCTCGTCGTCCTCGTCCTCGTCGTCCTCGTCGTCCTCGTCGTCCTCGTCCTCGTCGTCCTCGTCCTCGTCCTCGTCGTCCTCGTCGTCCTCGTCCTCGTCGTCCTCGTCCTCGTCGTCCTCGTCCTCGTCGTCCTCGTCCTCGTCGCCCTCGTCGTCCTCGTCGTCCTCGTCCTCGTCGTCCTCGTCCTCGTCGTCCTCGTCCTCGTCCTCGTCGTCCTCGTCCTCGTCGACCTCGTCCTCGTCGTCCTCGTCCTCGTCCTCGTCGTCCTCGTCCTCGTCGTCCTCGTTCTCGTCGTCCTCGTCCTCGTCGTCCTCGTCCTCGTCGTCCTCGTCCTCGTCGTCCTCGTCCTCGTCCTCGTCGTCCTCGTCCTCGTCGTCCTCGTTCTCGTCCTCGTCCTCGTCGTCCTCGTCTTCGTCCTCGTCGACCTCGTCCTCGTCGTCCTCGTCCTCGTCCTCGTCCTCCTCGTCCTCGTCCTCGTCGTCCTCGTCTTCGTCCTCCTCGTCCTCGTCGTCCTCGTCTTCGTCCTCCTCGTCCTCGTCCTCGTCCTCGTTCTCGTCGTCCTCGTCCTCCTCGTCCTCCTCGTCCTCCTCGTCCTCCTCGCCCTCCTCGTCCTCCTCGTCCTCGTCCTCGTCCTCGTCCTCGTCGTCCTCGTCCTCGTCGTCCTCGTCCTCGTCGTCTTCGTCCTCGTCGTCCTCCTCGTCCTCGTCCTCCTCGTCCTCGTCCTCCTCGTCCTCGACCTCCTCGTCCTCGTCCTCCTCGTCCTCGTCGTCCTCGTCCTCGTCGTCCTCGTCGTCCTTGTCGTCCTCGTCGTCCTCGTCGTCCTCGTCCTCGTCCTCGTCCTCGTCCTCGTCGTCCTCGTCCTCGTCGTCCTCGTCCTCGTCGTCCTCGTCCTCGTCCTCGT
>OZ020581.1:12032216-12034716 GCA_963971525.1 Cephus spinipes | reverse complement strand
TCCTCGTCGTCCTCGTCGTCCTCGTCGTCCTCGTCGTCCTCGTCGTCCTCGTCGTCCTCGTCGTCCTCGTCGTCCTCGTCGTCCTCGTCGTACTCGTCGTCCTCGTCGTCCTCGTCGTCCTCCTCGTCCTCCTCGTCCTCCTCGTCCTTCTCGTCCTCCTCGTCCTCGTCCTCGTCCTCGTCGTCCTCGTCCTCGTCGTCCTCGTCGTCCTCGTCCTCGTCGTCCTCGTCCTCGTCGTCCTCGTCCTCGTCCTCGTCGTCCTCGTCCTCGTCCTCCTCGTCCTCCTCGTCCTCCTCGTCCTCGTCGTCCTCGTCGTCCTCGTCCTCGTCGTCCTCGTCGTCCTCGTCCTCGTCGTCCTCGTCGTCCTCGTCCTCGTCCTCCTCGTCCTCGACCTCCTCGTCCTCGTCCTCGTCCTCCTCGTCCTCTTCCTCCTCGTCCTTGTCCTCGTCGTCCTCGTCCTCGTCGTCCTCGTCCTCGTCGTCCTCGTCCTCGTCGTCCTCGTCCTCGTCGTCCTCGTCCTCGTCGTCCTCGTCCTCGTCGTCCTCGTCCTCGTCGACCTCGTCCTCGTCGTCCTCGTCCTCGTCGTCCTCGTCCTCGTCGTCCTCGTCCTCGTCGTCCTCGTCTTCGTCCTCGTCCTCGTCGTCCTCGTCTTCGTCCTCGTCCTCGCCCTTGTCGTCCTCGTCCTCGTCCTCGTCGTCCTCGTCCTCGTCGTCCTCGTCCTCGTCGTCCTCGTCCTCGTCGTCCTCGTCCTCGTCCTCGTTCTCGTCGTCCTCGTCCTCGTCGTCCTCGTCCTCGTCGTCCTCGTCCTCGTCCTCGTCCTCGTCGTCCTCGTCCTCGTCGTCCTCGTCGTCCTCGTCCTCCTCGTCCTCGTCGTCCTCGTCGTCCTCGTCCTCGTCGTCCTCGTCGTCCTCGTCCTCGTCCTCGTCGTCCTCGTCCTCGTCCTCCTCGTCCTCGTCCTCGTCGTCCTCGTCCTCGTCCTCGTCGTCCTCGTCCTCGTCCTCGTCGTCCTCGTCGTCCTCGTCGTCCTCGTCCTCGTCGTCCTCGTCGTCCTCGTCGTCCTCGTCGTCCTCGTCGTCCTCGTCGTACTCGTCGTCCTCGTCGTCCTCGTCGTCCTCCTCGTCCTCCTCGTCCTCCTCGTCCTTCTCGTCCTCCTCGTCCTCGTCCTCGTCCTCGTCGTCCTCGTCCTCGTCGTCCTCGTCGTCCTCGTCCTCGTCGTCCTCGTCCTCGTCGTCCTCGTCCTCGTCGTCCTCGTCCTCGTCGTCCTCGTCCTCGTCCTCCTCGTCCTCCTCGTCCTCGTCCTCGTCCTCGTCCTCGTCCTCGTCCTCGTCCTCGTCCTCGTCGTCCTCGTCCTCGTCGTCCTCGTCGTCCTCGTCCTCGTCGTCCTCGTCGTCCTCGTCCTCGTCCTCCTCGTCCTCGACCTCCTCGTCCTCGTCCTCGTCCTCCTCGTCCTCTTCCTCCTCGTCCTAGTCCTCGTCCTCCTCGTCCTCGTCCTCCTCGTCCTCGTCGTCCTCGTCCTCCTCGTCCTCGTCTTCGTCCTCCTCGTCCTCGTCCTCGTCGTCCTCGTCCTCGTCCTCCTCGTCCTCGTCCTCGTCCTCCTCGTTCTCGTTCTCGTCCTCGTCCTCGTCCTCGTCCTCCTCGTTCTCGTTCTCGTCCTCGTCCTCGTCCTCGTCCTCCTCGTCCTCCTCGTCCTCCTCGTCCTCCTCGTCCTCGTCCTCCTCGTCCTCCTCGTCCTCCTCGTCCTCCTCGTCCTCCTCGTCCTCGTCCTCGTCGTCCTCGTCGTCCTCGTCGTCCTCGTCGTCCTCGTCGTCCTCCTCGTCCTCGTCCTCGTCCTCGTCGTCCTCGTCCTCGTCGTCCTCGTCGTCCTCGTCGTCCTCGTCGTCCTCGTCCTCGTCGTCCTCGTCCTCGTCGTCCTCGTCCTCGTCGTCCTCGTCCTCGTCGTCCTCGTCCTCGTCGTCCTCGTCGTCCTCGTCCTCGTCCTCGTCGTCCTCGTCCTCGTCCTCCTCGTCCTCGTCCTCGTCGTCCTCGTCCTCGTCCTCGTCGTCCTCGTCCTCGTCCTCGTCGTCCTCGTCGTCCTCGTCGTCCTCGTCCTCGTCGTCCTCGTCGTCCTCGTCGTCCTCGTCGTCCTCGTCGTCCTCGTCGTCCTCGTCGTACTCGTCGTCCTCGTCGTCCTCGTCGTCCTCCTCGTCCTCCTCGTCGTCCTCGTCGTCCTCGTCCTCGTCGTCCTCGTCCTCGTCGTCCTCGTCCTCGTCGTCCTCGTCCTCGTCGTCCTCGTCCTCGTCCTCCTCGTCCTCCTCGTCCTCCTCGTCCTCGTCCTCCTCGTCCTCGTCCTCCTCGTCCTCGTCCTCGTCGTCCTCGTCCTCGTCGTCCTGGTCCTCGTCTTCCTCGTCCTCGTCGTCCTCGTCCTCGTCATCCTCGTCCTCGTCGTCCCCTCGTCCTCGTCCTCCTCGTCCTCGTCCTCCTCGACCTCGTCCTCCTCGTCCTCGTCGTCCTCGTCGTCCTC
>OZ020581.1:12002216-12004716 GCA_963971525.1 Cephus spinipes | reverse complement strand
CGTCGTCCTCGTCGTCCTCGTCCTCGTCGTCCTCGTCCTCGTCGTCCTCGTCCTCGTCGTCCTCGTCGTCCTCGTCCTCGTCGTCCTCGTCCTCGTCGTCCTCGTCGTCCTCGTCCTCGTCCTCGTCGTCCTCGTCCTCGTCCTCCTCGTCCTCGTCCTCCTCGTCCTCGTCCTCGTCGTCCTCGTCCTCGTCGTCCTCGTCGTCCTCGTCGTCCTCGTCGTCCTCGTCCTCGTCGTCCTCGTCCTCGTCGTCCTCGTCCTCGTCGTCCTCGTCCTCGTCGTCCTCGTCGTCCTCGTCCTCGTCGTCCTCGTCCTCGTCGTCCTCGTCGTCCTCGTCCTCGTCCTGGTCGTCCTCGTCCTCCTCGTCCTCGTCCTCGTCGTCCTCGTCCTCGTCCTCGTCGTCCTCGTCCTCGTCCTCGTCGTCCTCGTCGTCCTCGTCGTCCTCGTCCTCGTCGTCCTCGTCGTCCTCGTCGTCCTCGTCCTCGTCGTATTCGTCGTCCTCGTCGTCCTCGTCGTCCTCGTCGTCCTCGTCGTCCTCGTCGTCCTCGTCGTACTCGTCGTCCTCGTCGTCCTCGTCGTCCTCCTCGTCCTCCTCGTCCTCCTCGTCCTTCTCGTCCTCCTCGTCCTCGTCCTCGTCCTCGTCGTCCTCGTCCTCGTCGTCCTCGTCGTCCTCGTCCTCGTCGTCCTCGTCCTCGTCGTCCTCGTCCTCGTCGTCCTCGTCCTCGTCGTCCTCGTCCTCGTCCTCCTCGTCCTCCTCGTCCTCCTCGTCCTCGTCCTCCTCGTCCTCGTCCTCGTCGTCCTCGTCCTCGTCGTCCTGGTCCTCGTCTTCCTCGTCCTCGTCCTCGTCGTCCTCGTCCTCGTCCTCGTCGTCCTCGTCGTCCTCGTCCTCGTCGTATTCGTCGTCCTCGTCGTCCTCGTCGTCCTCGTCGTCCTCGTCGTACTCGTCGTCCTCGTCGTCCTCGTCGTCCTCCTCGTCCTCCTCGTCCTCCTCGTCCTTCTCGTCCTCCTCGTCCTCGTCCTCGTCCTCGTCGTCCTCGTCCTCGTCGTCCTCGTCGTCGTCCTCGTCGTCCTCGTCCTCGTCGTCCTCGTCCTCGTCGTCCTCGTCCTCGTCGTCCTCGTCGTCCTCGTCCTCGTCGTCCTCGTCCTCGTCGTCCTCGTCCTCGTCGTCCTCGTCCTCGTCGTCCTCGTCCTCGTCCTCGTCGTCCTCGTCCTCGTCGTCCTCGTTCTCGTCGTCCTCGTCCTCGTCGTCCTCGTCCTCGTCGTCCTCGTCGTCCTCGTCCTCCTCGTCCTCGTCTTCGTCCTCCTCGTCCTCGTCTTCGTCCTCCTCGTCCTCGTCCTCGTCGTCCTCGTCCTCGTCCTCGTCCTCCTCGTCCTCGTTCTCGTCCTCCTCGTCCTCGTTCTCGTCCTCCTCGTCCTCGTCCTCGTCCTCCTCGTCCTCGTTCTCGTCCTCCTCGTCCTCGTCCTCGTCCTCCTCGTCCTCCTCGTCCTCCTCGTCCTCGTCCTCGTCCTCGTCGTCCTCGTCCTCGTCATCCTCGTCCTCGTCGTCCTCGTCCTCGTCTTCGTCCTCCTCGTCCTCGTCCTCCTCGACCTCGTCCTCCTCGTCCTCGTCGTCCTCGTCGTCCTCGTCGTCCTCGTCGTCCTCGTCCTCGTCCTCCTCGTCCTCGTCCTCGTCCTCCTCGTCCTCGTTCTCGTCCTCCTCGTCCTCGTCGTCCTCGTCCTCGTTGTCCTCGTCCTCGTCGTCCTCGTCCTCGTCGTCCTCGTCCTCGTCGTCCTCGTCCTCGTCGTCCTCGTCCTCGTCGTCCTCGTCCTCGTCGTCCTCGTCGTCCTCGTCCTCGTCGTCCTCGTCCTCGTCGTCCTCGTCCTCGTCGTCCTCGTCCTCGTCGTCCTCGTCCTCGTCGTCCTCGTCCTCGTCGTCCTCGTCTTCGTCCTCGTCGACATCGTCCTCGTCGTCCTCGTCCTCGCCCTTGTCGTCCTCGTCCTCGTCCTCGTCGTCCTCGTCCTCGTCGTCCTCGTCCTCGTCGTCCTCGTCCTCGTCGTCCTCGTCCTCGTCCTCGTCCTCGTCGTCCTCGTCCTCGTCGTCCTCGTCCTCGTCCTCGTCCTCGTCCTCGTCGTCCTCGTCCTCGTCGTATTCGTCGTCCTCGTCGTCCTCGTCGTCCTCGTCGTCCTCGTCGTACTCGTCGTCCTCGTCGTCCTCGTCGTCCTCCTCGTCCTCCTCGTCCTCCTCGTCCTTCTCGTCCTCCTCGTCCTCGTCCTCGTCCTCGTCGTCCTCGTCCTCGTCGTCCTCGTCGTCCTCGTCGTCCTCGTCGTCCTCGTCCTCGTCGTCCTCGTCCTCGTCGTCCTCGTCCTCGTCGTCCTCGTCCTCGTCGTCCTCGTCCTCGTCGTCCTCGTCCTCGTCGTCCTCGTCCTCGTCCTCCTCGTCCTCCTCGTCCTCCTCGTCCTCGTCCTCCTCGTCCTCGTCCTCGTCGTCCTCGTCCTCGTCGTCCTGGTCCTCGTCTTCCTC
>OZ020581.1:11979716-11992216 GCA_963971525.1 Cephus spinipes | reverse complement strand
TCGTCCTCGTCCTCCTCGTCCTCGTCGTCCTCGTCGTCCTCGTCCTCGTCGTCGTCCTCGTCCTCGTCGTCCTCGTCCTCGTCGTCCTCGTCCTCGTCGTCCTCGTCGACCTCGTCGTCCTCGTCCTCGTCGTCCTCGTCCTCGTCCTCGTCCTCGTCGTCCTCGTCCTCGTCGTCCTCGTCCTCGTCGTCCTCGTCCTCGTCCTCCTCGTCCTCCTCGTCCTCGTCGTCCTCGTCCTCGTCGTCCTCGTCGTCCTCGTCGTCCTCGTCGTCCTCGTCGTCCTCGTCGTCCTCGTCGTCCTCGTCGTCCTCGTCGTCCTCGTCGTCCTCGTCGTCCTCGTCGTCCTCGTCGTCCTCGTCGTCCTCGTCGTCCTCGTCGTCCTCGTCGTCCTCGTCGTCCTCGTCGTCCTCGTCGTCCTCGTCGTCCTCGTCGTCCTCGTCGTCCTCGTCGTCCTCGTCGTCCTCGTCGTCCTCGTCGTCCTCGTCGTCCTCGTCGTCCTCGTCGTCCTCCTCGTCCTCGTCGTCCTCGTCGTCCTCGTCCTCGTCCTCGTCGTCTTCGTCCTCGTCGTCCTCGTCGTCCTCGTCGTCCTCATCGTCCTTGTCCTCGTCGTCCTCGTCCTCGTCCTCGTCGTCCTCGTCCTCGTCGTCCTCGTCCTCGTCGTCCTCGTCCTCGTCCTCGTCGACCTCGTCCTCGTCGTCCTCGTCCTCGTCGTCCTCGTCCTCGTCGTCCTCGTCCTCGTCGTCCTCGTCCTCGTCGTCCTCGTCCTCGTCGTCCTCGTCCTCGTCGTCCTCGTCCTCGTCGTCCTCGTCTTCGTCCTCGTCGACCTCGTCCTCGTCCTCGTCGTCCTCGTCCTCGTCGTCCTCGTCCTCGTCGTCCTCGTCCTCGTCCTCGTCGTCCTCGTCGTCCTCGTCGTCCTCGTCCTCCTCGTCCTCGTCCTCCTCGTCCTCGTCGTCCTCGTCGTCCTCGTCCTCGTCGTCCTCGTCGTCCTCGTCGTCCTCGTCCTCGTCCTCCTCGTCCTCGTCCTCCTCGTCCTCGTCGTCCTCGTCGTCCTCGTCGTCCTCGTCGTCCTCGTCCTCGTCCTCGTCGTCCTCGTCCTCGTCGTCCTCGTCGTCCTCGTCGTCCTCGTCCTCGTCCTCCTCGTCCTCGTCGTCCTCGTCGTCCTCGTCGTCCTCGTCCTCGTCGTCCTCGTCCTCGTCGTCCTCGTCGTCCTCGTCCTCGTCCTCGTCCTCGTCGTCCTCGTCCTCGTCCTCGTCCTCGTCGTCCTCCTCGTCCTCGTCCTCCTCGTCCTCGTCCTCCTCGTCCTCGTCCTCGTCGTCCTCGTCCTCGTCGTCCTCGTCCTCGTCCTCGTCGACCTCGTCCTCGTCCTCGTCGTCCTCGTCCTAGTCGTCCTCGTCCTCGTCGTCCTCGTCCTCGTCCTCGTCGTCCTCGTCCTCGTCCTCGTCGTCCTCGTCGTCCTCGTCCTCGTCCTCGTCGTCCTCGTACTCGTCCTCGTCGTCCTCGTACTCGTCCTCGTCGTCCTCGTCGTCCTCGTCGTCCTCGTCGTCCTCGTCGTCCTCGTCGTCCTCGTCGTCCTCGTCCTCGTCCTCGTCCTCGTCGTCCTCGTCGTCCTCGTCGTCCTCGTCATCGTCGTCCTCGTCGTCCTCGTCCTCGTCGTCCTTGTCCTCGTCCTCGTCCTCGTCGTCCTCGTCCTCGTCGTCCTCGTCCTCGTCCTCGTCGACCTCGTCCTCGTCGTCCTCGTCCTCGTCGTCCTCGTCCTCGTCCTCGTCGTCCTCGTCCTCGTCGTCCTCGTCCTCGTCGTCCTCGTCCTCGTCGTCCTCGTCGTTCTCGTCCTCCTCGTCCTCCTCGTCCTCGTCCTCGTCCTCGTCGTCCTCATCCTCCTCGTCCTCGTCTTCGTCGTCCTCATCCTCCTCGTCCTCGTCTTCGTCCTCCTCGTCCTCGTCGTCCTCGTCTTCGTCCTCCTCGTCCTCCTCGTCCTCGTTCTCGTCCTCCTCGTCCTCCTCGTCCTCCTCGTCCTCCTCGTCCTCCTCGTCCTCCTCGTCCTCCTCGCCCTCCTCGTCCTCCTCGTCCTCCTCGTCCTTCTCGTCCTCGTCCTCGTCCTCGTCGTCCTCGTCGTCCTCGTCGTCCTCGTCGTCCTCGTCGTCCTCGTCCTCGTCGTCCTCGTCGTCCTCGTCCTCGTCCTCCTCGTCCTCGTCCTCCTCGTCCTCGTCGTCCTCGTCGTCCTCGTCCTCGTCGTCGTCCTCGTCCTCGTCGTCCTCGTCCTCGTCGTCCTCGTCCTCGTCGTCCTCGTCGACCTCGTCGTCCTCGTCCTCGTCGTCCTCGTCCTCGTCGTCCTCGTCCTCGTCGTCCTCGTCCTCGTCCTCCTCGTCCTCCTCGTCCTCCTCGTCCTCGTCGTCCTCGTCCTCGTCGTCCTCGTCCTCGTCGTCCTCGTCCTCGTCGTCCTCGTCCTCGTCGTCCTCGTCCTCGTCGTCCTCGTCCTCGTCGTCCTCGTCGTCCTCGTCGTCCTCGTCCTCGTCGTCCTCGTCGTCCTCGTCCTCGTCCTCGTCCTCGTCGTCCTCGTCCTCGTCCTCGTCCTCGTCGTCCTCCTCGTCCTCGTCCTCCTCGTCCTCGTCCTCGTCCTCGTCGTCCTCGTCGTCCTCGTCCTCGTCGTCCTCGTCCTCGTCGTCCTCGTCCTCGTCGTCCTCGTCCTCGTCGTCCTCGTACTCGTCCTCGTCGTCCTCGTCGTCCTCGTCGTCCTCGTCGTCCTCGTCGTCCTCGTCGTCCTCGTCCTCGTCCTCGTCGTCCTCGTCGTCCTCGTCGTCCTCGTCATCGTCGTCCTCGTCGTCCTCGTCCTCGTCGTCCTCGTCCTCGTCCTCGTCCTCGTCCTCGTCGTCCTCGTCCTCGTCGTCCTCGTCCTCGTCGTCCTCGTCCTCGTCCTCGTCGACCTCGTCCTCGTCGTCCTCGTCCTCGTCGTCCTCGTCCTCGTCGTCCTCGTCCTCGTCCTCGTCGTCCTCGTCCTCGTCGTCCTCGTCCTCGTCGTCCTCGTCGTTCTCGTCCTCCTCTTCCTCCTCGTCCTCGTCCTCGTCCTCGTCGTCCTCGTCCTCCTCGTCCTCGTCTTCGTCCTCCTCGTCCTCGTCGTCCTCGTCTTCGTCGTCCTCGTCCTCGTCCTCGTCCTCGTCGTCCTCGTCCTCGTCGTCCTCGTCCTCGTCGTCCTCGTCCTCGTCCTCGTCGACCTCGTCCTCGTCGTCCTCGTCCTCGTCGTCCTCGTCCTCGTCCTCGTCGTCCTCGTCCTCGTCGTCCTCGTCCTCGTCGTCCTCGTCGTTCTCGTCCTCCTCGTCCTCCTCGTCCTCGTCCTCGTCCTCGTCGTCCTCGTCCTCCTCGTCCTCGTCTTCGTCCTCCTCGTCCTCGTCGTCCTCGTCTTCGTCCTCCTCGTCCTCGTCCTCGTCCTCGTTCTCGTCCTCCTCGTCCTCCTCGTCCTCCTCGTCCTCCTCGTCCTCCTCGTCCTCCTCGCCCTCCTCGTCCTCCTCGTCCTCCTCGTCCTCCTCGTCCTCGTCCTCGTCCTCGTCGTCTTCGTCCTCGTCGTCCTCGTCGTCCTCGTCGTCCTCGTCCTCGTCGTCCTCGTCGTCCTCGTCGTCCTCGTCCTCGTCCTCCTCGTCCTCGTCCTCCTCGTCCTCGTCGTCCTCGTCGTCCTCGTCGTCCTCGTCCTCGTCGTCGTCCTCGTCCTCGTCGTCCTCGTCCTCGTCGTCCTCGTCCTCGTCGTCCTCGTCGACCTCGTCGTCCTCGTCCTCGTCGTCCTCGTCCTCGTCCTCGTCCTCGTCGTCCTCGTCCTCGTCGTCCTCGTCCTCGTCGTCCTCGTCCTCGTCGTCCTCGTCCTCGTCCTCCTCGTCCTCGTCCTCGTCGTCCTCGTCCTCGTCGTCCTCGTCGTCCTCGTCCTCGTCCTCGTCCTCGTCCTCGTCGTCCTCGTCCTCGTCGTCCTCGTCCTCGTCCTCGTCCTCGTCGTCCTCCTCGTCCTCGTCCTCCTCGTCCTCGTCCTCGTCCTCGTCGTCCTCGTCCTCGTCCTCGTCGTCCTCGTCGTCCTCGTCCTCGTCCTCGTCGTCCTCGTACTCGTCCTCGTCGTCCTCGTCGTCCTCGTCGTCCTCGTCGTCCTCGTCGTCCTCGTCGTCCTCGTCGTCCTCGTCGTCCTCGTCGTCCTCGTCCTCGTCCTCGTCCTCGTCGTCCTCGTCGTCCTCGTCGTCCTCGTCATCGTCGTCCTCGTCGTCCTCGTCCTCGTCGTCCTCGTCCTCGTCGTCCTCGTCCTCGTCGTCCTCGTCCTCGTCCTCGTCGACCTCGTCCTCGTCGTCCTCGTCCTCGTCGTCCTCGTCCTCGTCGTTCTCGTCCTCCTCTTCCTCCTCGTCCTCGTCCTCGTCCTCGTCGTCCTCGTCCTCCTCGTCCTCGTCTTCGTCCTCCTCGTCCTCGTCGTCCTCGTCTTCGTCCTCCTCGTCCTCGTCCTCGTCCTCGTTCTCGTCCTCCTCGTCCTCCTCGTCCTCCTCGTCCTTCTCGTCCTCCTCGCCCTCCTCGTCCTCCTCGTCCTCCTCGTCCTCCTCGTCCTCCTCGTCCTCGTCCTCGTCCTCGTCCTCGTCGTCTTCGTCCTCGTCGTCCTCGTCGTCCTCATCGTCCTCGTCGTCCTCGTCCTCGTCGTCCTCGTCGTCCTCGTCCTCGTCGTCCTCGTCCTCGTCCTCCTCGTCCTCCTCGTCCACCTCGTCCTCGTCCTCGTCCTCCTCGTCCTCCTCGTCCTCGTCCTCCTCGTCCTCGTCCTCGTCCTCCTCGTCCTCGTCCTCCTCGACCTCGTCCTCCTCGTCCTCGTCGTCCTCGTCGTCCTCGTCGTCCTCGTCGTCCTCGTCGTCCTCGTCGTCCTCGTCCTCGTCCTCGTCCTCCTCGTCCTCGTCCTCGTCCTCGTCGTCCTCGTCCTCGTCGTTCTCGTCCTCCTCTTCCTCCTCGTCCTCGTCCTCGTCCTCGTCGTCCTCGTCCTCCTCGTCCTCGTCTTCGTCCTCCTCGTCCTCGTCGTCCTCGTCTTCGTCCTCCTCGTCCTCGTCCTCGTCCTCGTTCTCGTCCTCCTCGTCCTCGTCCTCCTCGTCCTTCTCGTCCTCCTCGCCCTCCTCGTCCTCCTCGTCCTCCTCGTCCTCCTCGTCCTCGTCCTCGTCCTCGTCCTCGTCGTCTTCGTCCTCGTCGTCCTCGTCGTCCTCATCGTCCTCGTCGTCCTCGTCCTCGTCGTCCTCGTCGTCCTCGTCCTCGTCGTCCTCGTCCTCGTCCTCCTCGTCCTCCTCGTCCACCTCGTCCTCGTCCTCGTCCTCCTCGTCCTCCTCGTCCTCGTCCTCCTCGTCCTCGTCCTCGTCCTCCTCGTCCTCGTCCTCCTCGACCTCGTCCTCCTCGTCCTCGTCGTCCTCGTCGTCCTCGTCGTCCTCGTCGTCCTCGTCGTCCTCGTCGTCCTCGTCGTCCTCGTCGTCCTCGTCCTCGTCCTCGTCCTCCTCGTCCTCGTCCTCGTCCTCGTCCTCCTCGTCCTCGTTCTCGTCCTCCTCGTCCTCGTCGTCCTCGTCCTCGTCGTCCTCGTCCTCGTCGTCCTCGTCCTCGTCGTCCTCGTCCTCGTCGTCCTCGTCCTCGTCGTCCTCGTCCTCGTCGTCCTCGTCCTCGTCGTCCTCGTCTTCGTCCTCGTCGACCTCGTCCTCGTCGTCCTCGTCCTCGTCGTCCTCGTCCTCGTCCTCGTCGTCCTCGTCCTCGTCGTCCTCGTCGTCCTCGTCGTCCTCGTCCTCCTCGTCCTCGTCCTCCTCGTCCTCGTTCTCGTCCTCGTCCTCGTCCTCCTCGTCCTCGTCCTCGTCGTCCTCGTCTTCGTCCTCCTCGTCCTCGTCGTCCTCGTCTTCGTCCTCCTCGTCCTCGTCCTCGTCCTCGTTCTCGTCGTCCTCGTCCTCCTCGTCCTCCTCGTCCTCCTCGTCCTCCTCGCCCTCCTCGTCCTCGTCCTCGTCCTCGTCCTCGTCGTCCTCGTCCTCGTCGTCCTCGTCGTCCTCGTCCTCGTCGTCCTCGTCCTCCTCGTCCTCGTCTTCGTCCTCCTCGACCTCGTCTTCGTCCTCCTCGTCCTCGTCCTCGTCGTCCTCGTCCTCGTCCTCCTCGTCCTCGTCCTCGTCCTCGTCCTCCTCGTCCTCGTTCTCGTCCTCCTCGTCCTCGTCCTCGTCCTCCTCGTCCTCGTTCTCGTCCTCCTCGTCCTCGTCCTCGTCCTCCTCGTCCTCCTCGTCCTCGTCGTCCTCGTCCTCCTCGTCCTCGTCCTCGTCCTCCTCGTCCTCGTTCTCGTCCTCCTCGTCCTCGTCCTCGTCCTCCTCGTCCTCCTCGTCCTCGTCGTCCTCGTCCTCCTCGTCCTCGTTCTCGTCCTCCTCGTCCTCGTCCTCGTCCTCCTCGTTCTCGTCCTCCTCGTCCTCGTCCTCGTCCTCCTCGTCCTCCTCGACCTCGTCGTCCTCGTCCTCGTCGTCATCGTCCTCGTCTTCCTCGTCCTCGTCGTCCTCGTCCTCGTCATCCTCGTCCTCGTCGTCCTCGTCCTCGTCCTCGTCCTCCTCGTCCTCGTCCTCCTCGACCTCGTCCTCCTCGTCCTCGTCGTCCTCGTCGTCCTCGTCGTCCTCGTCCTCGTCGTCCTCGTCGTCCTCGTCCTCGTCGTCCTCGTCGTCCTCGTCCTCGTCGTCCTCGTCCTCGTCCTCGTCGTCCTCGTCCTCGTCGTCCTCGTCCTCGTCGTCCTCGTCCTCGTCCTCGTCCTCGTCCTCGTCGTCCTCGTCGTCCTCGTCCTCGTCCTCGTCGTCCTCGTCGTCCTCGTCCTCGTCCTCGTCGTCCTCGTCGTCCTCGTCGTCCTCGTCGTCCTCGTCCTCGTCCTCGTCGTCTTCGTCCTCGTCGTCTTCGTCCTCGTCGTCTTCGTCCTCGTCGTCCTCGTCGTCCTCGTCCTCGTCGTCCTCGTCCTCGTCGTCCTCGTCCTCGTCGTCCTCGTCCTCGTCGTCCTCGTCCTCGTCGTCCTCGTCCTCGTCGTCCTCGTCCTCGTCCTCGTCGACCTCGTCCTCGTCGTCCTCGTCGTCCTCGTCCTCGTCGTCCTCGTCCTCGTCGTCCTCGTCCTCGTCGTCCTCGTCCTCGTCTTCGTCCTCCTCGTCCTCGTCCTCGTCGTCCTCGTCTTGGTCCTCCTCGTCCTCGCCCTCGTCCTCGTTCTCGTCCTCCTCGTCCTCCTCGTCCTCCTCGTCCTCCTCGTCCTCCTCGCCCTCCTCGTCCTCCTCGTCCTCCTCGTCCTCGTCCTCGTCCTCGTCCTCGTCGTCCTCGTCCTCGTCGTCCTCGTCGTCCTCGTCCTCGTCGTCCTCCTCGTCCTCCTCGTCCTCGTCGTCCTCGTCCTCCTCGTCCTCGTCCTCGTCCTCGTCCTCGTCGTCCTCGTCCTCGTCGTCCTCGTCCTCGTCGTCCTCGTCCTCGTCGTCCTCGTCCTCGTCATCCTCGTCCTCGTCGTCCTCGTCCTCGTCCTCGTCGTCCTCGTCCTCGTCCTCGTCGTCCTCGTCGTTCTCGTTCTCGTCGTCCTCGTCCTCGTCGTCCTCATCCTCGTCGTCCTCGTCCTCGTCCTCGTCCTCGTCCTCGTCGTCCTCGTCCTCGTCGTCCTCGTCCTCGTCGTCCTCGTCCTCGTCGTCCTCGTCCTCGTCGTCCTCGTCCTCGTCGTCCTCGTCCTCATCGTCCTCGTCCTCGTCGTCCTCGTCCTCGTCGTCCTCGTCCTCGTCGTCCTCGTCCTCGTCGTCCTCGTCTTCGTCCTCGTCGACCTCGTCCTCGTCGTCCTCGTCCTCGTCCTCGTCGTCCTCGTCCTCGTCCTCGTCCTCGTCGTCCTCGTCCTCGTCGTACTTGTCGTCCTCGTCGTCCTCGTCCTCCTCGTCCTCGTCGTCCTCGTCCTCGTCGTCCTCGTCGTCCTCGTCGTCTTCGTCGTCCTCGTCGTCCTCGTCGTCCTCGTCGTCCTCGTCGTCCTCGTCGTCCTCGTCCTCGTCGTCCTCGTCCTCGTCGTCCTCGTCCTCGTCGTCCTCGTCTTCGTCCTCGTCGACATCGTCCTCGTCGTCCTCGTCCTCGTCGTCCTCGTCGTCCTCGTCCTCGTCCTCCTCGTCCTCCTCGTCCTCCTCGTCCTCCTCGTCCTCCTCGTCCTCCTCGTCCTCCTCGTCCTCCTCGTCCTCCTCGTCCTCCTCGTCCTCCTCGTCCTCCTCGTCCTCCTCGTCCTCCTCGTCCTCCTCGTCCTCCTCGTCCTCCTCGTCCTCCTCGTCCTCCTCGTCCTCGTCGTCCTCGTCCTCGTCGTCCTCGTCCTCGTCGTCCTCGTCCTCGTCGTCCTCGTCCTCGTCGTCCTCGTCCTCGTCGTCCTCGTCCTCGTCGTCCTCGTCCTCGTCGTCCTCGTCCTCGTCGTCCTCGTCCTCGTCGTCCTCGTCCTCCTCGTCCTCCTCGTCCTCGTCCTCGTCCTCGTCGTCTTCGTCCTCGTCGTCCTCGTCGTCCTCGTCGTCCTCGTCCTCGTCGTCCTCGTCGTCCTCGTCGTCCTCGTCCTCGTCCTCCTCGTCCTCGTCCTCCTCGTCCTCGTCGTCCTCGTCGTCCTCGTCGTCCTCGTCCTCGTCGTCGTCCTCGTCCTCGTCGTCCTCGTCCTCGTCGTCCTCGTCCTCGTCGTCCTCGTCGACCTCGTCGTCCTCGTCCTCGTCGTCCTCGTCCTCGTCCTCGTCCTCGTCGTCCTCGTCCTCGTCGTCCTCGTCCTCGTCGTCCTCGTCCTCGTCGTCCTCGTCCTCGTCCTCCTCGTCCTCGTCCTCGTCGTCCTCGTCCTCGTCGTCCTCGTCGTCCTCGTCGTCCTCGTCCTCGTCCTCGTCCTCGTCCTCGTCGTCCTCGTCCTCGTCGTCCTCGTCCTCGTCCTCGTCCTCGTCGTCCTCCTCGTCCTCGTCCTCCTCGTCCTCGTCCTCGTCCTCGTCGTCCTCGTCCTCGTCCTCGTCGTCCTCGTCGTCCTCGTCCTCGTCCTCGTCGTCCTCGTACTCGTCCTCGTCGTCCTCGTCGTCCTCGTCGTCCTCGTCGTCCTCGTCGTCCTCGTCGTCCTCGTCGTCCTCGTCGTCCTCGTCGTCCTCGTCCTCGTCCTCGTCCTCGTCGTCCTCGTCGTCCTCGTCGTCCTCGTCATCGTCGTCCTCCTCGTCCTCGTCTTCGTCCTCCTCGTCCTCGTCGTCCTCGTCTTCGTCCTCCTCGTCCTCGTCCTCGTCCTCGTTCTCGTCCTCCTCGTCCTCCTCGTCCTCCTCGTCCTTCTCGTCCTCCTCGCCCTCCTCGTCCTCCTCGTCCTCCTCGTCCTCCTCGTCCTCCTCGTCCTCGTCCTCGTCCTCGTCCTCGTCGTCTTCGTCCTCGTCGTCCTCGTCGTCCTCATCGTCCTCGTCGTCCTCGTCCTCGTCGTCCTCGTCGTCCTCGTCCTCGTCGTCCTCGTCCTCGTCCTCCTCGTCCTCCTCGTCCACCTCGTCCTCGTCCTCGTCCTCCTCGTCCTCCTCGTCCTCGTCCTCCTCGTCCTCGTCCTCGTCCTCCTCGTCCTCGTCCTCCTCGACCTCGTCCTCCTCGTCCTCGTCGTCCTCGTCGTCCTCGTCGTCCTCGTCGTCCTCGTCGTCCTCGTCGTCCTCGTCCTCGTCCTCGTCCTCCTCGTCCTCGTCCTCGTCCTCGTCGTCCTCGTCCTCGTCGTTCTCGTCCTCCTCTTCCTCCTCGTCCTCGTCCTCGTCCTCGTCGTCCTCGTCCTCCTCGTCCTCGTCTTCGTCCTCCTCGTCCTCGTCGTCCTCGTCTTCGTCCTCCTCGTCCTCGTCCTCGTCCTCGTTCTCGTCCTCCTCGTCCTCGTCCTCCTCGTCCTTCTCGTCCTCCTCGCCCTCCTCGTCCTCCTCGTCCTCCTCGTCCTCCTCGTCCTCGTCCTCGTCCTCGTCCTCGTCGTCTTCGTCCTCGTCGTCCTCGTCGTCCTCATCGTCCTCGTCGTCCTCGTCCTCGTCGTCCTCGTCGTCCTCGTCCTCGTCGTCCTCGTCCTCGTCCTCCTCGTCCTCCTCGTCCACCTCGTCCTCGTCCTCGTCCTCCTCGTCCTCCTCGTCCTCGTCCTCCTCGTCCTCGTCCTCGTCCTCCTCGTCCTCGTCCTCCTCGACCTCGTCCTCCTCGTCCTCGTCGTCCTCGTCGTCCTCGTCGTCCTCGTCGTCCTCGTCGTCCTCGTCGTCCTCGTCGTCCTCGTCGTCCTCGTCCTCGTCCTCGTCCTCCTCGTCCTCGTCCTCGTCCTCGTCCTCCTCGTCCTCGTTCTCGTCCTCCTCGTCCTCGTCGTCCTCGTCCTCGTCGTCCTCGTCCTCGTCGTCCTCGTCCTCGTCGTCCTCGTCCTCGTCGTCCTCGTCCTCGTCGTCCTCGTCCTCGTCGTCCTCGTCCTCGTCGTCCTCGTCTTCGTCCTCGTCGACCTCGTCCTCGTCGTCCTCGTCCTCGTCGTCCTCGTCCTCGTCCTCGTCGTCCTCGTCCTCGTCGTCCTCGTCGTCCTCGTCGTCCTCGTCCTCCTCGTCCTCGTCCTCCTCGTCCTCGTTCTCGTCCTCGTCCTCGTCCTCCTCGTCCTCGTCCTCGTCGTCCTCGTCTTCGTCCTCCTCGTCCTCGTCGTCCTCGTCTTCGTCCTCCTCGTCCTCGTCCTCGTCCTCGTTCTCGTCGTCCTCGTCCTCCTCGTCCTCCTCGTCCTCCTCGTCCTCCTCGCCCTCCTCGTCCTCGTCCTCGTCCTCGTCCTCGTCGTCCTCGTCCTCGTCGTCCTCGTCGTCCTCGTCCTCGTCGTCCTCGTCCTCCTCGTCCTCGTCTTCGTCCTCCTCGACCTCGTCTTCGTCCTCCTCGTCCTCGTCCTCGTCGTCCTCGTCCTCGTCCTCCTCGTCCTCGTCCTCGTCCTCGTCCTCCTCGTCCTCGTTCTCGTCCTCCTCGTCCTCGTCCTCGTCCTCCTCGTCCTCGTTCTCGTCCTCCTCGTCCTCGTCCTCGTCCTCCTCGTCCTCCTCGTCCTCGTCGTCCTCGTCCTCCTCGTCCTCGTCCTCGTCCTCCTCGTCCTCGTTCTCGTCCTCCTCGTCCTCGTCCTCGTCCTCCTCGTCCTCCTCGTCCTCGTCGTCCTCGTCCTCCTCGTCCTCGTTCTCGTCCTCCTCGTCCTCGTCCTCGTCCTCCTCGTTCTCGTCCTCCTCGTCCTCGTCCTCGTCCTCCTCGTCCTCCTCGACCTCGTCGTCCTCGTCCTCGTCGTCATCGTCCTCGTCTTCCTCGTCCTCGTCGTCCTCGTCCTCGTCATCCTCGTCCTCGTCGTCCTCGTCCTCGTCCTCGTCCTCCTCGTCCTCGTCCTCCTCGACCTCGTCCTCCTCGTCCTCGTCGTCCTCGTCGTCCTCGTCGTCCTCGTCCTCGTCGTCCTCGTCGTCCTCGTCCTCGTCGTCCTCGTCGTCCTCGTCCTCGTCGTCCTCGTCCTCGTCCTCGTCGTCCTCGTCCTCGTCGTCCTCGTCCTCGTCGTCCTCGTCCTCGTCCTCGTCCTCGTCCTCGTCGTCCTCGTCGTCCTCGTCCTCGTCCTCGTCGTCCTCGTCGTCCTCGTCCTCGTCCTCGTCGTCCTCGTCGTCCTCGTCGTCCTCGTCGTCCTCGTCCTCGTCCTCGTCGTCTTCGTCCTCGTCGTCTTCGTCCTCGTCGTCTTCGTCCTCGTCGTCCTCGTCGTCCTCGTCCTCGTCGTCCTCGTCCTCGTCGTCCTCGTCCTCGTCGTCCTCGTCCTCGTCGTCCTCGTCCTCGTCGTCCTCGTCCTCGTCGTCCTCGTCCTCGTCCTCGTCGACCTCGTCCTCGTCGTCCTCGTCGTCCTCGTCCTCGTCGTCCTCGTCCTCGTCGTCCTCGTCCTCGTCGTCCTCGTCCTCGTCTTCGTCCTCCTCGTCCTCGTCCTCGTCGTCCTCGTCTTGGTCCTCCTCGTCCTCGCCCTCGTCCTCGTTCTCGTCCTCCTCGTCCTCCTCGTCCTCCTCGTCCTCCTCGTCCTCCTCGCCCTCCTCGTCCTCCTCGTCCTCCTCGTCCTCGTCCTCGTCCTCGTCCTCGTCGTCCTCGTCCTCGTCGTCCTCGTCGTCCTCGTCCTCGTCGTCCTCCTCGTCCTCCTCGTCCTCGTCGTCCTCGTCCTCCTCGTCCTCGTCCTCGTCCTCGTCCTCGTCGTCCTCGTCCTCGTCGTCCTCGTCCTCGTCGTCCTCGTCCTCGTCGTCCTCGTCCTCGTCATCCTCGTCCTCGTCGTCCTCGTCCTCGTCCTCGTCGTCCTCGTCCTCGTCCTCGTCGTCCTCGTCGTTCTCGTTCTCGTCGTCCTCGTCCTCGTCGTCCTCATCCTCGTCGTCCTCGTCCTCGTCCTCGTCCTCGTCCTCGTCGTCCTCGTCCTCGTCGTCCTCGTCCTCGTCGTCCTCGTCCTCGTCGTCCTCGTCCTCGTCGTCCTCGTCCTCGTCGTCCTCGTCCTCATCGTCCTCGTCCTCGTCGTCCTCGTCCTCGTCGTCCTCGTCCTCGTCGTCCTCGTCCTCGTCGTC
>OZ020581.1:11947216-11977216 GCA_963971525.1 Cephus spinipes | reverse complement strand
GTCCTCGTCGTCCTCGTCGTCCTCGTCATCGTCGTCCTCGTCGTCCTCGTCCTCGTCGTCCTCGTCCTCGTCCTCGTCCTCGTCCTCGTCCTCGTCGTCCTCGTCCTCGTCCTCGTCCTCGTCGTCCTCGTCCTCGTCCTCGTCGACCTCGTCCTCGTCGTCCTCGTCCTCGTCCTCGTCGTCCTCGTCCTCGTCGTCCTCGTCGTCCTCGTCCTCCTCGTCCTCGTCTTCGTCCTCCTCGTCCTCGTCGTCCTCGTCTTCGTCCTCCTCGTCCTCGTCCTCGTCCTCGTTCTCGTCCTCCTCGTCCTCCTCGTCCTCCTCGTCCTCCTCGTCCTCCTCGTCCTCCTCGTCCTCGTCCTCGTCCTCGTCCTCGTCGTCTTCGTCCTCGTCGTCCTCGTCGTCCTCGTCGTCCTCGTCGTCCTCGTCCTCGTCGTCCTCGTCGTCCTCGTCCTCGTCGTCCTCGTCCTCGTCCTCCTCGTCCTCCTCGTCCTCGTCCTCGTCCTCGTCCTCCTCGTCCTCGTTCTCGTCCTCCTCGTCCTCGTCCTCGTCCTCCTCGTC
Source organism: Cephus spinipes (assembly GCA_963971525.1). Taxonomy (NCBI): domain Eukaryota; kingdom Metazoa; phylum Arthropoda; class Insecta; order Hymenoptera; family Cephidae; genus Cephus; species Cephus spinipes. The sequence goes on along the minus strand of OZ020581.1, from coordinate 11,976,658 downwards.
CTCGTTCTCGTCCTCCTCGTCCTCGTCCTCGTCCTCCTCGTCCTCCTCGTCCTCCTCGTCCTCGTCCTCCTCGTCCTCGTCCTCGTCCTCCTCGTCCTCGTCCTCCTCGTCCTCGTCCTCGTCGTCCTCGTCTTCGTCCTCCTCGTCCTCGTCGTCCTCGTCTTCGTCCTCCTCGTCCTCGTCCTCGTCCTCGTTCTCGTCGTCCTCGTCCTCCTCGTCCTCCTCGTCCTCCTCGTCCTCCTCGCCCTCCTCGTCCTCGTCCTCGTCCTCGTCCTCGTCGTCCTCGTCCTCGTCGTCCTCGTCGTCCTCGTCGTCCTCGTCGTCCTCGTCGTCCTCGTCGTCCTCGTCCTCGTCCTCCTCGTCCTCCTCGTCCTCATCGTCCTCGTCCTCCTCGTCCTCGTCTTCGTCCTCCTCGTCCTCGTCTTCGTCCTCCTCGTCCTCGTCCTCGTCGTCCTCGTCCTCGTCCTCCTCGTCCTCGTCCTCCTCATCCTCGTCCTCGTCCTCCTCGTCCTCGTTCTCGTCCTCCTCGTCCTCGTCCTCGTCCTCCTCGTCCTCGTTCTCGTCCTCCTCGTCCTCGTCCTCGTCCTCCTCGTCCTCCTCGTCCTCCTCGTCCTCCTCGACCTCGTCGTCCTCGTCCTCGTCTTCCTCGTCCTCGTCGTCCTCGTCCTCGTCATCCTCGTCCTCGTCGTCCTCGTCCTCGTCCTCGTCCTCCTCGTCCTCGTCCTCCTCGACCTCGTCCTCCTCGTCCTCGTCGTCCTCGTCGTCCTCGTCCTCGTCGTCCTCGTCCTCGTCCTCGTCCTCGTCGTCCTCGTCGTCCTCGTCCTCGTCGTCCTCGTCGTCCTCGTCGTCCTCGTCCTCGTCGTCCTCGTCGTCCTCGTCGTCCTCGTCGTCCTCGTCGTCCTCGTCGTCCTCGTCGTCCTCGTCGTCCTCGTCGTCCTCGTCGTCCTCGTCGTCCTCGTCGTCCTCGTCCTCGTCCTCGTCGTCTTCGTCCTCGTCGTCCTCGTCGTCCTCGTCGTCCTCGTCCTCGTCGTCCTCGTCCTCGTCGTCCTCGTCCTCGTCGTCCTCGTCCTCGTCGTCCTCGTCCTCGTCGTCCTCGTCCTCGTCCTCGTCCTCGTCGTCCTCGTCCTCGTCGTCCTCCTCGTCCTCGTCGTCCTCGTCCTCGTCGTCCTCGTCCTCGTCGTCCTCGTCCTCGTCCTCGTCGACCTCGTCCTCGTCGTCCTCGTCCTCGTCGTCCTCGTCCTCGTCGTCCTCGTCCTCGTTCTCGTCCTCGTCCTCGTCCTCCTCGTCCTCGTTCTCGTCCTCCTCGTCCTCGTCCTCGTCGTCCTCGTCCTCGTCCTCGTCGTCCTCGTCCTCGTCCTCGTCCTCGTCGTCCTCGTTTCCTCGTCCTCGTCGTCCTCGTCCTCGTCGTCCTCGTACTCGTCCTCGTCGTCCTCGTCGTCCTCGTCGTCCTTGTCGTCCTCGTCGTCCTCGTCGTCCTCGTCGTCCTCGTCGTCCTCGTCGTCCTCGTCGTCCTCGTCCTCGTCCTCGTCCTCGTCGTCCTCGTCGTCCTCGTCATCGTCGTCCTCGTCGTCCTCGTCCTCGTCGTCCTCGTCCTCGTCCTCGTCCTCGTCCTCGTCCTCGTCGTCCTCGTCCTCGTCCTCGTCCTCGTCGTCCTCGTCCTCGTCCTCGTCGACCTCGTCCTCGTCGTCCTCGTCCTCGTCCTCGTCGTCCTCGTCCTCGTCGTCCTCGTCGTCCTCGTCCTCCTCGTCCTCGTCGTACTCGTCCTCGTCGTCCTCGTCCTCGTCGTCCTCGTCCTCGTCGTACTCGTCCTCGTCCTCGTCGTCCTCGTCCTCGTCATCCTCGTCCTCGTCGTCCTCGTCCTCGTCCTCGTCGTCCTCGTCCTCGTCGTCCTCGTCCTCGTCGTCCTCGTCCTCGTCCACGTCGTCCTGGTCGTCCTCGTCGTCCTCGTCGTCCTCGTCGTCCTCGTCGTCCTCGTCGACCTTGTCCTCGTCGTCCTCGTCCTCGTCGTCCTCGTCCTCGTCGTCCTCGTCCTCGTCGTCCTCGTCCTCCTCGTCCTCGTCCTCGTCCTCGTCCTCGTCGTCCTCGTCGTCCTCGTCCTCGTCGTCCTCGTCCTCGTCGTCCTCGTCCTCGTCCTCGTCCTCGTCCTCGTCCTCGTCGTCCTCGTCGTTCTCGTTCTCGTCGTCCTCGTCCTCGTCGTCCTCGTCCTCGTCCACGTCGTCCTGGTCGTCCTCGTCGTCCTCGTCGTCCTCGTCGTCCTCGTCGTCCTCGTCGTCCTCGTCGTCCTCCTCGTCCTCGTCGTCCTCGTCGTCCTCGTCCTCGTCCTCGTCGTCTTCGTCCTCGTCGTCCTCGTCGTCCTCGTCGTCCTCGTCGTCCTTGTCCTCGTCGTCCTCGTCGTCCTTGTCCTCGTCGTCCTCGTCCTCGTCCTCGTCGTCCTCGTCCTCGTCGTCCTCGTCCTCGTCGTCCTCGTCCTCGTCCTCGTCGACCTCGTCCTCGTCGTCCTCGTCCTCGTCGTCCTCGTCCTCGTCGTCCTCGTCCTCGTCGTCCTCGTCCTCGTCGTCCTCGTCTTCGTCCTCGTCGACCTCGTCCTCGTCCTCGTCGTCCTCGTCCTCGTCGTCCTCGTCCTCGTCCTCGTCGTCCTCGTCGTCCTCGTCGTCCTCGTCCTCCTCGTCCTCGTCCTCCTCGTCCTCGTCGTCCTCGTCGTCCTCGTCCTCGTCGTCCTCGTCGTCCTCGTCGTCCTCGTCCTCGTCCTCCTCGTCCTCGTCCTCCTCGTCCTCGTCCTCGTCGTCCTCGTCGTCCTCGTCGTCCTCGTCCTCCTCGTCCTCGTCCTCCTCGTCCTCGTCGTCCTCGTCGTCCTCGTCCTCGTCGTCCTCGTCGTCCTCGTCGTCCTCGTCCTCGTCCTCCTCGTCCTCGTCCTCCTCGTCCTCGTCGTCGTCGTCGTCCTCGTCCTCGTCGTCCTCGTCGTCCTCGTCGTCCTCGTCCTCGTCGTCCTCATCCTCGTCGTCCTCGTCCTCGTCGTCCTCGTCCTCGTCGTCCTCGTCGTCCTCGTCGTCCTCGTCCTCGTCGTCCTCGTCCTCGTCGTCCTCGTCGTCCTCGTCGTCCTCGTCCTCGTCGTCCTCGTCCTCGTCCTCGTCCTCGTCGTCCTCGTCCTCGTCGTCCTCGTCCTCGTCGTCCTCGTCCTCGTCCTCCTCGTCCTCCTCGTCCTCGTCGTCTTCGTCCTCGTCGTCCTCGTCCTCGTCGTCCTCGTCCTCGTCGTCCTCGTCCTCGTCGTCCTCGTCGTCCTCGTCGTCCTCGTCCTCGTCGTCCTCGTCCTCGTCGTCCTCGTCGTCCTCGTCCTCGTCCTCGTCCTCGTCGTCCTCGTCCTCGTCCTCGTCCTCGTCGTCCTCCTCGTCCTCGTCCTCCTCGTCCTCGTCCTCGTCGTCCTCGTCCTCGTCGTCCTCGTCCTCGTCCTCGTCGACCTCGTCCTCGTCCTCGTCGTCCTCGTCCTAGTCGTCCTCGTCCTCGTCCTCGTCGTCCTCGTCCTCGTCCTCGTCGTCCTCGTCCTCGTCCTCGTCGTCCTCGTCGTCCTCGTCCTCGTCGTCCTCGTACTCGTCCTCGTCGTCCTCGTCGTCCTCGTCGTCCTCGTCGTCCTCGTCGTCCTCGTCGTCCTCGTCGTCCTGGTCGTCCTCGTCCTCGTCCTCGTCCTCGTCGTCCTCGTCGTCCTCGTCGTCCTCGTCATCGTCGTCCTCGTCGTTCTCGTCCTCGTCGTCCTCGTCCTCGTCCTCGTCCTCGTCGTCCTCGTCCTCGTCGTCCTCGTCCTCGTCGTCCTCGTCCTCGTCCTCGTCGACCTCGTCCTCGTCGTTCTCGTCCTCGTCGTCCTCGTCCTCGTCCTCGTCGTCCTCGTCCTCGTCGTCCTCGTCCTCGTCGTCCTCGTCGTTCTCGTCCTCCTCGTCCTCCTCGTCCTCGTCCTCGTCCTCGTCCTCGTCGTCTTCGTCCTCGTCGTCCTCCTCGTCCTCGTCGTCCTCGTCTTCGTCCTCCTCGTCCTCGTCCTCGTCCTCGTTCTCGTCCTCCTCGTCCTCCTCGTCCTCCTCGTCCTCCTCGTCCTCCTCGTCCTCCTCGTCCTCCTCGCCCTCCTCGTCCTCCTCGTCCTCGTCCTCGTCGTCCTCGTCGTCCTCGTCATCGTCGTCCTCGTCGTCCTCGTCCTCGTCGTCCTCGTCCTCGTCCTCGTCCTCGTCCTCGTCCTCGTCCTCGTCGTCCTCGTCCTCGTCCTCGTCGACCTCGTCCTCGTCGTCCTCGTCCTCGTCCTCGTCGTCCTCGTCCTCGTCGTCCTCGTCGTCCTCGTCCTCCTCGTCCTCGTCTTCGTCCTCCTCGTCCTCGTCGTCCTCGTCTTCGTCCTCCTCGTCCTCGTCCTCGTCCTCGTTCTCGTCCTCCTCGTCCTCCTCGTCCTCCTCGTCCTCCTCGTCCTCCTCGTCCTCGTCCTCGTCCTCGTCCTCGTCGTCTTCGTCCTCGTCGTCCTCGTCGTCCTCGTCGTCCTCGTCGTCCTCGTCCTCGTCGTCCTCGTCGTCCTCGTCCTCGTCGTCCTCGTCCTCGTCCTCCTCGTCCTCCTCGTCCTCGTCCTCGTCCTCGTCCTCCTCGTCCTCGTTCTCGTCCTCCTCGTCCTCGTCCTCGTCCTCCTCGTCCTCGTTCTCGTCCTCCTCGTCCTCGTCCTCGTCCTCCTCGTCCTCCTCGTCCTCCTCGTCCTCGTCCTCCTCGTCCTCGTCCTCGTCCTCCTCGTCCTCGTCCTCCTCGTCCTCGTCCTCGTCGTCCTCGTCTTCGTCCTCCTCGTCCTCGTCGTCCTCGTCTTCGTCCTCCTCGTCCTCGTCCTCGTCCTCGTTCTCGTCGTCCTCGTCCTCCTCGTCCTCCTCGTCCTCCTCGTCCTCCTCGCCCTCCTCGTCCTCGTCCTCGTCCTCGTCCTCGTCGTCCTCGTCCTCGTCGTCCTCGTCGTCCTCGTCGTCCTCGTCGTCCTCGTCGTCCTCGTCGTCCTCGTCCTCGTCCTCCTCGTCCTCCTCGTCCTCATCGTCCTCGTCCTCCTCGTCCTCGTCTTCGTCCTCCTCGTCCTCGTCTTCGTCCTCCTCGTCCTCGTCCTCGTCGTCCTCGTCCTCGTCCTCCTCGTCCTCGTCCTCCTCGTCCTCGTCCTCGTCCTCCTCGTCCTCGTTCTCGTCCTCCTCGTCCTCGTCCTCGTCCTCCTCGTCCTCGTTCTCGTCCTCCTCGTCCTCGTCCTCGTCCTCCTCGTCCTCCTCGTCCTCCTCGTCCTCCTCGACCTCGTCGTCCTCGTCCTCGTCGTCCTCGTCCTCGTCTTCCTCGTCCTCGTCGTCCTCGTCCTCGTCATCCTCGTCCTCGTCGTCCTCGTCCTCGTCCTCGTCCTCCTCGTCCTCGTCCTCCTCGACCTCGTCCTCCTCGTCCTCGTCGTCCTCGTCGTCCTCGTCGTCCTCGTCCTCGTCGTCCTCGTCCTCGTCCTCGTCGTCCTCGTCGTCCTCGTCCTCGTCGTCCTCGTCGTCCTCGTCGTCCTCGTCCTCGTCGTCCTCGTCGTCCTCGTCGTCCTCGTCGTCCTCGTCGTCCTCGTCGTCCTCGTCGTCCTCGTCGTCCTCGTCGTCCTCGTCGTCCTCGTCGTCCTCGTCGTCCTCGTCGTCCTCGTCCTCGTCCTCGTCGTCTTCGTCCTCGTCGTCCTCGTCGTCCTCGTCGTCCTCGTCCTCGTCGTCCTCGTCCACGTCGTCCTCGTCCTCGTCGTCCTCGTCCTCGTCGTCCTCGTCCTCGTCGTCCTCGTCGTCGTCCTCGTCGTCCTCGTCCTCGTCGTCCTCCTCGTCCTCGTCGTCCTCGTCCTCGTCGTCCTCGTCCTCGTCGTCCTCGTCCTCGTCGTCCTCGTCCTCGTCGTCCTCGTCCTCGTCGTCCTCGTCCTCGTCGTCCTCGTCCTCGTTCTCGTTTTCGTCCTCGTCCTCGTCCTCCTCGTCCTCGTTCTCGTCCTCCTCGTCCTCGTCCTCCTCGTCCTCGTCCTCCTCGTCCTCGTCCTCCTCGTCCTCGTCCTCCTCGTCCTCGTCCTCCTCGTCCTCGTCGTCCTCGTCCTCGTCGTCCTCGTCCTCGTCGTACTCGTCCTCGTCCTCGTCGTCCTCGTCCTCGTCATCCTCGTCCTCGTCGTCCTCGTCCTCGTCCTCGTCGTCCTCGTCCTCGTCCTCGTCGTCCTCGTCGTTCTCGTTCTCGTCGTCCTCGTCCTCGTCGTCCTCGTCCTCGTCGTCCTCGTCCTCGTCCACGTCGTCCTGGTCGTCCTCGTCGTCCTCGTCGTCCTCGTCGTCCTCGTCGTCCTCGTCGTCCTCGTCGACCTTGTCCTCGTCGTCCTCGTCCTCGTCGTCCTCGTCCTCGTCGTCCTCGTCCTCGTCGTCCTCGTCCTCCTCGTCCTCGTCCTCGTCCTCGTCCTCGTCGTCCTCGTCGTCCTCGTCCTCGTCGTCCTCGTCCTCGTCGTCCTCGTCCTCGTCCTCGTCCTCGTCCTCGTCGTCCTCGTCGTCCTCGTCCTCGTCGTCCTCGTCGTCCTCGTCGTCCTCGTCGTCCTCGTCGTCCTCGTCGTCCTCCTCGTCCTCGTCGTCCTCGTCGTCCTCGTCCTCGTCCTCGTCGTCTTCGTCCTCGTCGTCCTCGTCGTCCTCGTCGTCCTCGTCGTCCTTGTCCTCGTCGTCCTCGTCCTCGTCCTCGTCGTCCTCGTCCTCGTCGTCCTCGTCCTCGTCGTCCTCGTCCTCGTCCTCGTCGACCTCGTCCTCGTCGTCCTCGTCCTCGTCGTCCTCGTCCTCGTCGTCCTCGTCCTCGTCGTCCTCGTCCTCGTCGTCCTCGTCTTCGTCCTCGTCGACCTCGTCCTCGTCCTCGTCGTCCTCGTCCTCGTCGTCCTCGTCCTCGTCCTCGTCGTCCTCGTCGTCCTCGTCGTCCTCGTCCTCCTCGTCCTCGTCCTCCTCGTCCTCGTCGTCCTCGTCGTCCTCGTCCTCGTCGTCCTCGTCGTCCTCGTCGTCCTCGTCCTCGTCCTCCTCGTCCTCGTCCTCCTCGTCCTCGTCGTCGTCGTCGTCCTCGTCCTCGTCGTCCTCGTCGTCCTCGTCGTCCTCGTCCTCGTCGTCCTCATCCTCGTCGTCCTCGTCCTCGTCGTCCTCGTCCTCGTCGTCCTCGTCGTCCTCGTCGTCCTCGTCCTCGTCGTCCTCGTCCTCGTCCTCGTCCTCGTCGTCCTCGTCCTCGTCGTCCTCGTCCTCGTCGTCCTCGTCCTCGTCCTCCTCGTCCTCCTCGTCCTCCTCGTCCTCGTCGTCTTCGTCCTCGTCGTCCTCGTCCTCGTCGTCCTCGTCCTCGTCGTCCTCGTCGTCCTCGTCGTCCTCGTCCTCGTCGTCCTCGTCCTCGTCGTCCTCGTCGTCCTCGTCCTCGTCCTCGTCCTCGTCGTCCTCGTCCTCGTCCTCGTCCTCGTCGTCCTCCTCGTCCTCGTCCTCGTCGACCTCGTCCTCGTCCTCGTCGTCCTCGTCCTAGTCGTCCTCGTCCTCGTCCTCGTCGTCCTCGTCCTCGTCCTCGTCGTCCTCGTCCTCGTCCTCGTCGTCCTCGTCGTCCTCGTCCTCGTCGTCCTCGTACTCGTCCTCGTCGTCCTCGTCGTCCTCGTCGTCCTCGTCGTCCTCGTCGTCCTCGTCGTCCTCGTCGTCCTGGTCGTCCTCGTCCTCGTCCTCGTCGTCCTCGTCGTCCTCGTCGTCCTCGTCATCGTCGTCCTCGTCGTCCTCGTCCTCGTCGTCCTCGTCCTCGTCCTCGTCCTCGTCGTCCTCGTCCTCGTCGTCCTCGTCCTCGTCGTCCTCGTCCTCGTCCTCGTCGACCTCGTCCTCGTCGTTCTCGTCCTCGTCGTCCTCGTCCTCGTCCTCGTCGTCCTCGTCCTCGTCGTCCTCGTCCTCGTCGTCCTCGTCGTTCTCGTCCTCCTCGTCCTCCTCGTCCTCGTCCTCGTCCTCGTCGTCCTCGTCCTCCTCGTCCTCGTCTTCGTCCTCCTCGTCCTCGTCGTCCTCGTCTTCGTCCTCCTCGTCCTCGTCCTCGTCCTCGTTCTCGTCCTCCTCGTCCTCCTCGTCCTCCTCGTCCTCCTCGTCCTCCTCGTCCTCCTCGTCCTCCTCGTCCTCCTCGCCCTCCTCGTCCTCCTCGTCCTCCTCGTCCTCCTCGTCCTCGTCCTCGTCCTCGTCGTCCTCGTCGTCCTCGTCCTCCTCGTCCTCGTCCTCCTCGTCCTCGTCGTCCTCCTCGTCCTCGTCGTCCTCGTCCTCGTCGTCCTCGTCCTCGTCGTCCTCGTCCTCGTCGTCCTCGTCCTCGTCGTCCTCGTCTTCGTCCTCGTCGACCTCGTCCTCGTCCTCGTCGTCCTCGTCCTCGTCGTCCTCGTCCTCGTCCTCGACGTCCTCGTCGTCCTCGTCGTCCTCGTCCTCCTCGTCCTCGTCCTCCTCGTCCTCGTCGTCCTCCTCGTCCTCGTCCTCCTCGTCCTCGTCGTCCTCGTCGTCCTCGTCCTCGTCGTCCTCGTCGTCCTCGTCGTCCTCGTCCTCGTCCTCCTCGTCCTCGTCCTCCTCGTCCTCGTCGTCGTCGTCGTCCTCGTCCTCGTCGTCCTCGTCGTCCTCGTCGTCCTCGTCCTCGTCGTCCTCATCCTCGTCGTCCTCGTCCTCGTCGTCCTCGTCCTCGTCGTCCTCGTCGTCCTCGTCGTCCTCGTCCTCGTCGTCCTCGTCCTCGTCCTCGTCCTCGTCGTCCTCGTCCTCGTCGTCCTCGTCCTCGTCGTCCTCGTCCTCGTCCTCCTCGTCCTCCTCGTCCTCCTCGTCCTCGTCGTCTTCGTCCTCGTCGTCCTCGTCCTCGTCGTCCTCGTCCTCGTCGTCCTCGTCCTCGTCGTCCTCGTCGTCCTCGTCGTCCTCGTCCTCGTCGTCCTCGTCCTCGTCCTCCTCGTCGTCCTCGTCCTCGTCCTCGTCCTCGTCGTCCTCGTCCTCGTCCTCGTCCTCGTCGTCCTCCTCGTCCTCGTCCTCGTCGACCTCGTCCTCGTCCTCGTCGTCCTCGTCCTAGTCGTCCTCGTCCTCGTCGTCCTCGTCCTCGTCCTCGTCGTCCTCGTCCTCGTCGTCCTCGTCCTCGTCCTCGTCGTCCTCGTCCTCGTCCTCGTCGTCCTCGTCGTCCTCGTCCTCGTCGTCCTCGTACTCGTCCTCGTCGTCCTCGTCGTCCTCGTCGTCCTCGTCGTCCTCGTCGTCCTCGTCGTCCTCGTCGTCCTGGTCGTCCTCGTCCTCGTCCTCGTCCTCGTCGTCCTCGTCGTCCTCGTCGTCCTCGTCATCGTCGTCCTCGTCGTCCTCGTCCTCGTCGTCCTCGTCCTCGTCCTCGTCCTCGTCGTCCTCGTCCTCGTCGTCCTCGTCCTCGTCGTCCTCGTCCTCGTCCTCGTCGACCTCGTCCTCGTCGTTCTCGTCCTCGTCGTCCTCGTCCTCGTCCTCGTCGTCCTCGTCCTCGTCGTCCTCGTCCTCGTCGTCCTCGTCGTTCTCGTCCTCCTCGTCCTCCTCGTCCTCGTCCTCGTCCTCGTCGTCCTCGTCCTCCTCGTCCTCGTCTTCGTCCTCCTCGTCCTCGTCGTCCTCGTCTTCGTCCTCCTCGTCCTCGTCCTCGTCCTCGTTCTCGTCCTCCTCGTCCTCCTCGTCCTCCTCGTCCTCCTCGTCCTCCTCGTCCTCCTCGTCCTCCTCGCCCTCCTCGTCCTCCTCGTCCTCCTCGTCCTCCTCGTCCTCGTCCTCGTCCTCGTCGTCTTCGTCCTCGTCGTCCTCGTCGTCCTCGTCGTCCTCGTCGTCCTCGTCCTCGTCGTCCTCGTCGTCCTCGTCGTCCTCGTCCTCGTCCTCCTCGTCCTCGTCCTCCTCGTCCTCGTCGTCCTCGTCGTCCTCGTCCTCGTCGTCGTCCTCGTCCTCGTCGTCCTCGTCCTCGTCGTCCTCGTCCTCGTCGTCCTCGTCGACCTCGTCGTCCTCGTCCTCGTCGTCCTCGTCCTCGTCCTCGTCCTCGTCCTCGTCGTCCTCGTCCTCGTCGTCCTCGTCCTCGTCGTCCTCGTCCTCGTCCTCCTCGTCCTCCTCGTCCTCCTCGTCCTCCTCGTCCTCCTCGTCCTCCTCGTCCTCCTCGTCCTCCTCGTCCTCCTCGTCCTCGTCGTCCTCGTCCTCGTCGTCCTCGTCCTCGTCGTCCTCGTCCTCGTCGTCCTCGTCCTCGTCGTCCTCGTCCTCGTCGTCCTCGTCCTCGTCGTCCTCGTCGTCCTCGTCGTCCTCGTCCTCGTCGTCCTCGTCCTCGTCGTCCTCGTCGTCCTCGTCCTCGTCCTCGTCGTCCTCGTCCTCGTCATCCTCGTCCTCGTCGTCCTCGTCCTCGTCCTCGTCCTCCTCGTCCTCGTCCTCCTCGACCTCGTCCTCCTCGTCCTCGTCGTCCTCGTCGTCCTCGTCGTCCTCGTCCTCGTCGTCCTCGTCGTCCTCGTCGTCCTCGTCGTCCTCGTCCTCGTCGTCCTCGTCGTCCTCGTCGTCCTCGTCCTCGTCGTCCTCGTCCTCGTCCTCGTCCTCGTCGTCCTCGTCGTCCTCGTCCTCGTCCTCGTCGTCCTCGTCCTCGTCGTCCTCGTCCTCGTCCTCGTCCTCGTCGTCCTCGTCGTCCTCGTCCTCGTCCTCGTCGTCCTCGTCGTCCTCGTCGTCCTCGTCGTCCTCGTCCTCGTCGTCCTCGTCGTCCTCGTCGTCCTCGTCGTCCTCGTCGTCCTCGTCGTCCTCGTCGTCCTCGTCGTCCTCGTCGTCCTCGTCGTCCTCGTCGTCCTCGTCGTCCTCGTCGTCCTCGTCGTCCTCGTCGTCCTCGTCCTCGTCCTCGTCGTCTTCGTCCTCGTCGTCCTCGTCCTCGTCGTCCTCGTCGTCCTCGTCGTCCTCGTCCTCGTCGTCCTCGTCCTCGTCCTCGTCCTCGTCGTCCTCGTCCTCGTCGTCCTCGTCCTCGTCGTCCTCCTCGTCCTCGTCGTCCTCGTCCTCGTCGTCCTCGTCCTCGTCCTCGTCGACCTCGTCCTCGTCGTCCTCGTCGTCCTCGTCCTCGTCGTCCTCGTCCTCGTCGTCCTCGTCCTCGTCGTCCTCGTCCTCGTCGTCCTCGGCGTTCTCGTCCTCCTCGTCCTCCTCGTCCTCGTCCTCGTCCTCGTCGTCCTCGTCCTCCTCGTCCTCCTCGTCCTCGTCTTCGTCCTCCTCGTCCTCGTCCTCGTCGTCCTCGTCTTGGTCCTCCTCGTCCTCGCCCTCGTCCTCGTTCTCGTCCTCCTCGTCCTCCTCGTCCTCCTCGTCCTCCTCGTCCTCCTCGCCCTCCTCGTCCTCCTCGTCCTCCTCGTCCTCGTCCTCGTCCTCGTCCTCGTCGTCCTCGTCCTCGTCCTCCTCGTCCTCGTCCTCGTCCTCGTCCTCCTCGTCCTCCTCGTCCTCCTCGTCCTCGTCCTCCTCGTCCTCGTCGTCCTCGTCCTCGTCGTCCTCGTCCTCGTCCTCCTCGTCCTCCTCGTCCTCCTCGTCCTCGTCCTCCTCGTCCTCGTCGTCCTCGTCCTCGTCGTCCTCGTCCTCGTCGTCCTCGTCGTCCTCGTCCTCGTCCTCGTCGTCTTCGTCCTCGTCGTCCTCCTCGTCCTCGTCCTCCTCGTCCTCGTCGTCCTCGTCCTCGTCCTCGTCCTCGTCGTCCTCGTCCTCGTCGTCCTCCTCGTCCTCGTCGTCCTCGTCCTCGTCGTCCTCGTCCTCGTCCTCGTCGACCTCGTCCTCGTCGTCCTCGTCGTCCTCGTCCTCGTCGTCCTCGTCCTCGTCGTCCTCGTCCTCGTCGTCCTCGTCCTCGTCGTCCTCGTCCTCGTCGTCCTCGTCCTCGTCGTCCTCGTCCTCGTCGTCCTCGGCGTTCTCGTCCTCCTCGTCCTCCTCGTCCTCGTCCTCGTCCTCGTCGTCCTCGTCCTCCTCGTCCTCGTCTTCGTCCTCCTCGTCCTCGTCCTCGTCGTCCTCGTCTTGGTCCTCCTCGTCCTCGCCCTCGTCCTCGTTCTCGTCCTCCTCGTCCTCCTCGTCCTCCTCGTCCTCCTCGTCCTCCTCGTCCTCCTCGTCCTCCTCGCCCTCCTCGTCCTCCTCGTCCTCCTCGTCCTCGTCCTCGTCCTCGTCCTCGTCGTCCTCGTCGTCCTCGTCGTCCTCGTCGTCCTCGTCGTCCTCGTCGTCCTCGTCGTCCTCGTCCTCGTCCTCCTCCTCGTCCTCCTCGTCCTCGTCGTCCTCGTCCTCCTCGTCCTCGTCCTCGTCCTCGTCCTCCTCGTCCTCCTCGTCCTCCTCGTCCTCGTCCTCCTCGTTCTCGTCGTCCTCGTCCTCGTCGTCCTCGTCCTCGTCGTCCTCGTCCTCGTCGTCCTCGTCCTCGTCGTCCTCGTCCTCGTCCTCGTCGTCCTCGTCGTTCTCGTTCTCGTCGTCCTCGTCCTCGTCGTCCTCATCCTCGTCGTCCTCGTCCTCGTCCTCGTCGTCCTCGTCCTCGTCCTCGTCGTCCTCGTCCTCGTCCTCGTCGTCCTCGTCCTCGTCCTCGTCGTCCTCGTCGTCCTCGTCGTCCTCGTCGTCCTCGTCGTCCTCGTCGACCTCGTCCTCGTCCTCGTCGTCCTCGTCGTCCTCGTCGTCCTCGTCCTCGTCGTCTTCGTCCTCGTCGTCCTCCTCGTCCTCCTCGTCCTCGTCCTCCTCGTCCTCGACCTCCTCGTCCTCGTCCTCGTCGTCCTCGTCGTCCTCGTCCTCGTCCTCGTCCTCGTCCTCGTCGTCCTCGTCGTCCTCGTCGTCCTCGTCGTCCTCGTCGTCCTCGTCCTCGTCCTCGTCGTCTTCGTCCTCGTCGTCCTCGTCGTCCTCGTCGTCCTCGTCGTCCTCGGCGTTCTCGTCGTCCTCGTCGTCCTCGTCGTCCTCGTCGTCCTCGTCGTCCTCGTCCTCGTCGTCCTCGTCCTCGTCGTCCTCGTCCTCGTCCTCGTCGTCCTCGTCCTCGTCGTCCTCGTCGTCCTCGTCCTCGTCGTCCTCGTCCTCGTCGTCCTCGTCCTCGTCGTCCTCGTCCTCGTCGTCCTCGTCCTCGTCGTCCTCGTCCTCGTCGTCCTCGTCTTCGTCCTCGTCGACCTCGTCCTCGTCGTCCTCGTCCTCGTCCTCGTCGTCCTCGTCCTCGTCCTCGTCCTCGTCCTCGTCGTCCTCGTCCTCGTCGTACTTGTCGTCCTCGTCGTCCTCGTCCTCCTCGTCCTCCTCGTCCTCGTCGTCCTCGTCCTCGTCCTCGTCCTCGTCCTCGTCGTCCTCGTCGTCCTCGTCGTCCTCGTCGTCCTCGTCGTCCTCGTCGTCCTCGTCCTCGTCGTCCTCGTCCTCGTCGTCCTCGTCCTCGTCCTCGTCGTCCTCGTCCTCGTCGTCCTCGTCCTCGTCGTCCTCGTCCTCGTCCTCGTCGTCCTCGTCCTCGTCGTCCTCGTCGTCCTCGTCCTCGTCGTCCTCGGCGTTCTCGTCCTCCTCGTCCTCCTCGTCCTCGTCTTGGTCCTCCTCGTCTTGGTCCTCCTCGTCCTCGCCCTCGTCCTCGTTCTCGTCCTCCTCGTCCTCCTCGCCCTCCTCGTCCTCCTCGTCCTCCTCGTCCTCGTCCTCGTCCTCGTCCTCGTCGTCCTCGTCGTCCTCGTCGTCCTCGTCGTCCTCGTCGTCCTCGTCGTCCTCGTCGTCCTCGTCCTCGTCCTCCTCCTCGTCCTCCTCGTCCTCGTCGTCCTCGTCCTCCTCGTCCTCGTCCTCGTCCTCGTCCTCCTCGTCCTCCTCGTCCTCCTCGTCCTCGTCCTCCTCGTTCTCGTCGTCCTCGTCCTCGTCGTCCTCGTCCTCGTCGTCCTCGTCCTCGTCGTCCTCGTCCTCGTCGTCCTCGTCCTCGTCGTCCTCGTCCTCGTCGTCCTCGTCCTCGTCATTCTCGTCCTCGTCGTCCTCGTCGTTCTCGTTCTCGTCGTCCTCGTCCTCGTCGTCCTCATCCTCGTCGTCCTCGTCCTCGTCCTCGTCGTCCTCGTCCTCGTCCTCGTCGTCCTCGTCCTCGTCCTCGTCGTCCTCGTCGTCCTCGTCGTCCTCGTCGTCCTCGTCGTCCTCGTCGTCCTCGTCGTCCTCGTCGTCCTCGTCGTCCTCGTCGACCTCGTCCTCGTCCTCGTCGTCCTCGTCGTCCTCGTCGTCCTCGTCCTCGTCGTCTTCGTCCTCGTCGTCCTCCTCGTCCTCCTCGTCCTCGTCCTCCTCGTCCTCGACCTCCTCGTCCTCGTCCTCCTCGTCCTCGTCGTCCTCGTCCTCGTCGTCCTCGTCCTCGTCGTCCTCGTCCTCGTCGTCCTCGTCCTCGTCCTCGTCCTCGTCCTCGTCCTCGTCGTCCTCGTCCTCGTCCTCGTCCTCGTCCTCGTCGTCCTCGTCGTCCTCGTCGTCCTCGTCGTCCTCGTCGTCCTCGTCCTCGTCCTCGTCGTCTTCGTCCTCGTCGTCCTCGTCGTCCTCGTCGTCCTCGTCGTCCTCGTCGTTCTCGTCGTCCTCGTCGTCCTCGTCGTCCTCGTCGTCCTCGTCCTCGTCGTCCTCGTCGTCCTCGTCCTCGTCGTCCTCGTCCTCGTCCTCGTCGTCCTCGTCCTCGTCGTCCTCGTCGTCCTCGTCCTCGTCGTCCTCGTCCTCGTCGTCCTCGTCCTCGTCGTCCTCGTCCTCGTCGTCCTCGTCCTCGTCGTCCTCGTCCTCGTCGTCCTCGTCCTCGTCGTCCTCGTCCTCGTCGTCCTCGTCTTCGTCCTCGTCGACCTCGTCCTCGTCGTCCTCGTCCTCGTCCTCGTCGTCCTCGTCCTCGTCCTCGTCCTCGTCCTCGTCGTCCTCGTCCTCGTCGTACTTGTCGTCCTCGTCGTCCTCGTCCTCCTCGTCCTCGTCGTCCTCGTCCTCGTCCTCGTCCTCGTCCTCGTCGTCCTCGTCGTCCTCGTCGTCCTCGTCGTCCTCGTCGTCCTCGTCGTCCTCGTCGTCCTCGTCCTCGTCGTCCTCGTCCTCGTCGTCCTCGTCCTCGTCCTCGTCGTCCTCGTCCTCGTCGTCCTCGTCGTCCTCGTCCTCGTCGTCCTCGTCCTCGTCGTCCTCGTCCTCATCGTCCTCGTCCTCGTCGTCCTCGTCCTCGTCGTCCTCGTCCTCGTCGTCCTCGTCCTCGTCGTCCTCGTCTTCGTCCTCGTCGACCTCGTCCTCGTCGTCCGCGTCCTCGTCCTCGTCGTCCTCGTCCTCGTCCTCGTCCTCGTCCTCGTCGTCCTCGTCCTCGTCGTACTTGTCGTCCTCGTCGTCCTCGTCCTCCTCGTCCTCGTCGTCCTCGTCCTCGTCCTCGTCCTCGTCCTCGTCGTCCTCGTCGTCCTCGTCGTCCTCGTTGTCCTCGTCCTCGTCGTCCTCGTCGTCCTCGTCGTCCTCGTCGTCCTCGTCGTCCTCGTCGTCTTCGTCGTCCTCGTCGTCCTCGTCGTCCTCGTCGTCCTCGTCGTCCTCGTCCTCGTCCTCGTCGTCTTCGTCCTCGTCGTCCTCGTCGTCCTCGTCCTCGTCGTCCTCGTCCTCGTCCTCGTCGTCCTCGTCCTCGTCCTCGTCGTCCTCCTCGTCCTCGTCGTCCTCGTCCTCGTCCTCGTCGTCCTCGTCCTCGTCCTCGTCCTCGTCGTCCTCGTCCTCGTCGTACTTGTCGTCCTCGTCGTCCTCGTCCTCCTCGTCCTCGTCGTCCTCGTCCTCGTCCTCGTCCTCGTCCTCGTCGTCCTCGTCGTCCTCGTCGTCCTCGTTGTCCTCGTCCTCGTCGTCCTCGTCGTCCTCGTCGTCCTCGTCGTCCTCGTCGTCCTCGTCGTCTTCGTCGTCCTCGTCGTCCTCGTCGTCCTCGTCGTCCTCGTCGTCCTCGTCCTCGTCCTCGTCGTCTTCGTCCTCGTCGTCCTCGTCGTCCTCGTCCTCGTCGTCCTCGTCCTCGTCCTCGTCGTCCTCGTCCTCGTCCTCGTCGTCCTCCTCGTCCTCGTCGTCCTCGTCCTCGTCCTCGTCGTCCTCGTCCTCGTCCTCGTCGTCCTCCTCGTCCTCGTCCTCCTCGTCCTCGTCGTCCTCGTCCTCGTCCTCGTCCTCGTCGTCCTCGTCCTCGTCGTCCTCGTCCTCGTCGTCCTCGTCCTCGTCGTCCTCGTCCTCGTCGACCTCGTCCTCGTCGTCCTCGTCCTCGTCGTCCTCGTCCTCGTCGTCCTCGTCCTCGTCGTCCTCGTCCTCGTCGTCCTCGTCCTCGTCGTCCTCGTCCTCGTCGTCCTCGTCCTCGTCGTCCTCGTCCTCGTCGTCCTCGTCCTCGTCCTCGTCCTCGTCGACCTCGTCCTCGTCGTCCTCGTCCTCGTCGTCCTCGTCCTCGTCGTCCTCGTCCTCGTCGTCCTCGTCCTCGTCGTCCTCGTCTTCGTCCTCGTCGACATCGTCCTCGTCGTCCTCGTCCTCGTCGTCCTCGTCCTCGTCGTCCTCGTCGTCCTCCTCGTCCTCGTCCTCGTCGTCCTCGTCCTCGTCGTCCTCGTCCTCGTCGTCCTCGTCCTCGTCGTCCTCGTCGTCCTCGTCGTCCTCGTCCTCGTCGTCCTCGTCCTCGTCGTCCTCGTCATCGTCGTCCTCGTCGTCCTCGTCCTCGTCCTCGTCGTCCTCGTCCTCGTCATCCTCGTCCTCGTCGTCCTCGTCCTCGTCCTCGTCCTCCTCGTCCTCGTCCTCCTCGACCTCGTCCTCCTCGTCCTCGTCGTCCTCGTCGTCCTCGTCGTCCTCGTCCTCGTCGTCCTCGTCGTCCTCGTCGTCCTCGTCCTCGTCGTCCTCGTCCTCGTCCTCGTCCTCGTCGTCCTCGTCGTCCTCGTCCTCGTCGTCCTCGTCCTCGTCGTCCTCGTCCTCGTCGTCCTCGTCCTCGTCGTCCTCGTCCTCGTCGTCCTCGTCCTCGTCGTCCTCGTCTTCGTCCTCGTCGACCTCGTCCTCGTCGTCCTCGTCCTCGTCCTCGTCGTCCTCGTCCTCGTCCTCGTCCTCGTCCTCGTCGTCCTCGTCCTCGTCGTACTTGTCGTCCTCGTCGTCCTCGTCCTCCTCGTCCTCGTCCTCGTCCTCGTCCTCGTCCTCGTCGTCCTCGTCGTCCTCGTCGTCCTCGTCGTCCTCGTCGTCCTCGTCGTCCTCGTCCTCGTCGTCCTCGTCCTCGTCGTCCTCGTCCTCGTCCTCGTCGTCCTCGTCCTCGTCGTCCTCGTCGTCCTCGTCCTCGTCGTCCTCGGCGTTCTCGTCCTCCTCGTCCTCCTCGTCCTCGTCTTGGTCCTCCTCGTCCTCGCCCTCGTCCTCGTTCTCGTCCTCCTCGTCCTCCTCGCCCTCCTCGTCCTCCTCGTCCTCCTCGTCCTCGTCCTCGTCCTCGTCCTCGTCGTCCTCGTCGTCCTCGTCGTCCTCGTCGTCCTCGTCGTCCTCGTCGTCCTCGTCGTCCTCGTCCTCGTCCTCCTCCTCGTCCTCCTCGTCCTCGTCGTCCTCGTCCTCCTCGTCCTCGTCCTCGTCCTCGTCCTCCTCGTCCTCCTCGTCCTCCTCGTTCTCGTCGTCCTCGTCCTCGTCGTCCTCGTCCTCGTCGTCCTCGTCCTCGTCGTCCTCGTCCTCGTCGTCCTCGTCCTCGTCATCCTCGTCCTCGTCGTCCTCGTCCTCGTCCTCGTCGTCCTCGTCCTCGTCCTCGTCGTCCTCGTCGTTCTCGTTCTCGTCGTCCTCGTCCTCGTCGTCCTCATCCTCGTCGTCCTCGTCCTCGTCGTCCTCGTCCTCGTCCTCGTCCTCGTCGTCCTCGTCCTCGTCCTCGTCGTCCTCGTCGTCCTCGTCGTCCTCGTCGTCCTCGTCGTCCTCGTCGTCCTCGTCGTCCTCGTCGACCTCGTCCTCGTCCTCGTCGTCCTCGTCGTCCTCGTCGTCCTCGTCCTCGTCGTCTTCGTCCTCGTCGTCCTCCTCGTCCTCCTCGTCCTCGTCCTCCTCGTCCTCGACCTCCTCGTCCTCGTCCTCCTCGTCCTCGTCGTCCTCGTCCTCGTCCTCGTCGTCCTCGTCGTCCTCGTCCTCGTCGTCCTCGTCCTCGTCGTCCTCGTCCTCGTCCTCGTCCTCGTCCTCGTCGTCCTCGTCGTCCTCGTCCTCGTCCTCGTCCTCGTCCTCGTCGTCCTCGTCGTCCTCGTCGTCCTCGTCGTCCTCGTCGTCCTCGTCCTCGTCCTCGTCGTCTTCGTCCTCGTCGTCCTCGTCGTCCTCGTCGTCCTCGTCGTCCTCGTCGTTCTCGTCGTCCTCGTCGTCCTCGTCGTCCTCGTCGTCCTCGTCGTCCTCGTCCTCGTCGTCCTCGTCCTCGTCGTCCTCGTCCTCGTCGTCCTCGTCCTCGTCCTCGTCGTCCTCGTCCTCGTCGTCCTCGTCGTCCTCGTCCTCGTCGTCCTCGTCCTCGTCGTCCTCGTCCTCGTCGTCCTCGTCCTCGTCGTCCTCGTCCTCGTCGTCCTCGTCCTCGTCGTCCTCGTCTTCGTCCTCGTCGACCTCGTCCTCGTCGTCCTCGTCCTCGTCCTCGTCGTCCTCGTCCTCGTCCTCGTCCTCGTCCTCGTCGTCCTCGTCCTCGTCGTACTTGTCGTCCTCGTCGTCCTCGTCCTCCTCGTCCTCGTCGTCCTCGTCCTCGTCCTCGTCCTCGTCGTCCTCGTCGTCCTCGTCGTCCTCGTCGTCCTCGTCGTCCTCGTCGTCCTCGTCCTCGTCGTCCTCGTCCTCGTCGTCCTCGTCCTCGTCCTCGTCGTCCTCGTCCTCGTCGTCCTCGTCGTCCTCGTCCTCGTCGTCCTCGTCCTCGTCGTCCTCGTCCTCATCGTCCTCGTCCTCGTCGTCCTCGTCCTCGTCGTCCTCGTCCTCGTCGTCCTCGTCTTCGTCCTCGTCGACCTCGTCCTCGTCGTCCGCGTCCTCGTCCTCGTCGTCCTCGTCCTCGTCCTCGTCCTCGTCCTCGTCGTCCTCGTCCTCGTCGTACTTGTCGTCCTCGTCGTCCTCGTCCTCCTCGTCCTCGTCGTCCTCGTCCTCGTCCTCGTCCTCGTCCTCGTCGTCCTCGTCGTCCTCGTCGTCCTCGTTGTCCTCGTCCTCGTCGTCCTCGTCGTCCTCGTCGTCCTCGTCGTCCTCGTCGTCCTCGTCGTCTTCGTCGTCCTCGTCGTCCTCGTCGTCCTCGTCGTCCTCGTCGTCCTCGTCCTCGTCCTCGTCGTCTTCGTCCTCGTCGTCCTCGTCGTCCTCGTCCTCGTCGTCCTCGTCCTCGTCCTCGTCGTCCTCGTCCTCGTCCTCGTCCTCGTCGTCCTCGTCCTCGTCGTCCTCGTCCTCGTCGTCCTCGTCCTCGTCGTCCTCGTCCTCGTCGACCTCGTCCTCGTCGTCCTCGTCCTCGTCGTCCTCGTCCTCGTCGTCCTCGTCCTCGTCGTCCTCGTCCTCGTCGTCCTCGTCCTCGTCGTCCTCGTCCTCGTCGTCCTCGTCTTGGTCCTCCTCGTCCTCGCCCTCGTCCTCGTTCTCGTCCTCCTCGTCCTCCTCGCCCTCCTCGTCCTCCTCGTCCTCCTCGTCCTCGTCCTCGTCCTCGTCCTCGTCGTCCTCGTCGTCCTCGTCGTCCTCGTCGTCCTCGTCGTCCTCGTCGTCCTCGTCGTCCTCGTCCTCGTCCTCCTCCTCGTCCTCCTCGTCCTCGTCGTCCTCGTCCTCCTCGTCCTCGTCCTCGTCCTCGTCCTCCTCGTCCTCCTCGTCCTCGTCCTCCTCGTTCTCGTCGTCCTCGTCCTCGTCGTCCTCGTCCTCGTCGTCCTCGTCCTCGTCGTCCTCGTCCTCGTCGTCCTCGTCCTCGTCGTCCTCGTCCTCGTCGTCCTCGTCCTCGTCATCCTCGTCCTCGTCGTCCTCGTCCTCGTCCTCGTCGTCCTCGTCCTCGTCCTCGTCGTCCTCGTCGTTCTCGTTCTCGTCGTCCTCGTCCTCGTCGTCCTCATCCTCGTCGTCCTCGTCCTCGTCCTCGTCGTCCTCGTCCTCGTCCTCGTCGTCCTCGTCCTCGTCCTCGTCGTCCTCGTCGTCCTCGTCGTCCTCGTCGTCCTCGTCGTCCTCGTCGTCCTCGTCGTCCTCGTCGACCTCGTCCTCGTCCTCGTCGTCCTCGTCGTCCTCGTCGTCCTCGTCCTCGTCGTCTTCGTCCTCGTCGTCCTCCTCGTCCTCCTCGTCCTCGTCCTCCTCGTCCTCGACCTCCTCGTCCTCGTCCTCCTCGTCCTCGTCGTCCTCGTCCTCGTCCTCGTCGTCCTCGTCGTCCTCGTCCTCGTCGTCCTCGTCCTCGTCGTCCTCGTCCTCGTCCTCGTCGTCCTCGTCCTCGTCGTCCTCGTCCTCGTCCTCGTCCTCGTCCTCGTCGTCCTCGTCGTCCTCGTCCTCGTCCTCGTCGTCTTCGTCCTCGTCGTCCTCGTCGTCCTCGTCGTCCTCGTCGTCCTCGTCGTTCTCGTCGTCCTCGTCGTCCTCGTCGTCCTCGTCGTCCTCGTCGTCCTCGTCCTCGTCGTCCTCGTCCTCGTCGTCCTCGTCCTCGTCCTCGTCGTCCTCGTCCTCGTCGTCCTCGTCGTCCTCGTCCTCGTCGTCCTCGTCCTCGTCGTCCTCGTCCTCGTCGTCCTCGTCCTCGTCGTCCTCGTCCTCGTCGTCCTCGTCCTCGTCGTCCTCGTCTTCGTCCTCGTCGACCTCGTCCTCGTCGTCCTCGTCCTCGTCCTCGTCGTCCTCGTCCTCGTCCTCGTCCTCGTCCTCGTCGTCCTCGTCCTCGTCGTACTTGTCGTCCTCGTCGTCCTCGTCCTCCTCGTCCTCGTCGTCCTCGTCCTCGTCCTCGTCCTCGTCGTCCTCGTCGTCCTCGTCGTCCTCGTCGTCCTCGTCGTCCTCGGCGTCCTCGTCCTCGTCGTCCTCGTCCTCGTCGTCCTCGTCCTCGTCCTCGTCGTCCTCGTCCTCGTCGTCCTCGTCGTCCTCGTCCTCGTCGTCCTCGTCCTCGTCGTCCTCGTCCTCATCGTCCTCGTCCTCGTCGTCCTCGTCCTCGTCGTCCTCGTCCTCGTCGTCCTCGTCTTCGTCCTCGTCGACCTCGTCCTCGTCGTCCGCGTCCTCGTCCTCGTCGTCCTCGTCCTCGTCCTCGTCCTCGTCCTCGTCGTCCTCGTCCTCGTCGTACTTGTCGTCCTCGTCGTCCTCGTCCTCCTCGTCCTCGTCGTCCTCGTCCTCGTCCTCGTCCTCGTCCTCGTCGTCCTCGTCGTCCTCGTCGTCCTCGTTGTCCTCGTCCTCGTCGTCCTCGTCGTCCTCGTCGTCCTCGTCGTCCTCGTCGTCCTCGTCGTCTTCGTCGTCCTCGTCGTCCTCGTCGTCCTCGTCGTCCTCGTCGTCCTCGTCCTCGTCCTCGTCGTCTTCGTCCTCGTCGTCCTCGTCGTCCTCGTCCTCGTCGTCCTCGTCCTCGTCGTCCTCGTCCTCGTCCTCGTCGTCCTCGTCCTCGTCCTCGTCCTCGTCGTCCTCGTCCTCGTCGTCCTCGTCCTCGTCGTCCTCGTCCTCGTCGACCTCGTCCTCGTCGTCCTCGTCCTCGTCGTCCTCGTCCTCGTCGTCCTCGTCCTCGTCGTCCTCGTCCTCGTCGTCCTCGTCCTCGTCGTCCTCGTCCTCGTCGTCCTCGTCCTCGTCGTCCTCGTCCTCGTCCTCGTCCTCGTCGACCTCGTCCTCGTCGTCCTCGTCCTCGTCGTCCTCGTCCTCGTCGTCCTCGTCCTCGTCGTCCTCGTCCTCGTCGTCCTCGTCCTCGTCGTCCTCGTCTTCGTCCTCGTCGACATCGTCCTCGTCGTCCTCGTCGTCCTCGTCCTCGTCGTCCTCGTCGTCCTCCTCGTCCTCGTCCTCGTCGTCCTCGTCCTCGTCGTCCTCGTCCTCGTCGTCCTCGTCCTCGTCGTCCTCGTCCTCGTCGTCCTCGTCGTCCTCGTCGTCCTCGTCCTCGTCGTCCTCGTCCTCGTCGTCCTCGTCATCGTCGTCCTCGTCGTCCTCGTCCTCGTCCTCGTCGTCCTCGTCCTCGTCATCCTCGTCCTCGTCGTCCTCGTCCTCGTCCTCGTCCTCCTCGTCCTCGTCCTCCTCGACCTCGTCCTCCTCGTCCTCGTCGTCCTCGTCGTCCTCGTCGTCCTCGTCCTCGTCGTCCTCGTCCTCGTCGACCTCGTCCTCGTCGTCCTCGTCCTCGTCGTCCTCGTCCTCGTCGTCCTCGTCCTCGTCGTCCTCGTCCTCGTCGTCCTCGTCCTCGTCGTCCTCGTCCTCGTCGTCCTCGTCCTCGTCGTCCTCGTCCTCGTCGTCCTCGTCCTCGTCCTCGTCCTCGTCGACCTCGTCCTCGTCGTCCTCGTCCTCGTCGTCCTCGTCCTCGTCGTCCTCGTCCTCGTCGTCCTCGTCCTCGTCGTCCTCGTCTTCGTCCTCGTCGACATCGTCCTCGTCGTCCTCGTCCTCGTCGTCCTCGTCCTCGTCGTCCTCGTCGTCCTCCTCGTCCTCGTCCTCGACGTCCTCGTCCTCGTCGTCCTCGTCCTCGTCGTCCTCGTCCTCGTCGTCCTCGTCCTCGTCGTCCTCGTCGTCCTCGTCGTCCTCGTCCTCGTCGTCCTCGTCCTCGTCGTCCTCGTCATCGTCGTCCTCGTCGTCCTCGTCCTCGTCCTCGTCGTCCTCGTCCTCGTCATCCTCGTCCTCGTCGTCCTCGTCCTCGTCCTCGTCCTCCTCGTCCTCGTCCTCCTCGACCTCGTCCTCCTCGTCCTCGTCGTCCTCGTCGTCCTCGTCGTCCTCGTCCTCGTCGTCCTCGTCGTCCTCGTCGTCCTCGTCCTCGTCGTCCTCGTCCTCGTCCTCGTCCTCGTCGTCCTCGTCGTCCTCGTCCTCGTCCTCGTCGTCCTCGTCCTCGTCGTCCTCGTCCTCGTCGTCCTCGTCCTCGTCCTCGTCCTCGTCGTCCTCGTCGTCCTCGTCCTCGTCCTCGTCGTCCTCGTCGTCCTCGTCGTCCTCGTCGTCCTCGTCCTCGTCGTCCTCGTCGTCCTCGTCGTCCTCGTCGTCCTCGTCGTCCTCGTCGTCCTCGTCGTCCTCGTCGTCCTCGTCGTCCTCGTCGTCCTCGTCGTCCTCGTCGTCCTCGTCGTCCTCGTCGTCCTCGTCGTCCTCGTCCTCGTCGTCCTCGTCCTCGTCGTCCTCGTCCTCATCGTCCTCGTCCTCGTCGTCCTCGTCCTCGTCGTCCTCGTCCTCGTCGTCCTCGTCTTCTTCCTCGTCGACCTCGTCCTCGTCGTCCTCGTCCTCGTCGTACTTGTCGTCCTCGTCGTCCTCGTCCTCCTCGTCCTCGTCGTCCTCGTCCTCGTCATCGTCCTCGTCCTCGTCCTCGTCGTCCTCGTCGTCCTCGTCGTCCTCGTTGTCCTCGTCCTCGTCGTCCTCGTCGTCCTCGTCGTCCTCGTCGTCCTCGTCGTCCTCGTCGTCTTCGTCGTCCTCGTCGTCCTCGTCGTCCTCGTCGTCCTCGTCGTCCTCGTCCTCGTCCTCGTCGTCTTCGTCCTCGTCGTCCTCGTCGTCCTCGTCCTCGTCGTCCTCGTCCTCGTCCTCGTCGTCCTCGTCCTCGTCCTCGTCGTCCTCCTCGTCCTCGTCCTCCTCGTCCTCGTCCTCCTCGTCCTCGTCGTCCTCGTCCTCGTCCTCGTCCTCGTCGTCCTCGTCCTCGTCGTCCTCGTCCTCGTCGACCTCGTCCTCGTCGTCCTCGTCCTCGTCGTCCTCGTCCTCGTCCTCGTCATCCTCGTCCTCGTCCTCGTCGTCCTCGTCCTCGTCGTCCTCGTCCTCGTCGTCCTCGTCCTCGTCGTCCTCGTCCTCGTCATCCTCGTCCTCGTCGTCCTCGTCGTTCTCGTTCTCGTCGTCCTCGTCCTCGTCGTCCTCATCCTCGTCGTCCTCGTCCTCGTCGTCCTCGTCCTCGTCCTCGTCGTCCTCGTCCTCGTCGTCCTCGTCCTCGTCCTCGTCGTCCTCGTCGTCCTCGTCGTCCTCGTCGTCCTCGTCGTCCTCGTCGTCCTCGTCGTCCTCGTCGTCCTCGTCGACCTCGTCCTCGTCCTCGTCGTCCTCGTCGTCCTCGTCGTCCTCGTCGTCCTCGTCGTCCTCGTCCTCGTCGTCTTCGTCCTCGTCGTCCTCCTCGTCCTCCTCGTCCTCGTCCTCCTCGTCCTCGACCTCCTCGTCCTCGTCCTCATCGTCCTCGTCGTCCTCGTCCTCGTCCTCGTCGTCCTCGTCGTCCTCGTCCTCGTCGTCCTCGTCCTCGTCGTCCTCGTCCTCGTCCTCGTCCTCGTCCTCGTCGTCCTCGTCGTCCTCGTCCTCGTCCTCGTCCTCGTCGTCCTCGTCGTCCTCGTCGTCCTCGTCGTCCTCGTCCTCGTCCTCGTCGTCTTCGTCCTCGTCGTCCTCGTCGTCCTCGTCGTCCTCGTCGTTCTCGTCGTCCTCGTCGTCCTCGTCGTCCTCGTCGTCCTCGTCGTCCTCGTCGTCCTCGTCCTCGTCGTCCTCGTCGTCCTCCTCCTCGTCGTCCTCGTCCTCGTTGTCCTCGTCCTCATCGTCCTCGTCCTCGTCGTCCTCGTCCTCGTCGTCCTCGTCCTCGTCGTCCTCGTCTTCGTCCTCGTCGACCTCGTCCTCGTCGTCCTCGTCCTCGTCCTCGTCGTCCTCGTCCTCGTCCTCGTCGTCCTCGTCCTCGTCGTACTTGTCGTCCTCGTCGTCCTCGTCCTCCTCGTCCTCGTCGTCCTCGTCCTCGTCCTCGTCCTCGTCCTCGTCCTCGTCGTCCTCGTCGTCCTCGTCGTCCTCGTTGCCCTCGTCCTCGTCGTCCTCGTCGTCCTCGTCGTCCTCGTCGTCCTCGTCGTCCTCGTCGTCTTCGTCGTCCTCGTCGTCCTCGTCGTCCTCGTCGTCCTCGTCCTCGTCCTCGTCGTCTTCGTCCTCGTCGTCCTCGTCGTCCTCGTCCTCGTCGTCCTCGTCCTCGTCCTCGTCGTCCTCGTCGTCCTCGTCCTCGTCCTCGTCGACCTCGTCCTCGTCGTCCTCGTCCTCGTCGTCCTCGTCCTCGTCCTCGTCATCCTCGTCCTCGTCCTCGTCGTCCTCGTCCTCGTCGTCCTCGTCCTCGTCGTCCTCGTCCTCGTCGTCCTCGTCCTCGTCGTCCTCGTCCTCGTCGTCCTCGTCCTCGTCATCCTCGTCCTTGTCGTCCTCGTCGTTCTCGTTCTCGTCGTCCTCGTCCTCGTCGTCCTCATCCTCGTCGTCCTCGTCCTCGTCCTCGTCGTCCTCGTCGTCCTCGTCGTCCTCGTCGTCCTCGTCGTCCTCGTCGTCCTCGTCGTCCTCGTCGTCCTCGTCGACCTCGTCCTCGTCCTCGTCGTCCTCGTCGTCCTCGTCGTCCTCGTCGTCCTCGTCGTCCTCGTCGTCCTCGTCCTCGTCGTCTTCGTCCTCGTCGTCCTCCTCGTCCTCCTCGTCCTCGTCCTCCTCGTCCTCGACCTCCTCGTCCTCGTCCTCCTCGTCCTCGTCGTCCTCGTCGTCCTCGTCGTCCTCGTCGTCCTCGTCGTCCTCGTCCTCGTCGTCCTCGTCCTCGTCGTCCTCGTCCTCGTCCTCGTCGTCCTCGTCGTCCTCCTCGTCCTCGTCGTCCTCGTCCTCGTCGTCCTCGTCCTCGTCCTCGTCGACCTCGTCCTCGTCGTCCTCGTCGTCCTCGTCGTCCTCGTCCTCGTCGTCCTCGTCCTCGTCGTCCTCGTCGTTCTCGTCCTCCTCGTCCTCCTCGTCCTCGTCCTCGTCCTCGTCGTCCTCGTCCTCCTCGTCCTCGTCTTCGTCCTCCTCGTCCTCGTCCTCGTCGTCCTCGTCTTGGTCCTCCTCGTCCTCGCCCTCGTCCTCGTTCTCGTCCTCCTCGTCCTCCTCGTCCTCCTCGTCCTCCTCGTCCTCCTCGCCCTCCTCGTCCTCCTCGTCCTCCTCGTCCTCGTCCTCGTCCTCGTCCTCGTCGTCCTCGTCCTCGTCGTCCTCGTCGTCCTCGTCGTCCTCGTCGTCCTCGTCGTCCTCGTCCTCGTCGTCCTCCTCGTCCTCCTCGTCCTCGTCGTCCTCGTCCTCCTCGTCCTCGTCCTCGTCCTCGTCCTCCTCGTCCTCCTCGTCCTCCTCGTCCTCGTCCTCCTCGTCCTCGTCGTCCTCGTCCTCGTCGTCCTCGTCCTCGTCGTCCTCGTCCTCGTCGTCCTCGTCGTCCTCGTCCTCGTCGTCCTCGTCCTCGTCATCCTCGTCCTCGTCGTCCTCGTCATTCTCGTTCTCGTCGTCCTCGTCCTCGTCGTCCTCATCCTCGTCGTCCTCGTCCTCGTCCTCGTCGTCCTCGTCCTCGTCCTCGTCGTCCTCGTCCTCGTCCTCGTCGTCCTCGTCCTCGTCGTCCTCGTCGTCCTCGTCGTCCTCGTCGTCCTCGTCGTCCTCGTCGTCCTCGTCGACCTCGTCCTCGTCCTCGTCGTCCTCGTCGTCCTCGTCGTCCTCGTCGTCCTCGTCGTCCTCGTCGTCCTCGTCCTCGTCGTCTTCGTCCTCGTCGTCCTCCTCGTCCTCCTCGTCCTCGTCCTCCTCGTCCTCGACCTCCTCGTCCTCGTCCTCCTCGTCCTCGTCGTCCTCGTCCTCGTCCTCGTCGTCCTCGTCGTCCTCGTCCTCGTCGTCCTCGTCCTCGTCGTCCTCGTCCTCGTCGTCCTCGTCCTCGTCCTCGTCCTCGTCCTCGTCGTCCTCGTCGTCCTCGTCCTCGTCCTCGTCCTCGTCGTCCTCGTCGTCCTCGTCGTCCTCGTCCTCGTCCTCGTCGTCTTCGTCCTCGTCGTCCTCGTCGTCCTCGTCGTCCTCGTCGTTCTCGTCGTCCTCGTCGTCCTCGTCGTCCTCGTCGTCCTCGCCGTCCTCGTCCTCGTCGTCCTCGTCCTCGTCGTCCTCGTCCTCGTCCTCGTCGTCCTCGTCCTCGTCGTCCTCGTCGTCCTCGTCCTCGTCGTCCTCGTCCTCGTCGTCCTCGTCCTCATCGTCCTCGTCCTCGTCCTCGTCGTCCTCGTCCTCGTCGTCCTCGTCCTCGTCGTCCTCGTCCTCGTCGTCCTCGTCTTCGTCCTCGTCGACCTCGTCCTCGTCGTCCTCGTCCTCGTCCTCGTCGTCCTCGTCCTCGTCCTCGTCCTCGTCGTCCTCGTCCTCGTCGTACTTGTCGTCCTCGTCGTCCTCGTCCTCCTCGTCCTCGTCGTCCTCGTCCTCGTCCTCGTCCTCGTCCTCGTCGTCCTCGTCGTCCTCGTCGTCCTCGTCGTCCTCGTCGTCCTCGTTGTCCTCGTCCTCGTCGTCCTCGTCGTCCTCGTCGTCCTCGTCGTCCTCGTCGTCCTCGTCGTCTTCGTCGTCCTCGTCGTCCTCGTCGTCCTCGTCGTCCTCGTCGTCCTCGTCCTCGTCCTCGTCGTCTTCGTCCTCGTCGTCCTCGTCGTCCTCGTCCTCGTCGTCCTCGTCCTCGTCCTCGTCGTCCTCGTCCTCGTCCTCGTCGTCCTCCTCGTCCTCGTCCTCCTCGTCCTCGTCCTCCTCGTCCTCGTCGTCCTCGTCCTCGTCCTCGTCGTCCTCGTCCTCGTCGTCCTCGTCCTCGTCGACCTCGTCCTCGTCGTCCTCGTCCTCGTCGTCCTCGTCCTCGTCCTCGTCATCCTCGTCCTCGTCCTCGTCGTCCTCGTCGTCCTCGTCGTCCTCGTCCTCGTCGTCCTCGTCCTCGTCGTCCTCGTCCTCGTCGTCCTCGTCCTCGTCGTCCTCGTCCTCGTCATCCTCGTCCTCGTCGTCCTCGTCGTTCTCGTTCTCGTCGTCCTCGTCCTCGTCGTCCTCATCCTCGTCGTCCTCGTCCTCGTCCTCGTCGTCCTCGTCCTCGTCCTCGTCGTCCTCGTCCTCGTCCTCGTCGTCCTCGTCCTCGTCCTCGTCGTCCTCGTCGTCCTCGTCGTCCTCGTCGTCCTCGTCGACCTCGTCCTCGTCCTCGTCGTCCTCGTCGTCCTCGTCGTCCTCGTCGTCCTCGTCGTCCTCGTCGTCCTCGACCTCCTCGTCCTCGTCCTCCTCGTCCTCGTCGTCCTCGTCCTCGTCCTCGTCGTCCTCGTCGTCCTCGTCCTCGTCGTCCTCGTCCTCGTCGTCCTCGTCCTCGTCCTCGTCCTCGTCCTCGTCCTCGTCGTCCTCGTCGTCCTCGTCCTCGTCCTCGTCGTCCTCGTCCTCGTCGTCCTCGTCCTCGTCCTCGTCGTCCTCGTCGTCCTCGTCGTCCTCGTCGTCCTCGTCGTCCTCGTCCTCGTCCTCGTCGTCTTCGTCCTCGTCGTCCTCGTCGTCCTCGTCGTCCTCGTCGTTCTCGTCGTCCTCGTCGTCCTCGTCGTCCTCGTCGTCCTCGTCGTCCTCGTCCTCGTCGTCCTCGTCCTCGTCGTCCTCGTCCTCGTCCTCGTCGTCCTCGTCCTCGTCGTCCTCGTCGTCCTCGTCCTCGTCGTCCTCGTCCTCGTCGTCCTCGTCCTCATCGTCCTCGTCCTCGTCGTCCTCGTCCTCGTCGTCCTCGTCCTCGTCGTCCTCGTCTTCGTCCTCGTCGACCTCGTCCTCGTCGTCCTCGTCCTCGTCCTCGTCGTCCTCGTCCTCGTCCTCGTCCTCGTCGTCCTCGTCCTCGTCGTACTTGTCGTCCTCGTCGTCCTCGTCCTCGTCCTCGTCCTCGTCGTCCTCGTCGTCCTCGTCGTCCTCGTTGTCCTCGTCCTCGTCGTCCTCGTCGTCCTCGTCGTCCTCGTCGTCCTCGTCGTCCTCGTCGTCTTCGTCGTCCTCGTCGTCCTCGTCGTCCTCGTCGTCCTCGTCGTCCTCGTCCTCGTCCTCGTCGTCTTCGTCCTCGTCGTCCTCGTCGTCCTCGTCCTCGTCCTCGTCGTCTTCGTCCTCGTCGTCCTCGTCGTCCTCGTCCTCGTCGTCCTCGTCCTCGTCCTCGTCGTCCTCGTCCTCGTCCTCGTCGTCCTCCTCGTCCTCGTCCTCCTCGTCCTCGTCCTCCTCGTCCTCGTCCTCCTCGTCCTCGTCGTCCTCGTCCTCGTCCTCGTCCTCGTCGTCCTCGTCCTCGTCGTCCTCGTCCTCGTCGACCTCGTCCTCGTCGTCCTCGTCCTCGTCGTCCTCGTCCTCGTCCTCGTCATCCTCGTCCTCGTCCTCGTCGTCCTCGTCCTCGTCGTCCTCGTCCTCGTCGTCCTCGTCCTCGTCGTCCTCGTCCTCGTCGTCCTCGTCCTCGTCGTCCTCGTCCTCGTCGTCCTCGTCCTCGTCATCCTCGTCCTCGTCGTCCTCGTCGTTCTCGTTCTCGTCGTCCTCGTCCTCGTCGTCCTCATCCTCGTCGTCCTCGTCCTCGTCCTCGTCGTCCTCGTCCTCGTCCTCGTCGTCCTCGTCCTCGTCCTCGTCGTCCTCGTCGTCCTCGTCGTCCTCGTCGTCCTCGTCGTCCTCGTCGTCCTCGTCGTCCTCGTCGACCTCGTCCTCGTCCTCGTCGTCCTCGTCGTCCTCGTCGTCCTCGTCGTCCTCGTCCTCGTCGTCTTCGTCCTCGTCGTCCTCCTCGTCCTCCTCGTCCTCGTCCTCCTCGTCCTCGACCTCCTCGTCCTCGTCCTCCTCGTCCTCGTCGTCCTCGTCCTCGTCCTCG
>OZ020581.1:11942216-11944716 GCA_963971525.1 Cephus spinipes | reverse complement strand
CGTCCTCGTCGTCCTCGTCCTCGTCCTCGTCGTCCTCGTCCTCGTCCTCCTCGTCGTCCTCGTCGTCCTCGTCCTCCTCGTCCTCTTCCTCGTCCTCGTCCTCGTCCTCGTCCTCCTCGTCCTCGTCCTCGTTCTCGTCGTCCTCGTCCTCCTCGTCCTCCTCGTCCTCCTCGTCCTCCTCGTCCTCCTCGCCCTCCTCGTCCTCGTCCTCGTCCTCGTCCTCGTCGTCCTCGTCGTCCTCGTCGTCCTCGTCGTCCTCGTCGTCCTCGTCGTCCTCGTCCTCGTCCTCCTCGTCCTCCTCGTCCTCATCGTCCTCGTCCTCCTCGTCCTCGTCTTCGTCCTCCTCGTCCTCGTCTTCGTCCTCATCGTCCTCGTCCTCGTCGTCCTCGTCCTCGTCCTCCTCGTCCTCGTCCTCGTCCTCGTCCTCGTCCTCGTCCTCCTCGTCCTCGTTCTCGTCCTCGTCGTCGTCGTCCTCGTCCTCGTCCTCGTCCTCGTCCTCGTCCTCGTCGTCCTCGTCGTCCTCGTCGTCCTCGTTGTCCTCGTCCTCGTCCTCGTCGTCCTCGTCGTCCTCGTCGTCCTCGTTGTCCTCGTCCTCGTCGTCCTCGTCGTCCTCGTCGTCCTCGTCGTCCTCGTCGTCCTCGTCGTCTTCGTCGTCCTCGTCGTCCTCGTCGTCCTCGTCGTCCTCGTCGTCCTCGTCCTCGTCCTCGTCGTCTTCGTCCTCGTCGTCCTCGTCGTCCTCGTCCTCGTCGTCCTCGTCCTCGTCGTCCTCGTCCTCGTCGACCTCGTCCTCGTCGTCCTCGTCCTCGTCGTCCTCGTCCTCGTCCTCGTCGTCCTCGTCCTCGTCCTCGTCGTCCTCGTCCTCGTCGTCCTCGTCCTCGTCGTCCTCGTCCTCGTCGTCCTCGTCCTCGTCGTCCTCGTCCTCGTCGTCCTCGTCCTCGTCGTCCTCGTCCTCGTCGTCCTCGTCCTCGTCGTCCTCGTCCTCGTCGTCCTCGTCCTCGTCCTCGTCCTCGTCGACCTCGTCCTCGTCGTCCTCGTCCTCGTCGTCCTCGTCCTCGTCGTCCTCGTCCTCGTCGTCCTCGTCCTCGTCGTCCTCGTCGTCCTCGTCTTCGTCCTCGTCGTCCTCGTCCTCGTCGTCCTCGTCCTCGTCGTCCTCGTCGTCCTCCTCGTCCTCGTCCTCGTCGTCCTCGTCCTCGTCGTCCTCGTCCTCGTCGTCCTCGTCCTCGTCGTCCTCGTCCTCGTCGTCCTCGTCCTCGTCCTCCTCGTCCTCCTCGTCCTCCTCGTCCTCCTCGTCCTCCTCGTCCTCCTCGTCCTCGTCGTCCTCGTCCTCGTCGTCCTCGTCCTCGTCGTCCTCGTCCTCGTCGTCCTCGTCCTCGTCGTCCTCGTCGTCCTCGTCGTCCTCGTCCTCGTCGTCCTCGTACTCGTCGTCCTCGTCGTCCTCGTCCTCGTCCTCGTCCTCGTCGTCCTCGTCCTCGTCCTCGTCCTCGTCGTCCTCCTCGTCCTCGTCCTCCTCGTCCTCGTCCTCGTCCTCGTCGTCCTCGTCCTAGTCGTCCTCGTCCTCGTCGTCCTCGTCCTCGTCCTCGTCGTCCTCGTCCTCGTCCTCGTCGTCCTCGTCGTCCTCGTCGTCCTCGTCGTCCTCGTCGTCCTCGTCGTCCTCGTCGTCCTCGTCGTCCTCGTCGTCCTCGTCGTCCTCGTCGTCCTCGTCCTCGTCCTCGTCCTCGTCGTCCTCGTCGTCCTCGTCATCGTCGTCCTCGTCGTCCTCGTCCTCGTCGTCCTCGTCCTCGTCCTCGTCCTCGTCCTCGTCGTCCTCGTCCTCGTCCTCGTCGACCTCGTCCTCGTCGTCCTCGTCCTCGTCGTCCTCGTCCTCGTCCTCGTCGTCCTCGTCCTCGTCGTCCTCGTCCTCGTCGTCCTCGTCGTTCTCGTCCTCCTCGTCCTCCTCGTCCTCGTCCTCGTCCTCGTCGTCCTCGTCCTCCTCGTCCTCGTCTTCGTCCTCCTCGTCCTCGTCGTCCTCGTCTTCGTCCTCCTCGTCCTCGTCCTCGTCCTCGTTCTCGTCCTCCTCGTCCTCCTCGTCCTCCTCGTCCTCCTCGTCCTCCTCGTCCTCGTCCTCGTCCTCGTCCTCGTCGTCTTCGTCCTCCTCGTCCTCGTCGTCCTCGTCTTCGTCCTCCTCGTCCTCGTCCTCGTCCTCGTTCTCGTCCTCCTCGTCCTCCTCGTCCTCCTCGTCCTCCTCGTCCTCCTCGTCCTCGTCCTCGTCCTCGTCCTCGTCGTCTTCGTCCTCGTCGTCCTCGTCGTCCTCGTCGTCCTCGTCGTCCTCGTCCTCGTCGTCCTCGTCGTCCTCGTCGTCCTCGTCCTCGTCGTCCTCGTCCTCGTCGTCCTCGTCTTCGTCCTCGTCGTCCTCGTCCTCGTCGTCCTCGTCCTCGTCGTCCTCGTCCTCGTCGTCCTCGTCCTCGTCGTCCTCGTCCTCGTCGTCCTCGTCCTCGTCGTCCTCGTCGTCCTCCTCGTCCTC
>OZ020581.1:9809716-9822216 GCA_963971525.1 Cephus spinipes | reverse complement strand
ACATTCGATCGTGTAGATCCGCAGCCGATAACGAAGCAATCCCGGCGCGATACCGACCGCGTCGTTAGGGACTATCCTAAATTACCGTCGGGCATAAACTATAAACCCATTGGTGAGTGTGCGACCGACAGTGCGTGAGTGGACGTGCATTCCGTAAAGATTGCCTCTGCGGAATTTCCCACCGGAGCCTGGATATTCGGGATTACAGCACCGCCATCTACCGCCTTTAGGAGCAGGCGAAGCGACCTCGAGCGGAGCTCGGTCGAGTAAAGTGGATTTATCGGAGTGTATCCACGGGCATCCGGCCAAGAAGCGCCGACGATCCTTGAGGGACTACCACATCCCCGAGGAGCCCCAAATTCCGACGCCTAGGATTATATCCTCAGGGCCTTGGGCTAGTGGCCCCGACTGGAGCACCAAGCGACTCCGACCCGTGAGAGGGGGGACCATATACCTCGGAGCTGGAATCTCCTAATCGACTCCTCACCTGGAATCCAGCCACCCGGTCATTCGTCGAAGACGAAAAACCGGCAATTAATAATTGCTGGGGTGGACGTACCAGCTGGCGACCGTGTTCAATAACGAAACCAAATTCGAAGACACGGGTTCTTCGGATCGAAGCCCTGGTCACACCGACCAACCTTTTCCGGGATGTAATATTCCCCGATGACATTGTATACCCGAAAGTATACACATATGCCAAAGCTTTCGGAAGCTCGAACCTGCGTACGGGCCCTTCAAGGAGGAACCGCTGTCCAAAGGTAGCGCGAGAAGACAGCCGCCCGGTCACATAGAAGATAGTTAGCCAGCCTATCATATGTGCAAAGAATTGGAACTAGCAACGGAGAAAACCGTGACAGGACAAGACAAAACTAAATCCAACAACAAACAACAGACGAGTGTGATATTTCTACAATTCTTTTCCGTTCTTCTCATCACTTATTTTTCCTCTTTCCTCTCATAAGGAAGATCAAATTTACTTAAGTGAGAATTTAACGTTAACGTAACACTAAATGTGGCGACCGTGACAGGACGTTTCACCTATAATCTTTGACGAACAAAGGTTCAGCCGTCAACCACGGCTGAAAGGACGTTTACATCGTTATCATTGACAGAGATGATTAATAATAATCGTCAAAGTAACGATACGTGCATCAAAGTGTTAATCGAAACCTTCGGTCGTGCCAAGTGAACTGTCACGTGTAAATACATTTCGAGGACTTGATAGCCGAAAGTGTAGTGAATCAGTTCTTGATGCAGGCAAGAACGTCGTACCGAGGATAAGCGACTGCTAATATGAACTCGATCCTCTGGCACGAGTCAGAATCTTGTGTCTTTTAATTAAACGAGAAGTGTCTAATAACATACACAGACGTCTTCTCACCTGTGAGCACAAAAACACTCACAGTCAATCTCGCTGTCACACGCAGTAGTGATCCAGCGAAGCCTAGCCACAGAGCACAGTGTCTGTCGGTTGGTGGGCCATTCTAAGGACAAATTAGAAGCGGCAAATGATTCCACGATCTGGACCACGGAAGAGCCTCTCAGGGAAACCAATTGCCAAAGGGACCAGAAGTCGAACCAGACTTGCTGCAGAGATGGCAGACAGGAGCCTAACACCTCCCGGACCATCGCACTCTGGGCTTCCACCACGATCAGCGGGGGAGTCGTTCATCGTGCAGTTTGGGGACCAACGTACTCAACCCGAAGACAACCCGGAACAACCTCCGAGGGATGCGAGTGAGTCTAGCGGAAATAGTTTAGAGCGAATCGTTTCGCAATTACGCGACGACTTACTAGCGCATAGGTCTAGCATAAGGGAAGAGATGGCATCAACCGTGACACATATTTTGACGAGCGTTCAAACTCAAATTACGGAACTTAGACGTAGTATGGCATCGGCCAGTATAGAAACTAGAACCGAGCGACCTACTCGATTGGTCAACGTAACACCGGAACTACAGAATCTCGAAGAACAAGAAAGACTCTTGAATAGATATTCTAGTAATTCGCGGAATAATGAGAGATCATCCAGTAGGACTTCTACTACCATACCAGTCACTTCCTACACCAGAGTTTTGAACGAAAAATCTAGAATTGACAAAGTAACATTTGACGGAAATGTTAAACGCTCGAGTCCGAGGAGATTTCTTCGTAAATTCGAACAAGTCACGTTGCTGGAGAATACGAGCGAACAGGCAAAAAGCTTGGCGTTCGTAGACGCGATGCGTGGTGCTGCCGCGACGTGGGTAGATCGCGTAGAATTCGAGACATATGGGGACTTAAAACAAGCCTTTTTATCCAAATATTGGAGTGCTCGAACTCAACGCATGATTCGTGCATACCTTACTAACGGGCGTTATGACGGATCTGACAAAATGTCAATGGAGGAATATTTCTTCACATGGGCCGGCCATGCTAAAGACTTGGATTCACCATTGGAGGAACAGGAAATCATTGACTGTTTGATCTTTCATTTCCACGTAACGATATATCGACAGATTAGTGCGGTATATCCGAGGACCATAGCTCTCATAGCTGAGAGATTGGCAGAATGCGATATAGGAAACGAAGTATATGGCGCAGGAAAACCTAGAGGTTTATTACCAGGCGAATCACCATCCGGGAAACCTAAAAGGGTTAGATCCGAGGTAGAGGATGATGATTTCTTTCGCGATAAAGAAGTTTCACGTTCCGACCGTAAAGATAGTCGAGTAAAGAGCGAAAGACAATCTAGGGAATATCCGCGATACTCTCGTCATCGCGTTAGTCCGGGACAGGGGGAGCGCGAGGAGAAGAAGAAGAAGTCCGTAGACTCGAAAAAAGATAGATCTCCGCGAGAAAAATCGGGAGCTACCAAACCGAAGGGAGATAGGAAAGTTAGACAAGTAGACCTGCCTAACAAATCTCTAACGTCTAGTTCTGATTCCGACGAATCAGAAACCGCGAGCGAAGAGGAAAAGCGTTCGATAAAATCCGAGCATTCAGACCAGGGAAGTCCTGAGGAAGTAGCGTTTTACGGACCTAACGATGAAGATTGGATGTCATCCGATGAAGAAAGTCCGATAGAACCCTCTCCACTTCGCAAGTCACCTACTATCAACGTCAGGATAGGTAAAATCAAGACGGAAGCACTCGTAGATACGGGAGCTCAAATCTCCGTGATATCGTCCGCGCTAGTAGACGAAATTACCAAATCAGGGACCGTGTTGCCTAACATCCCCGTAAAGAAATTAAGGTTGAGGGGATTGTTCAACGATAGACTCCAGGTAGTTAGAACCAAAGTCTTATTGGAGTTTATGTGCGGCGAGTGTACGTATTCGCATCCTTGTTTAGTAGTTAATGATGTCGACTGTAGACTTATTTTGGGCATCGATTTCCTAGTAGAACATAGGGCGAAAATAGATACCGAGAAAGGGATAATTACTTTGTTCACGAAATCTAGCACGGCAAATGCCAAATCGCGAACAGATAAAGGTGAATACCTTGATAAATCAGTAATTACCATTAACGCCAAACCCCGCACAGGCCTAGGAACCAGAAACAAAGCGGAGATGACGAAATTATTAGATCGTTTCGGGAACCTATTCAAAGACGAGATAGGATGCATTAAGGGTTACATTCACGATATTAAGGTAACGAAAACAGACCCTTATTGCAAACCAGTTTATCCGATACCTAACAGACATTTGGAAGATGTGAGGCGAGAGCTTAACAAATGGATAGATCAGGGTATAATTGTCAGGGCTCCGACGAGTTACGTGAACCCATTAGTAGTGGTGATTAAACCAAGCGGCAAGATAAGACTTTGTCTTGACGCCAGAGGGTTAAACGAGCGCATGGAATCAGATCATGCGAGACCACCCACTATCGACCACATTTTCTCAATGATCGGAAAAACTAGGTACTTCACAAATTTAGATATCAACAATGCATTTCTGCATATTCCGTTGACGAAAGAAAGTCGTAAATTCACGGGTTTCCTATTCCAAGGACAGACCTATGTCTTCAAACGTTTGCCGTTTGGTCTAAAGACATCGGGAGCCGCGTTCACGCGAGCATTAGGTCAGGTGCTAGGGCCGGAATTAGAGAGAAAAGTAATTTTCTACCTAGACGACATATTAATAGCCACCAATTCGTGGGAAGAACATTTGGAGATTCTTACCAAAACTCTAAAGGCTTTGGATAAGGCAGGTGTTCGCGTCAACAGGGATAAATCACATTTTGCAGAAGATACCGTAAAGTTTCTCGGGCACTTCTTTCTCCAAGATAGGGCAAGAATATCCGAGGAAACTAAGACTAATATACAGAGATTCTCTGTTCCTAGAACCAGAAAGGCGTTACAGTCGTTTCTCGGCTTAGTTAATTGGGACAGGCGATTCGTACCCGGGCTTAGCACAGTGATTAGACCTTTGGAAAAATTATTGGCTAAAAATAGTAAGTTCGAATGGACCGAGAGAGAACAAAAAGCTTTTGACGAAGCCAAAAAGCTATTTCGGAAAGCCGAATGCTTGTTCTACATAGATCCCGAGTTAGACTTTGTGTTAGAGACCGACGCGTCGGCAATAGGAACGGGAGCACGTTTATTGCAGATAGGAAAAGACGGCAAAGAGCGAACGATCGCGTATACAAGCAAAAGCTTATCGGGCGCAGAGACTAGGTATACGACGACCGAGCAAGAAGCCTTAGCCGTAGTACGCGCATTAAAGAAATGGAGAACAATCTTGACAGGGTATCCCATCACAGTACGTACGGATCATAAAGCCCTGAAATTCCTTTCAAAGTGCGTAACGACAAGCAATCGGATTGCTAGGTGGATTCAAGTATTCCAGCACTTTGATATTACCTGGACATACTTACCGGGGAAATGTAATACCCTAGCGGATTCATTGTCGCGACTACCGATTAAAGAACAAACCGTTAAAACTGCAATAACTACGGCATCAGCCTATGAGATCTCGTATAATGATAATTCGGACTGGGACAGCGAAATAGCGTTGCTAAAGACTGCCCAATCCACGGACCACGATCTCCGCGACCGGAAGACAAACGAACCGGAAAGTGTCTTAATAATCAGAGACCTCGCGTGGATCAAATCACCGGAAGGATATAGATTGTTTATACCGGAAGAATTCGCTGATCAATGGATAATGAAAGCGCATAGGTATCTAGCGCATTACGGCACTGATAAAGTCATTGCGTTCCTAAAACAATTTTGTTCAATCAAAAACCTGGAAAGATTGACTAGGGATATCGTAGCTGCGTGTGATATTTGTCAACGTAGCAAATACTATACTAGAGGTTCCGTCGGCGACCAATACTATGAATTGCCGAATCGACCAGGCCAGAAAATCTCTATAGATTTATACGGACCGCTACCGACCGCGAAACACGGTTATAGATATATTCTAGTAACCCTAGACCACTTTTCCAAATTAACGCAGCTATATCCGATGCAAAAACAAACCGTTGAAAATATTATCTCTAGGTTAGAGGAGAAATATTTTGCCGAATGGGGTAAACCCGAAAAGATCTTATCTGATCGCGGCGGACAGTTCCTTTCCACCGTATGGAAGAATTTCGGTTTGAAGCATGGAATAGAATTGATAAAGACTACGCCGTACAATCCGCAGAGCAACCCAGTGGAGCGCGTCATGCGGGAGCTAGGCAGACTAATTCGGGTGTACTCACACCAGCATCCCACCAGATGGCAGTTAGTGCTACCGCGAGCGTTAGCCGTTATGAACGGGACAGTACACTCTAGTACCGCGTGCGTGCCATGGCAACTACACCGCGCAGGCCAGTCGCCATTACGACTACCAGTGGAGTTTGTCATCCCCGAGAGCGTCGATACGGATATGGAGGCCTGTAAAAGGATCGCAAAAGAACAGCTAGCTGCTGCGGCAGAAAAAAGGTACAAGCAATTTATTAAGAAAAATAAGCCTGTGCATTACAAGGTCGGTGACTTAGTACTGCGCAGAACCCATAAACTGTCAAGCGCGAAAGCCCAAATAAATCGTAAAATATGCCTATTGTACGAGGGGCCTTTCACTGTAGCTAAAATTCCTAAAAGAAATGTTTACGAATTAGTCGACAACGTAGGAAATAGCCTAGGAACATATAACGCTAGACAATTACGTCCTTTTAGGCAAAGGAAAATCGGAAGGACGAGCGCCAGTGTCAACCAGCTAATGATCGCTGAGTATCCGGAAGAAGATAAATCCGAAAAGAGATTATCTACCAAATTACTGGCCGATAATCGAGACTTGGTCATCGCGATGCAAATCGGGAACCGACGATATCCGGCGATAGTCGACACGGGAGCGCAAATCTCGGTAATAGACACCAAACTCGCTAAAGAAATTAAAGTGATTAGATCTACTGCCGTAAATGCATCCATAAACACGATAAAGAAAGAGGATACGATTCCCATGAGA
The DNA here is from genome assembly GCA_963971525.1 of Cephus spinipes. NCBI lineage: Eukaryota > Metazoa > Arthropoda > Insecta > Hymenoptera > Cephidae > Cephus > Cephus spinipes. The sequence goes on along the minus strand of OZ020581.1, from coordinate 9,815,779 downwards.
AGCTTAGATGAAATCAAATTCGGAATCGAATCTCGTGCTTACCGATGGAGCTTTTTTACCGCCGAATTGGGCACGAGTAATGTAATCCTGGGTGCGGATTGGTTGATGGACGTCAGCGCAAAGGTAGACCTGAAAGAATTTAGGTTAGAGATAGACCAATCAGAAGTGCGACACTTGCCCATGCAACCAACCCGGCTCGAGCACGCGTTGCGAACCACGGCGACACCGCGTAGCCCCAAGTTGGGCGACACTGTCGGAACTAAACCGACAGGAGGCGTGCAGGTAGCGGCAAGGCGACAGCGCGAGCCAACCACGCGTCGGCGTCAGTCAAATGCGAACCTCAGAGCAAGCAACAAGCACGAAGCAACTGCAATGGCGGAAATTGCTAGTAACGAGGCGAGCGAGTCGTTCGACGAGGTTTTATCCTCCCTAGAGGAATTAATCGGGGCGAACGAGAAAGACATGCGAAAGTCAGCGGAGGCAAACGAGCCGGCGGAGGGAGGTAAACAGTCAAAATATTCGATTAGAATTTTGCGTTTAACACATGGCCTCTCTAAAGGTTCGGGCAGTCAACCGGCGCCGGAAGTGCGCCCATGTTGCATACGGCTCGTTCAGATGTCGGATGCCGATATTCAAGCGGCCATGCAAGAGCGTCGTTATCCGGTCCGCAAAAGGACGCAGAGGAGCATTCAGGGCGCCTACGTGGGCGATCTAGAAGGCATACCGTTGGCGGATCGACCACGGAGCGCTCGTAATGACTTGAGCCCAAGGACACGCCGACGTTATTTGCGTTATCTAGAGGAATTGGAAAAGGGCAATACCGTAAGGCGCTGGGCACCCTTAAAGCGAACGGCAGCAAGGCAAAAGCGAGTCAGGACCCTTCGCCAAAGACTTGAGGAAGGCGATAGGTTCTCGTCAGACAGCGAGTCTGATCAATAGGTTAAGTGCATAAAGCTTGTGGATATACAAATATATACGTAAAAAGCATTTTTATAGAATAAAACTTAACCTAAAAAGGATTTTAATGGTGTACGTTCATGTTTATTTAAAAAGTATCCTAGTATGCGTTTTGTTCAAAAATAAACACCTACACTGATCGGAAATACAGTAACCCAGCGAGGGTATATCTCCAAACAAAAAGGGGGAGGATGTAACCGACGGGATACGTCATCTAATATCCCAGGATACGGGAACTTCGTAGTATTCGTCCGTTACATGTATAAAGGTCGGCGACCTAATAAATGTTTAATGGGCCCTAGTTAATAACAAAATAGGCCTTCAGCCACTCTTACACATGGGTAAGAATAGCCCAGTAGCGAAAACTTTAAAATAAAAACATAAACTAGAGAGTTTTTCGGGATAAAACAATTATATGCTCGGATGACAATAAAGCGTGGATTAGATTATTCTCACCACTCAGGCTATCTATGAGTAGGGCAGTCATACGAGTTTTGTCGAAAATGATTAATAATAATTAATAGTTTTCGAATTCCGGAAAAACCGATGCGAGAGCCATCTAGCGGGGAACTGCCAAACTAGAAGAGTTCCTCGAGCCGCCAACAGGTGTTTGCGAGAAAGGTAGACATCTTTGGGAGGGAATTGACACTAGTCGATAAAGTTTGTAATAACAATTAATTATTGACGAAAATAAATGTTAACCATCGTTGTGTCAACTCCTGAGAAGGGAGACAGCAAAAGAATTAATATTAATTAATTATGTAAATGAATCTTTCGCTCTCCAAGATTATGTGGCACGCGCAACATAGCGACATCGAAATAGTATGCTACAGGCGCAGCAACCTCGACATGGTTACGAGTTAGGCTCAGAAGTCGCGATTGTTAATTTAATTAATAATTAATCGACCGCCGAGAAATAAACAACTCGAGTGGCGTACGTGACTGGCGACGATTACCATGACCGCCAAAAGTGAAAAATAAGGTCATGCTACTTTTAACTAAAATATTCGGAGTAAATTCCAAAAATGTGAATAAGTGTAATTATTGCTTAAACTATAAGAGCTAACTCAAATTTGTAATTGTTCACCACTATGTTAAGCTACTGCGCACATTGTAAATAATAACAATGATCCTTAGATCCCATCCCATAATAAATATTCGGCGAAAAAATTGTTATAATAATGGAGCAATAATGGATTCTATGTTCTCTCGTTGGCTACCAGGTCTAGGGACCATTAATTAATGTTTGTCTGCGTAAAAATAATTGTTATGTAAATTATGCGCGGCATCAATAGCCTTACGTAATGAAATACTTAAGGAACAATTTTGTAACTCTGTAATATGTTTTACGATCTGTGTGATTAGCTATAAGCATAGAGTTAAGGAAAATTGTTCAATAAATTAGTTAAGTAATAACTTATTACGTAAAGACCGCATGGTGGGGGTAGCCCCTATACAGGGTGTATCGCAACTATCTGATTATAAGTAGAAGGTGCGATAGAGGAGACCATGCTGAGCAAAATGGCAGATTTCAAAATGTTGTACGACAAAAATTGACCAAGCTGTTAGCGATCAAAGTTGACCAATCACAGACGAGCAATAGCTGCAAAGAATTATACATAGTGATAATCTGACGGAAATAAAAACCAAGCACTTGTGGTAAGAGCTAGGGGCTACGCACACATGCTACCGTTACACGGACGTAAAACAATTGATAGAGAGAAGCATGTTCAACTGCTAAGCTCAGGCAGCTCCAGAAAAATGAATTACCACAGTCGGTAACTCTAATGCATTTTTTCGAGCTGTTAAAAAATTAAATTATTTCTTAGCATTTTCTTGATGACTTCGTGTTTGTGAGGCTTTTGGCGTGCTACAGATTTCTCTCGCAATCGAGAGGACTGCACAGGCTCTCTCTTCTCAATAATTATTATGAATAACTATTTGCGGATTTATGATGAAGGATGAAAATAGTTATTTGGAAAGAGCAAGTCTGCCTGTGCGTTTCCCTGAATCTGCACGGAGCTGTTTGCTGTGATTTCGAAGTACAGATGTCTCTCGCTCATGTTCTTGAATTCCTGCTGTACCTGGCCCTTAATTTCTCCGGGACTTTTTCCGGGACTTTTTCCGGGACTTTTTCCGGGACTTTTACCGGCACTTTTACCGGCACTTTTTCCGGGACTTTTACCGGGACTTTTTCCGGGACTTTCTGCGGTACTTTTACCGGCACTTTTTCCGGGACTTTTTCCGGGACTTTTACCTACACTTTTTCCGGGACTTTTTCCGGGACTTCTTACGGTACTTCATCCTGTACGTTCTTCCGTTCTTCTTACAGCAAGTCTGCCTGTGCATTTCCCTGAATCTGCACGGAGCTGTTTGCTGTGATTTCGAAGTACAGATGTCTCTCGCTCATGTTCTTGAATTCCTGCTGTACCTGGCCCTTAATTTCTCCGGGACTTTTTCCGGGACTTTTTCCGGGACTTTTTCCGGGACTTTCTGCGGTACTTTTACCGGCACTTTTTCCGGGACTTTCTGCGGTACTTTTACCGGCACTTTTTCCGGGACTTTTTCCGGGACTTTTACCTACACTTTTTCCGGGACTTTTTCCGGGACTTCTTACGGTACTTCATCCTGTACGTTCTTCCGTTCTTCTTACAGCAAGTCTGCCTGTGCGTTTCCCTGAATAATTATTGAGAAGAGAGAGCCTGTGCAGTCCTCTCGATTGCGAGAGAAATCTGTAGCACGCCAAAAGCCTCACAAACACGAAGTCATCAAGAAAATGCTAAGAAATAATTTAATTTTTTAACAGCTCGAAAAAATGCATTAGAGTTACCGACTGTGGTAATTCATTTTTCTGGAGCTGCCTGAGCTTAGCAGTTGAACATGCTTCTCTCTATCAATTGTTTTACGTCCGTGTAACGGTAGCATGTGTGCGTAGCCCCTAGCTCTTACCACAAGTGCTTGGTTTTTATTTCCGTCAGATTATCACTATGTATAATTCTTTGCAGCTATTGCTCGTCTGTGATTGGTCAACTTTGATCGCTAACAGCTTGGTCAATTTTTGTCGTACAACATTTTGAAATCTGCCATTTTGCTCAGCATGGTCTCCTCTATCGCACCTTCTACTTATAATCAGATAGTTGCGATACACCCTGTATAAGCCAGCGCACCGCCGCCATCAAGGAGTTTGGTGAAAATCTTGGAAGCGAGCACGTCGTACGTCGTGAACAAGATTCTAACCGTCGGGCAATATATTAGCGTGCGAATTAGATAATAAAGTCTAGTGATTAACTGCGGATTAATAATTCTTTTGTAAAATAATTTGTTTGTCGTTGTCGGCGTCCGCGCATAATACGCGTGTTCTGTGGAGTGTCAAATAAACCATTGGTTATTAAATCTGCGTGTAATTAAACATTTAATTTCACATCATCAGTGCCAGTGGGCTTCCTTGTCCTTTCCATTCTTAGGGGGAGATCAAGACACGGAGGCAGCCATTTCACGCAACGTTGGAGGGATTATCCGAGATCGGTTATATCGCAAATAGACAATAATTTCGCATAGCCGCGAAATCTGTTCGGAGTTCATAGAGGTTCAAGTGACAATTTCGATACATCTTTTAAATATTCTCTTTAGGGGAATATAAGTGTTCGTGTTTCCTGCGGGATAAATTGTCGGAATATTTTATTCAATCCTCCTCCAGGATAAACAGATTATATCGCATGGACGTTCCAGTGACGCAATTGCTCGATTGCTGATTTATTATAAATCGTGAGACAGTTCAGTGCTCATTTCGTGACATCGGGTAGAGCCTTTCGCATACGCTTAAGTGCACGCGTGAAACAAGGCGAATCGGCGCGCCATCTAACGGTGACGCCACGAACTACATTCGATCGTGTAGATCCGCAGCCGATAACGAAGCAATCCCGGCGCGATACCGACCGCGTCGTTAGGGACTATCCTAAATTACCGTCGGGCATAAACTATAAACCCATTGGTGAGTGTGCGACCGACAGTGCGTGAGTGGACGTGCATTCCGTAAAGATTGCCTATGCGGAATTTCCCACCGGAGCCTGGATATTCGGGATTACAGCACCGCCATCTACCGCCTTTAGGAGCAGGCGAAGCGACCTCGAGCGGAGCTCGGTCGAGTAAAGTGGATTTATCGGAGTGTATCCACGGGCATCCGGCCAAGAAGCGCCGACGATCCTTGAGGGACTACCACATCCCCGAGGAGCCCCAAATTCCGACGCCTAGGATTATATCCTCAGGGCCTTGGGCTAGTGGCCCCGACTGGAGCACCAAGCGACTCCGACCCGTGAGAGGGGGGACCATATACCTCGGAGCTGGAATCTCCTAATCGACTCCTCACCTGGAATCCAGCCACCCGGTCATTCGTCGAAGACGAAAAACCGGCAATTAATAATTGCTGGGGTGGACGTACCAGCTGGCGACCGTGTTCAATAACGAAACCAAATTCGAAGACACGGGTTCTTCGGATCGAAGCCCTGGTCACACCGACCAACCTTTTCCGGGATGTAATATTCCCCGATGACATTGTATACCCGAAAGTATACACATATGCCAAAGCTTTCGGAAGCTCGAACCTGCGTACGGGCCCTTCAAGGAGGAACCGCTGTCCAAAGGTAGCGCGAGAAGACAGCCGCCCGGTCACATCCTCTCCTCTCCTCTCCTCTCCTCTCCTCTCCTCTCCTCTCCTCTCCTCTCCTCTCCTCTCCTCTCCTCTCCTCTCCTCTCCTCGCCACGCCTTGCCTCTCCTCGCCTCTCCTCGCCTCTCCTCGCCTCTCCTCTCCTCTCTTCTCCTCTCCTCTCCTCTCCTCTCCTCTCCTCTGCTCTGCTCTGCTCTGCTCTGCTCTGCTCTGCTCTGCTCTCCTCTCCTCTCCTCTCCTCTCCTCTCCTCTCCTCTCCTCTCCTCTCCTCTCCTCTCCTCTCCTCTCCTCTCCTCTCCTCTCCTCTCCTCTCCTCTCCTCTCCTCTCCTCTCCTCTCCTCTCCTCTCCTCGCCTCTCCTCTCCTCGCCTCTCCTCGCGTCTCCTCGCCTCGCCTCGCCTCGCCACGCCTCGCCTCGCCTCGCCTCGCCTCGCGTCGCCTCT
>OZ020581.1:9800919-9805919 GCA_963971525.1 Cephus spinipes | reverse complement strand
GCTCTTCGCTCTCCGCTCTCTGCTCTCCTCTGCTCTGCTCTGCTCTGCTCTGCTCTGCTCTGCTCTGCTCTGCTCTGCTCTGCTCTGCTCTGCTCTGCTCTCCTCTCCTCTCCTCTCCTCTCCTCTCCTCTCCTCTCCTCTCCTCTGCTCTGCTCTGCTCTGCTCTGCTCTGCTCTGCTCTGCTCTGCTCTGCTCTGCTCTGCTCTGCTCTGCTCTGCTCTGCTCTGCTCTGCTCTGCTCTGCTCTGCTCTCCTCTGCTCTCCTCTGCTCTCCTCCGCTCACCGCTCTCCGCTCTCCGCTCTCCCCTCTCCGCTCTCCGCTCTCCGCTCTCCGCTCTCCGCTCTCCGCTCTCCGCTCTCCGCTCTCCGCTCTCCGCTCTCCGCTCTCCGCTCTCCGCTCTCCGCTCTCCGCTCTCCGCTCTCCGCTCTCCGCTCTCCGCTCTCCGCTCTCCGCTCTCCGCTCTCCGCTCTCCGCTCTCCGCTCTCCGCTCTCCGCTCTCCGCTCTCTGCTCTCCTCTCCTCTCCTCTCCTCTGCTCTGCTCTGCTCTGCTCTGCTCTGCTCTGCTCTCCTCTCCTCTCCTCTCCTCTCCTCTCCTCTCCTCTCCTCTCCTCTCCTCTCCTCTCCTCTCCTCTCCTCTGCTCTGCTCTGCTCTGCTCTGCTCTGCTCTGCTCTGCTCTGCTCTGCTCTGCTCTCCTCTGCTCTCCTCCGCTCTCCGCTCTCCGCTCTCCGCTCTCCGCTCTCCGCTCTCCGCTCTCCGCTCTCCGCTCTCCGCTCTCCGCTCTCCGCTCTCCGCTCTCCGCTCTCCGCTCTCCGCTCTCCGCTCTCCGCTCTCCGCTCTCCGCTCTCCGCTCTCCGCTCTCCGCTCTCCGCTCTCCGCTCTCCGCTCTCCGCTCTCCGCTCTCCGCTCTCCGCTCTCCGCTCTCCGCTCTCCGCTCTCCGCTCTCCGCTCTCCGCTCTCCGCTCTCCGCTCTCCGCTCTCCGCTCTCCGCTCTCCGCTCTCCGCTCTCCGCTCTCCGCTCTCCGCTCTCCGCTCTCCGCTCTCCGCTCTCCGCTCTCCGCTCTCCGCTCTCCGCTCTCCGCTCTCCGCTCTCCGCTCTCCGCTCTTCCGCTCTCCGCTCTCCGCTCTCCGCTCTCCGCTCTCCGCTCTCCGCTCTCCGCTCTCCGCTCTCCGCTCTCCGCTCTCCGCTCTCCGCTCTCCGCTCTCCGCTCTCCGCTCTCCGCTCTCCGCTCTCCGCTCTCCGCTCTCCGCTCTCCGCTCTCCGCTCTCCGCTCTCCGCTCTCCGCTCTCCGCTCTCCGCTCTCCGCTCTCCGCTCTCCGCTCTCCGCTCTCCGCTCTCCGCTCTCCGCTCTCCGCTCTCCGCTCTCCGCTCTCCGCTCTCCGCTCTCCGCTCTCCGCTCTCCGCTCTCCGCTCTCCGCTCTCCGCTCTCCGCTCTCCGCTCTCCGCTCTCCGCTCTCCGCTCTCCGCTCTCCGCTCTCCGCTCTCCGCTCTCCGCTCTCCGCTCTCCGCTCTCCGCTCTCCGCTCTCCGCTCTCCGCTCTCCGCTCTCCGCTCTCCGCTCTCCGCTCTCCGCTCTCCGCTCTCCGCTCTCCGCTCTCCGCTCTCCGCTCTCCGCTCTCCGCTCTCCGCTCTCCGCTCTCCGCTCTCCGCTCTCCGCTCTCCGCTCTCCGCTCTCCGCTCTCCGCTCTCCGCTCTCCGCTCTCCGCTCTCCGCTCTCCGCTCTCCGCTCTCCGCTCTCCGCTCTCCGCTCTCCGCTCTCCGCTCTCCGCTCTCCGCTCTCCGCTCTCCGCTCTCCGCTCTCCGCTCTCCGCTCTCCGCTCTCCGCTCTCCGCTCTCCGCTCTCCGCTCTCCGCTCTCCGCTCTCCGCTCTCCGCTCTCCGCTCTCCGCTCTCCGCTCTCCGCTCTCCGCTCTCCGCTCTCCGCTCTCCGCTCTCCGCTCTCCGCTCTCCGCTCTCCGCTCTCCGCTCTCCGCTCTCCGCTCTCCGCTCTCCGCTCTCCGCTCTCCGCTCTCCGCTCTCCGCTCTCCGCTCTCCGCTCTCCGCTCTCCGCTCTCCGCTCTCCGCTCTCCGCTCTCCGCTCTCCGCTCTCCGCTCTCCGCTCTCCGCTCTCCGCTCTCCGCTCTCCGCTCTCCGCTCTCCGCTCTCCGCTCTCCGCTCTCCGCTCTCCGCTCTCCGCTCTCCGCTCTCCGCTCTCCGCTCTCCGCTCTCCGCTCTCCGCTCTCCGCTCTCCGCTCTCCGCTCTCCGCTCTCCGCTCTCCGCTCTCCGCTCTCCGCTCTCCGCTCTCCGCTCTCCGCTCTCCGCTCTCCGCTCTCCGCTCTCCGCTCTCCGCTCTCCGCTCTCCGCTCTCCGCTCTCCGCTCTCCGCTCTCCGCTCTCCGCTCTCCGCTCTCCGCTCTCCGCTCTCCGCTCTCCGCTCTCCGCTCTCCGCTCTCCGCTCTCCGCTCTCCGCTCTCCGCTCTCCGCTCTCCGCTCTCCGCTCTCCGCTCTCCGCTCTCCGCTCTCCGCTCTCCGCTCTCCGCTCTCCGCTCTCCGCTCTCCGCTCTCCGCTCTCCGCTCTCCGCTCTCCGCTCTCCGCTCTCCGCTCTCCGCTCTCCGCTCTCCGCTCTCCGCTCTCCGCTCTCCGCTCTCCGCTCTCCGCTCTCCGCTCTCCGCTCTCCGCTCTCCGCTCTCCGCTCTCCGCTCTCCGCTCTCCGCTCTCCGCTCTCCGCTCTCCGCTCTCCGCTCTCCGCTCTCCGCTCTCCGCTCTCCGCTCTCCGCTCTCCGCTCTCCGCTCTCCGCTCTCCGCTCTCCGCTCTCCGCTCTCCGCTCTCCGCTCTCCGCTCTCCGCTCTCCGCTCTCCGCTCTCCGCTCTCCGCTCTCCGCTCTCCGCTCTCCGCTCTCCGCTCTCCGCTCTCCGCTCTCCGCTCTCCGCTCTCCGCTCTCCGCTCTCCGCTCTCCGCTCTCCGCTCTCCGCTCTCCGCTCTCCGCTCTCCGCTCTCCGCTCTCCGCTCTCCGCTCTCCTCTGCTCTGCTCTGCTCTGCTCTGCTCTGCTCTGCTCTGCTCTGCTCTGCTCTGCTCTGCTCTGCTCTGCTCTGCTCTGCTCTGCTCTGCTCTGCTCTGCTCTGCTCTGCTCTGCTCTGCTCTGCTCTGCTCTGCTCTGCTCTGCTCTGCTCTGCTCTGCTCTGCTCTGCTCTGCTCTGCTCTGCTCTGCTCTGCTCTGCTCTGCTCTGCTCTGCTCTGCTCTGCTCTGCTCTGCTCTGCTCTGCTCTGCTCTGCTCTGCTCTCCTCTGCTCTCCTCTGCTCTCCTCTGCTCTCCTCTGCTCTCCTCTGCTCTCCTCTGCTCTCCTCTGCTCTCCTCTGCTCTCCTCTGCTCTCCTCTGCTCTCCTCTGCTCTCCTCTGCTCTCCTCTGCTCTCCTCTGCTCTCCTCTGCTCTCCTCTGCTCTCCTCTGCTCTCCTCTGCTCTCCTCTGCTCTCCTCTGCTCTCCTCTGCTCTCCTCTGCTCTCCTCTGCTCTCCTCTGCTCTCCTCCGCTCTCCGCTCTCCGCTCTCCGCTCTCCGCTCTCCGCTCTCCGCTCTCCGCTCTCCGCTCTCCGCTCTCCGCTCTCCGCTCTCCGCTCTCCGCTCTCCGCTCTCCGCTCTCCGCTCTCCGCTCTCCGCTCTCCGCTCTCCGCTCTCCGCTCTCCGCTCTCCTCTGCTCTGCTCTGCTCTGCTCTGCTCTGCTCTGCTCTGCTCTGCTCTGCTCTGCTCTGCTCTGCTCTGCTCTGCTCTGCTCTGCTCTGCTCTGCTCTGCTCTGCTCTGCTCTGCTCTGCTCTGCTCTGCTCTGCTCTGCTCTGCTCTGCTCTGCTCTGCTCTGCTCTGCTCTGCTCTGCTCTGCTCTGCTCTGCTCTGCTCTGCTCTGCTCTGCTCTGCTCTGCTCTGCTCTGCTCTGCTCTGCTCTGCTCTGCTCTGCTCTGCTCTGCTCTGCTCTGCTCTGCTCTGCTCTGCTCTGCTCTGCTCTGCTCTGCTCTGCTCTGCTCTGCTCTGCTCTGCTCTGCTCTGCTCTGCTCTGCTCTGCTCTCCTCTGCTCTCCTCTGCTCTCCTCTGCTCTCCTCTGCTCTCCTCTGCTCTCCTCTGCTCTCCTCTGCTCTCCTCTGCTCTCCTCTGCTCTCCTCTGCTCTCCTCTGCTCTCCTCTGCTCTCCTCTGCTCTCCTCTGCTCTCCTCTGCTCTCCTCTGCTCTCCTCTGCTCTCCTCTGCTCTCCTCTGCTCTCCTCTGCTCTCCTCCGCTCTCCGCTCTCCGCTCTCCGCTCTCCGCTCTCCGCTCTCCGCTCTCCGCTCTCCGCTCTCCGCTCTCCGCTCTCCGCTCTCCGCTCTCCGCTCTCCGCTCTCCGCTCTCCGCTCTCCGCTCTCCGCTCTCCGCTCTCCGCTCTCCGCTCTCCGCTCTCCGCTCTCCGCTCTCCGCTCTCCGCTCTCCGCTCTCCGCTCTCCGCTCTCCGCTCTCCTCTGCTCTGCTCTGCTCTGCTCTGCTCTGCTCTGCTCTGCTCTGCTCTGCTCTGCTCTGCTCTGCTCTGCTCTGCTCTGCTCTGCTCTGCTCTGCTCTGCTCTGCTCTGCTCTGCTCTGCTCTGCTCTGCTCTGCTCTGCTCTGCTCTGCTCTGCTCTGCTCTGCTCTGCTCTGCTCTGCTCTGCTCTGCTCTGCTCTGCTCTGCTCTGCTCTGCTCTGCTCTGCTCTGCTCTGCTCTGCTCTGCTCTGCTCTGCTCTGCTCTGCTCTGCTCTGCTCTGCTCTGCTCTGCTCTGCTCTGCTCTGCTCTGCTCTGCTCTGCTCTGCTCTGCTCTGCTCTGCTCTGCTCTGCTCTGCTCTGCTCTGCTCTGCTCTCCTCTGCTCTCCTCTGCTCTCCTCTGCTCTCCTCTGCTCTCCTCTGCTCTCCTCTGCTCTCCTCTGCTCTCCTCTGCTCTCCTCTGCTCTCCTCTGCTCTCCTCTGCTCTCCTCTGCTCTCCTCTGCTCTCCTCTGCTCTCCTCTGCTCTCCTCTGCTCTCCTCTGCTCTC
>OZ020581.1:9793419-9798419 GCA_963971525.1 Cephus spinipes | reverse complement strand
ATGAAATACTTAAGGAACAATTTTGTAACTCTGTAATATGTTTTACCATCTGTGTGATTAGCTATAAGCATAGAGTTAAGGAAAATTGTTCAATAAATTAGTTAAGTAATAACTTATTACGTAAAGACCGCATGGTGGGGGTAGCCCCTATATAAGCCAGCGCACCGCCGCCATCAAGGAGTTTGGTGAAAATCTTGGAAGCGAGCACGTCGTACGTCGTGAACAAGATTCTAACCGTCGGGCAATATATTAGCGTGCGAATTAGATAATAAAGTCTAGTGATTAACTGCGGATTAATAATTCTTTTGTAAAATAATTTGTTTGTCGTTGTCGGCGTCCGCGCATAATACGCGTGTTCTGTGGAGTGTCAAATAAACCATTGGTTATTAAATCTGCGTGTAATTAAACATTTAATTTCACATCATCAGTGCCAGTGGGCTTCCTTGTCCTTTCCATTCTTAGGGGGAGATCAAGACACGGAGGCAGCCATTTCACGCAACGTTGGAGGGATTATCCGAGATCGGTTATATCGCAAATAGACAATAATTTCGCATAGCCGCGAAATCTGTTCGGAGTTCATAGAGGTTCAAGTGACAATTTCGATACATCTTTTAAATATTCTCTTTAGGGGAATATAAGTGTTCGTGTTTCCTGCGGGATAAATTGTCGGAATATTTTATTCAATCCTCCTCCAGGATAAACAGATTATATCGCATGGACGTTCCAGTGACGCAATTGCTCGATTGCTGATTTATTATAAATCGTGAGACAGTTCAGTGCTCATTTCGTGACATCGGGTAGAGCCTTTCGCATACGCTTAAGTGCACGCGTGAAACAAGGCGAATCGGCGCGCCATCTAACGGTGACGCCACGAACTACATTCGATCGTGTAGATCCGCAGCCGATAACGAAGCAATCCCGGCGCGATACCGACCGCGTCGTTAGGGACTATCCTAAATTACCGTCGGGCATAAACTATAAACCCATTGGTGAGTGTGCGACCGACAGTGCGTGAGTGGACGTGCATTCCGTAAAGATTGCCTCTGCGGAATTTCCCACCGGAGCCTGGATATTCGGGATTACAGCACCGCCATCTACCGCCTTTAGGAGCAGGCGAAGCGACCTCGAGCGGAGCTCGGTCGAGTAAAGTGGATTTATCGGAGTGTATCCACGGGCATCCGGCCAAGAAGCGCCGACGATCCTTGAGGGACTACCACATCCCCGAGGAGCCCCAAATTCCGACGCCTAGGATTATATCCTCAGGGCCTTGGGCTAGTGGCCCCGACTGGAGCACCAAGCGACTCCGACCCGTGAGAGGGGGGACCATATACCTCGGAGCTGGAATCTCCTAATCGACTCCTCACCTGGAATCCAGCCACCCGGTCATTCGTCGAAGACGAAAAACCGGCAATTAATAATTGCTGGGGTGGACGTACCAGCTGGCGACCGTGTTCAATAACGAAACCAAATTCGAAGACACGGGTTCTTCGGATCGAAGCCCTGGTCACACAGACCAACCTTTTCCGGGATGTAATATTCCCCGATGACATTGTATACCCGAAAGTATACACATATGCCAAAGCTTTCGGAAGCTCGAACCTGCGTACGGGCCCTTCAAGGAGGAACCGCTGTCCAAAGGTAGCGCGAGAAGACAGCCGCCCGGTCACATCCTCTCCTCTCCTCTCCTCTCCTCTCCTCTCCTCTCCTCTCCTCTCCTCTCCTCTCCTCTCCTCTCCTCTCCTCTCCTCGCCACGCCTTGCCTCTCCTCGCCTCTCCTCGCCTCTCCTCGCCTCTCCTCTCCTCTCTTCTCCTCTCCTCTCCTCTCCTCTCCTCTCCTCTGCTCTGCTCTGCTCTGCTCTGCTCTGCTCTGCTCTGCTCTGCTCTCCTCTCCTCTCCTCTCCTCTCCTCTCCTCTCCTCTCCTCTCCTCTCCTCTCCTCTCCTCTCCTCTCCTCTCCTCTCCTCTCCTCTCCTCTCCTCTCCTCTCCTCTCCTCTCCTCTCCTCTCCTCGCCTCTCCTCTCCTCGCCTCTCCTCGCGTCTCCTCGCCTCGCCTCGCCTCGCCACGCCTCGCCTCGCCTCGCCTCGCCTCGCCTCGCGTCGCCTCTCCTCTCTTCTCCTCTCCTCTCCTCTCCTCTCCTCTCCTCTCCTCTGCTCTGTTCTGCTCTGCTCTGCTCTGCTCTGCTCTGCTCTGCTCTGCTCTGCTCTGCTCTGCTCTGCTCTGCTCTGCTCTGCTCTGCTCTGCTCTGCTCTGCTCTGCTCTGCTCTGCTCTGCTCTGCTCTGCTCTGCTCTGCTCTGCTCTGCTCTGCTCTGCTCTGCTCTGCTCTGCTCTGCTCTGCTCTGCTCTGCTCTGCTCTGCTCTGCTCTGCTCTGCTCTGCTCTGCTCTGCTCTGCTCTGCTCTGCTCTGCTCTGCTCTGCTCTGCTCTGCTCTGCTCTGCTCTGCTCTGCTCTGCTCTGCTCTGCTCTGCTCTGCTCTGCTCTGCTCTGCTCTGCTCTGCTCTGCTCTGCTCTGCTCTGCTCTGCTCTGCTCTGCTCTGCTCTGCTCTGCTCTGCTCTGCTCTGCTCTGCTCTGCTCTGCTCTGCTCTGCTCTGCTCTGCTCTGCTCTGCTCTGCTCTGCTCTGCTCTGCTCTGCTCTGCTCTGCTCTGCTCTGCTCTGCTCTGCTCTGCTCTGCTCTGCTCTGCTCTGCTCTGCTCTGCTCTGCTCTGCTCTGCTCTGCTCTGCTCTGCTCTGCTCTGCTCTGCTCTGCTCTGCTCTGCTCTGCTCTGCTCTGCTCTGCTCTGCTCTGCTCTGCTCTGCTCTGCTCTGCTCTGCTCTGCTCTGCTCTGCTCTGCTCTGCTCTGCTCTGCTCTGCTCTGCTCTGCTCTGCTCTGCTCTGCTCTGCTCTGCTCTGCTCTGCTCTGCTCTGCTCTGCTCTGCTCTGCTCTGCTCTGCTCTGCTCTGCTCTGCTCTGCTCTGCTCTGCTCTGCTCTGCTCTGCTCTGCTCTGCTCTGCTCTGCTCTGCTCTGCTCTGCTCTGCTCTGCTCTGCTCTGCTCTGCTCTGCTCTGCTCTGCTCTGCTCTGCTCTGCTCTGCTCTGCTCTGCTCTGCTCTGCTCTGCTCTGCTCTGCTCTGCTCTGCTCTGCTCTGCTCTGCTCTGCTCTGCTCTGCTCTGCTCTGCTCTGCTCTGCTCTGCTCTGCTCTGCTCTGCTCTGCTCTGCTCTGCTCTGCTCTGCTCTGCTCTGCTCTGCTCTGCTCTGCTCTGCTCTGCTCTGCTCTGCTCTGCTCTGCTCTGCTCTGCTCTGCTCTGCTCTGCTCTGCTCTGCTCTGCTCTGCTCTGCTCTGCTCTGCTCTGCTCTGCTCTGCTCTGCTCTGCTCTGCTCTGCTCTGCTCTGCTCTGCTCTGCTCTGCTCTGCTCTGCTCTGCTCTGCTCTGCTCTGCTCTGCTCTGCTCTGCTCTGCTCTGCTCTGCTCTGCTCTGCTCTGCTCTGCTCTGCTCTGCTCTGCTCTGCTCTGCTCTGCTCTGCTCTGCTCTGCTCTGCTCTGCTCTGCTCTGCTCTGCTCTGCTCTGCTCTGCTCTGCTCTGCTCTGCTCTGCTCTGCTCTGCTCTGCTCTGCTCTGCTCTGCTCTGCTCTGCTCTGCTCTGCTCTGCTCTGCTCTGCTCTGCTCTGCTCTGCTCTGCTCTGCTCTGCTCTGCTCTGCTCTGCTCTGCTCTGCTCTGCTCTGCTCTGCTCTGCTCTGCTCTGCTCTGCTCTGCTCTGCTCTGCTCTGCTCTGCTCTGCTCTGCTCTGCTCTGCTCTGCTCTGCTCTGCTCTGCTCTGCTCTGCTCTGCTCTGCTCTGCTCTGCTCTGCTCTGCTCTGCTCTGCTCTGCTCTGCTCTGCTCTGCTCTGCTCTGCTCTGCTCTGCTCTGCTCTGCTCTGCTCTGCTCTGCTCTGCTCTGCTCTGCTCTGCTCTGCTCTGCTCTGCTCTGCTCTGCTCTGCTCTGCTCTGCTCTGCTCTGCTCTGCTCTGCTCTGCTCTGCTCTGCTCTGCTCTGCTCTGCTCTGCTCTGCTCTGCTCTGCTCTGCTCTGCTCTGCTCTGCTCTGCTCTGCTCTGCTCTGCTCTGCTCTGCTCTGCTCTGCTCTGCTCTGCTCTGCTCTGCTCTGCTCTGCTCTGCTCTGCTCTGCTCTGCTCTGCTCTGCTCTGCTCTGCTCTGCTCTGCTCTGCTCTGCTCTGCTCTGCTCTGCTCTGCTCTGCTCTGCTCTGCTCTGCTCTGCTCTGCTCTGCTCTGCTCTGCTCTGCTCTGCTCTGCTCTGCTCTGCTCTGCTCTGCTCTGCTCTGCTCTGCTCTGCTCTGCTCTGCTCTGCTCTGCTCTGCTCTGCTCTGCTCTGCTCTGCTCTGCTCTGCTCTGCTCTGCTCTGCTCTGCTCTGCTCTGCTCTGCTCTGCTCTGCTCTGCTCTGCTCTGCTCTGCTCTGCTCTGCTCTGCTCTGCTCTGCTCTGCTCTGCTCTGCTCTGCTCTGCTCTGCTCTGCTCTGCTCTGCTCTGCTCTGCTCTGCTCTGCTCTGCTCTGCTCTGCTCTGCTCTGCTCTGCTCTGCTCTGCTCTGCTCTGCTCTGCTCTGCTCTGCTCTGCTCTGCTCTGCTCTGCTCTGCTCTGCTCTGCTCTGCTCTGCTCTGCTCTGCTCTGCTCTGCTCTGCTCTGCTCTGCTCTGCTCTGCTCTGCTCTGCTCTGCTCTGCTCTGCTCTGCTCTGCTCTGCTCTGCTCTGCTCTGCTCTGCTCTGCTCTGCTCTGCTCTGCTCTGCTCTGCTCTGCTCTGCTCTGCTCTGCTCTGCTCTGCTCTGCTCTGCTCTGCTCTGCTCTGCTCTGCTCTGCTCTGCTCTGCTCTGCTCTGCTCTGCTCTGCTCTGCTCTGCTCTGCTCTGCTCTGCTCTGCTCTGCTCTGCTCTGCTCTGCTCTGCTCTGCTCTGCTCTGCTCTGCTCTGCTCTGCTCTGCTCTGCTCTGCTCTGCTCTGCTCTGCTCTGCTCTGCTCTGCTCTGCTCTGCTCTG
>OZ020581.1:8908419-9125919 GCA_963971525.1 Cephus spinipes | reverse complement strand
TTGGGATTTCGGCTGAAAAAATCAGCAATAATATTATTACTTCCTTTGCAGTAGGTTACTTTAAAAGTATACTGCTGCAAAAGCAAACTCCATCTAGCCAAATGGGCACTAGTATCATTTGCACTATGCAAAAATAGTTAATCATCAGTGGTCGGTAATGACTTCAAAAGATGTCCCTAACAAGTACTTACGAAACTTAGAAATAGAATATATGATCGCTAAAGGCTCCTTTTCGGTAGTAGTGTACTAAATTTCAAAAAGAGTAAGGCATATGCTTTATCCGAGATTGGCTTGCTAATGCGATAATATATGGATTTTTACTGTCATCGATCTGATATAATATACCGGATATTCTGTAATTGCTTGCATCACACTGCACCTTAAAACTAGCTGCAGGAATTAAATGTTTAAGTTTAACGCCCTAGAATGTTCTGATGTCCAGTCTCAGTGAGCATTGTTTTTTCAACAGATTACGAAAGGACTGTACATACGAAGCATAATTTATGTTACATTGTCTATAGTAGTTACAGATATTAAAAAAATCGTTGTAATTGTGTTTTGTTTTGCGGCTCTTCAAAATTTTTAATAACCTTCAATCGGTCGGGGTCGTTATGAACCCCCTCAGGTGACACTATGAATCCTAGAAGCGGAACCGAGCATCTTACAAATTTAGCCTTCCCAAGACATAATATAAAAGTATAAGATAATAAGCGTGAACATATTAAATCAAGATGTTGTAAGTAGTATAACGGGGTGCCCGGCTCGGCTCGTCCCCGCTATAATTAAGTTTTATCCATAGAGCCGCCAGGGAGCGCTGGAGGGCTAGGAATTTCCGAAAAATTAGGGGTTCTGATCGGGATTCGAACCCGATACCTTCGGACTGCCAAGTCGAGCACTTACCACTGTGCTACTGAACCCACTGTCCGACCTGATAAGTCCTATTTATTTACCTTTTCGGTCATTCCTAGGTGGTATCCCCTCCAGCTCTGTAACGCCACGTTACAGTAGATATACCAATCCTTCGACGTAACTAAGAGATCATCGATGTAAGAGATTAAGAAATCATGAAAATCATTATCGAGAGCAAGATTAAGCACGGATAAAACGACTACCTGCAGTTTTTAAGCCAAAAGGAACACGACAGAATTGATATGACGATGATCCGTGTAAAAATGCAGTATATGAATCTGAGAATCTGCCAGTATGCATGAGTTATATCAAGTGTTGGCATGACCTATACACCGTGATGACTTTTTAGCAATTCCCCTATAAAAGGCGGTGACTCATTGTTGCCTTCAATCGCTGCATTTAAAAACGAGTGTCCAAGCAAATACGTACGCGACCGTCCTTCTTATTTACGATATGCAACCGATTACAGTATGGACTCGAGGATCTTTCTATAATTCTAGTTTCTAACATATTTCTTAATTCTTTCTCAATGGCAGATCTTTTTGCAAATGGTACAGGATAAGAACGTTTAATGTATGGGTTATCTTTAATTAGCCGAATTTGATGGCTTGTCGGAGAAAAGCTGTTGATGTTTTAACATAAGGTTTATAAAATCGTTTCTCTGATCGTGGTTAACTGATGTTAGCTGACGCGCGATTGACAATACCTCGCCCAAAAATTTACCTGATTTTGAGATTTTCCCTTAACTAAATCTATTAGTGGGGAGTGCACCTCATTTGTGATAATATTTATCTAGTTTTTTTGAAATCACTTGATCAGCCTGCTCATGGGGCGCACGAACCTCAGAAATCCCCTGACTTGCAATTGTTGAATGACTTCATTTCATACCATGGATTTATTCCAAGTTGAACCTGCTCTTCAGTAATATGGACATTTATATTGAGAAATTTAGATTTATCATTTGTTCGATTATTTTATATACATAAGTTAAGCATATAATTACAATAGAACATCATACAAGACGAAAAAAATTCAGCTTAGTTAACGTTTAACAATTTCAAGTCATAAACCTCGGAGCGATCATGAGACACCGCATGAACAATCTGATCCTGTTCCTTCTCATAACCATAATTCGATAGAATAAGAGAATGATTATTGTTAACACATACTATATTCTCTCGCCCATTATTTAGATAAACCTCAGACTCTGATTCTATTAAACGAACAGACAACTTCCTGGACGCAATATTTTCAAACATCGTTAATCTTGACATTACATGATTTTGAATGGTAACTGATTTTGAGCAATAATTATTTACAGCACCAACCCTATGAAGCCAATCGTTGCCAAATATGATAGATAATGGTCATCCAGGAATAACTAGAAAAATATACTCGTCATTCAAAAAACGCATCGAAAATAATATAGAAAATTGTCTTTTTTTAATTTGTGTAGTTCGTTTTCCAACGGTAGTGATTATTTGTAAATTTGTTACCGGTAATTCAGGTGTGTCATCTGATCGAATAACCTCTTGATAAAAATCTTCTGAAATGCACATAACCTGACTACCATTGTCCAGCAGCGCAGCACAAGTACGACCGTATATTTGAATTAAAATATGCAAGCATTTGAAATAATTTTCCTCTCGCCTATTATTTAATGTCTCTGTCCCATGTAGGTCCTCTTCAAATTCATTAATATAACTATAATCGCTGGGGTGCGATATTGGATCTGTGGAAATCACACCCACTTCTAGTTTAAATTACAATTTTGTGACTGATTGAAATTTCTACTGGTCCCTTTATTCATATCCGGAGGCGGAAAACGCACATCTGGTAAGGTTATATTCTTCTGACTTTCATCTGAATTTCGTGTACTATTAACGCCAGACGATTCTACTACGCTCCGCAACATATCAGGATTTTACCTTTCATATGGTTTTCCACTCCTACGATCTTTACTGCAATAAATATTATTGACACGTGAATTCTTTGTAATTTCTTCACGATTCCTATGCTGAGAATTTTAATTTCTTTCCGTTTCCAATTTTCGTGATCTATATAACTGTTCGAGAGCCTGTACGAGTATTGTACTATCTGCGTAATCTACAGCAGCTAATACCTTAGTTACACGCTAGGGCAATTGCTGTATGATAGTATAATGCATTTCGTATGCACTTAATCGTGGAGACAAATACTGCAATGATTTTACTTGGTCATAAAAATAATTCAAGAGATTACCATCCGTGAGTCTATAGCGTCTTTCTTGCCATCGGTTCTTTAGGTGTATCCTAACTGGTATAGAGTAGAACTCTGCCTTGAACATTTGTTCGAAGTGATGATAATTGCGAAAATCCTCTCTCTGAATTAGGAACCAATTTAACGCTCTTCCTGACAAACATGTCTCTAAAATATTTAATTTGTTTTCCGCGGGTATGTCCTTAACACGAAAATATCTTTCCATTTCTCGAAGAAACCGTTGTCGATAAACTTCATTATCTTCTTCGAATTTTGGTAGCGAAATGTCAACCTTATTTCCACGTAAATGCTCCACTAACCGCTCAACTATTATTATACCCGTATAACTATTGCTTGGGGATTCCGACCTAACATTTTCATTTTGTCTTGCTTCTAATATTGAGACCTTTTGTTTTTTAGCCATTAAGACAGCTCGGAGCTCCCAAATTTCCTTACGAGTTTCACTCAAAACATCTGACGTCATACTCGTAATTTTTTTGATTCGATATGCTCACAATAACTTCCCTGCTATGAACGGTACTTGTCGAACCAGTATCTACACTGTTTATATTATCCGTAATTTCGCGACTCATTTGTTCTTCTTTCTCCATCCTCTTCTTTCTCGTCTTAATCGGCAAATATTTAACACTCATTTCCTCTATATTTTATGAGAATAACTCATTTCATGCCATTACGTTGGGCGCTATTTTTTAACGTTATTTGCACTTTCAGAATAAAGAAATCCAAAGAAACAAGAAAATGTTGATATCTTAAAAAACAATTATGAAATATGTTTTAATAAATGAATGTATGATCGATTCAAGACAAAATTCAATAAACATTAATCAACATATATGTTGTAACAAAAATGTTACTGCAGACTCGTCCCCGCCTTCTGGCTCGGGGTCCCCACAGGCCTTGAGTATTGTGTCTAGTATGCAGTATTGTTAATTGCGTATATTTAGTGTTCTAGGTCTATTATAATTAGTCGTAAGATTCCTTCCCTCCACCCTTCCCACCCTGTCACCATTCCTCGTAGGGCACTGGCTCGAGGACCATCAACGAGGGTATCATCGTGGACCCTCTACGAGGACAACAGCATGCCAGGAAGGAGTGAGAGAGCGGTTACGTCGCCGAGGCAGCGGAAGGCAGGGATGGCATGGACAGGAGAAACAGCTGATCGACACTCCCATGGGATGGATGCCCACTAGCCACCACCATCGCCACAGAGATGCAGCCCCGGTGCAGTCCCGTCACACGGGTAGTAAAGAGGTCCGTGTGACAGGGGTGGAGCCCTCTCCCTCCACCCCCGAAGACTTGCACGGGAGGATATGTTGACAGGCCTGGAGGCCGCCATGTTGACCGGCGCGCGCAGCCAGGCCGCGCGCCGGCAAAGCGAGCGCCGTGCCACTTGCCCGCGAGGCCCTGGAAGGCCCGACAGGCTGGGAATACGAAAAGGAGCAATGCCCTGCCATGCCAGAACTGCCGACCAATGCCGGAGCGCGTAGCCCTCTCAGCCGAGCAGCACCACCAATCAGCGAGGCCCTGGAGGCCCACGAGGACCGGATAGCGACAAAAGGACTTCACTTCGAGCCAGGATAGCGTAGACAGCGTATGCAGATTTTGTGGATTACGAACTTAGAGAGTGCAAGCCGAGTGCGAGAGTGCAAGTTGGATACCATTTCTTTTGGATTACAGTGTGTGGATTGCTGAGTGAGTACTATAGTGTAATTGCGCTTTCTTTTCCTGCCCCCCGACACCCTTTTCCTATTTTCGCTTTATAGTCCGTAGGTCCCTTCCGGACAGTAGCGAGCCGTCTCAAGAGGACCGGCATTTTTGTAACTCTTTTTGAATTTAAGACGGGCCTTCCGCCCTTACGCTCAAGGCTCGTAGTGTATTGCATGCGCCCTAATTTTTAGTGTCTTGCGTTCCCCTTTTTAGAGATCCTTCGTACCCTCCTTATTCCACCCTTTGCCCATTTTTGCGTGTTCACCGAGGTATAATAAGTAGCCATTATCGCGTTCGGGAACCTTCGCCCTGAGAGCCCCTCACCTTCCTCCGCCAGCCTTGCCATTCCTGTCAAGTAAACAATAGAGGACCTTTCGAGGTCACTCGTTGGTGCTACACCGTTACCGTAGCTGGTGTCTATACATCGTTAAACTCCTATTCCTCAGCTGACAACCCCCTTCTGTCCCTCCTGTCCCCCTTGACCGTACCATACCCCTCCACCCCTAATCCCCTCTTCCCATCGCGTCCAGTTAAAGCCCTCCGACATCGGGTGCTCCTGCGTGAGCCCGGCTGCGATTATTTTGACTAGCGAAGTGAAATGTAATATCGAGTATCGTATCTTTAGTTTATCTTTCGACTTCCTTTCTGTTATATTTCTTGGTATTGGCTTTTTGTTCGATTGATTATATTCTTTTCTATCTCAGCCCGTGTCCCCTTTCATTTAGCGTTCCCCACCCCTCGTAGATATTGCGATAGCTAATTTCAGCTGACCCTAGGTAAAACCATGGTAGAAGTAGACCAGGTATGTTCAGTTCATGGACACATTTTCGACCACTTCTGCGCAGCCCGAAGATTCCGCCATTTTTTATATCACTAAACTACACTGAAGACTCTATGTCGCGGTGTCCATGGAAACGAGACGCCAAGACTGGGAGCCTCATTGGCTAGACAAATTACGCAGCAACAATGGCGGAATCTTCGGGCAGCAGCTTATTGGTCCTCTACGACGGAGATGCGTCAGAACATACCTGGTCTACTTCTACCATGGGTAAAACCATCTACCCAGCACATCACAATGTATATATCTATATCATAATCTGTATTAATCAAAATGTGTGTTCTAATATAAGAGAGTGTTAATTCCATAATAGAATAGAGATTCGATAACGTTATTCTTCGTTGTACTTTTCATGACCCATTCCACCACACACTTGTATAACAAATATTTAATCTAATTATATAAACAAGAAAACAATACTTAATTATGATAAACAATATAGCTTAGCTGTTAACCACGTGAATTTGATGTTACTCCTTCACTATTGATGTCTCGTTATGAAAGGATTCAAGCACCTCAATTTGTCAGTTTGTCTCCTTTCCTTCCTCATAGAGGAAGCTATGTGACGGTGGAAAATTTGCCTGTCGAGATTTCCATATCACCATGTTCAGAATGTGCCAAAACGTCGAGAAAACACGTTTGAAGAAAATGTCCACTCACAATGATCACTCTAGCGATCGCAAATTTTGTGATAATCGTCTAAATAGTTCTTGACAAAGAGATTTGTGTCCAAGGTTGATTCCCTGCGATAGTCATTCTGATTCTCGTAAAAACGCAATAAGAGTTTCATATTTCGGCATTTCATGCCTTCTAATTTCCTATTCCATTCTCAGGCCGTATCCTTATTGAGTCTGGTGTAAATAAGATGCACGAGAGACGCATTTTATTGCTCTATCTTCTCTCCAAGAGTCTTCATGGCTAGAGTATGAGTCTGCACACGATTCAATAATCGTCTTATTTCATCCGTTGAGTTCGTCTTCATGGCTGGTGTTTCCAAGAGTACCGTGAGATGTCGAAGAATTAAGACTCTTTTGTTATCATATGTTTGCTCAAGGATGTTCCATGCATCCACGTAATTGTCATCGGTCCACTTGAATACTTCAATTGCCTTTGCTGCTTCGCCTATCAATGTCGATTGAAGATAATCTAGGCGATTCGCATCTGATAAGCCTTCCCGGTTGTGAATCGTGGAAATAAGCCAATCTCTATAAGCGTGCCATTTCTCGAGACATCCGTCGAATTTTTTGAATTCAATCTTAGGGATCTTTGTGATATAATCCGCAGTTAAACCATGAGAAACAGTTGATGATCCATCTCCCCCATTCGGAGTGTGCTCATTGGGTGTTGACCTTGGATTTTTCAATTTCCTAATTAAGACCATGAGGTCTGCATGATCAAACTCAATTCCTTCTCTAACTGACTCGTGATCCACTTCAGGTTCAAGAGTAATTAATTCTTCTTGGACCTGGTATAACTGACCATAATCCTTTTGTATCTTCTCTAGTTTTGTATCTACGGTCGTTACGTCATCGTATAATGTTGATTTTTTAAAATAATTTGTTAGGGTGGTAATTTTACTTTTTATTTTCCCGCGGAATCGTATTAAATAATTACGTCGTTCCTTGTTTTATTCGGCAGTCATTTCATTACTCATCGTGATCAAAACTTTAAGATTTGCGAGTGGAAAAAAATAGAATTGGAATTTGATGATTCAAATGTAGCAAGCTTACCGCTTCTGATGGCCTGGCGATAGGTGTACGTTGTTCGATGCGATGCTGTTTCGTGTTTGTATCCTGGACAATTGGCCTTGAGGACACTCCTGGTTAATTAATGTCACTAAATTTTGTTTGCACTATTTACGGATCAGTAATACACCTACCAGCCGCGACTGAATTCGTGCTCGGTGCACTGCCGGAGTTATACGGCTTCTCCACTTGCTCACTGTATTAAGTTTTCACGGAAGAATCCGGCTCGAAGGACCAAAATGTAAAGATTTGGATTTGAATCATTATGACAACCACTTTGGAATAAGAATCTGATTCTGATGATGTATTTTTTTTATCTATTGTTTGTGCAGTGATCTGTACTTACTGGAAGTTGGAGTGTAACTAACTCTATACCCAATTTTAAAAGAGTCTCTGAGGCGAAATTTTTAGAAACAAGGAAGAGGGCAGTCCTCTGCATGCCATGCCTTAGATCATCTCTTGGAATAAGAACCTATATTTGAATTTGCCCTGGACAAAGTCCTTCGGTTTTCCATTTACACAATGCACGAAAGGGCGCTGGATAGTCAGCGAACACTCGCAGTGCTTTCAAGTCTCATAAAATTGGTTGACATAAACTGGACAAATCTGTGTCGAAGTACCTCGCTGCTCCAGACACCCTTACGTATGAAAATTGAAGCTGTCATATAACTTCACGTTATTTAATAAATAAATAATTTTATTTTGCACCAAGTCTTCGAGTTACATGTAATATGCCGAGTAGAGTATGGAAATATTTGTAAAAATCTACACAAGGGGTTCGAACGAAATGTGCCCTGTGTGGTTTGTGGATATCGTGTCTAGGTACAACTCTTTCACTGGCATGTCACCTGAAGCACAAGCATATCAATACCAGGCAAGGGTAACTAATAAGTTGAAAATAAAATCGACAGCGTTCAAGTAGATTGATAAACCACTTTGCTTTTGCATATAGGCCACAACTCCAGTCAGAAAAATCGATTGACTCTACAATAAATGTAGACATTTATATAATCACAATAATGAAAATGTATCGAGTGATGATGGAGAGTCATCGGTAGAATTGCATGGGTCTAGTAGTGAATCATTTAACTCGATTTTTAGAACGCTGAAAAAACGTTGCGTCTCGAGAAAAACCAAATTCCACAGTGTTGTATCTTCTCCGGCTAATCGACCGAAAGCAATAACGACAGCTCTTGCTGAAATAGTTGCGATCGATATGCTTCCGATATCTTTTTCCGAAAATCGGGGTTTTATTGGTTTCATGGACCAATAAATAGGTCTCGGGGTTCAATGTTCCCGGCCGACATGCGATTGGGCCTCATATCCAAAGAGTGTATTTCGATGTAAAACCAAAGTTGGAGAAGAGGCTCGATGCTACAAGCTATATCGCGCTTACAACGTGGTCTTCATATAGTACCAAATCTCTTATAACTGTAACAGCCCATGGGATTGATTCCGACTGGAAGCGGTTCACTTTTACTCTTCAGACAATTGAGTTTGCAGATCGTCATATAGTGGTAAATTTGAGGGAATATCTGGAAAATCTTTTACCACGATGGAAACTGAGCAACAAGATTGTTGGTATTGTTCATGATAATGCGAGTAATATAACGTGTGTTCTTCCTACTTCTAAGTCAGTTGGAGAGAGCTACCATGCTTAGCGCATACATTGCGCTGTTGATCGAGGCCTAGTACTAGCAAAAATAAAAAGTGTGATTGAAAAAATAAACAGTATTGTAATGCACTTTAAGCACTCGAATACTGCAACGACGGCTCTCATCAATCTTCAACGTTCTTTGAAACTTCCGGAACATCGACTCATCCAAAGTTGCCGTACGACGGGCCAAAGGAGTAAAGATTGATGTGATTCCCGCCTACCGGAAACAGCACTGCAGCCATCCTACCGTAGCAAGATGTCAGGATCTATTTCATCGGGATCGTCAAAACAATTGAAGATCGTGAGCTTGCTAGCGGAGCCGATGTAACAGCGAACCTGATTGGACCAGCGAGGGGTATTACAGCGCGCTTTCAGAAATGTTCCAGATTTTTGAAATTTGTAGCGTCACTCACGGCGTCGCTTAGCTCAGGGATAGACGCGCTATCGTTTAGTACCGATTTTTGATTTATTGTATTGTATCATGATCCGTTTCAGAGACCTATAATCCAGGAGATTGTGTTCCTGGATATTAGTAGGTACAGGACAACCGTGAGTGATGCTCAAGGTTATTTTGGCTTTCTATCAGCTTACGGGATCAACCGATCGTTTCTGTTCGATGTACTTCTACGCGTCATCCTATACTTTTCTGATCGCTACGAGTCTAACTATAGCTAACCCGGTGACAAACAAAGGAACGGTCTCTCATTTCCTTCTTTCTATTTTTCCGGTTTTGCGTTTAATCGTTCAGTCCACATCTCGCGGAATCGTGTCCCTAGCTTGTGGATGCGTGTCGCACCGCATAAGACCTGGCCAGCTGTTTTTAGGAGACAGCAGTATAACTCTAGTTATACTGCACACGGAAATTTATGTATTTTAAATATATGCGAAATTGTGTATGAAATATATTTAAAACATAACTAGGAAATATAAATACATATATTTAATATATCTGTACTATATATATATGGAATGTATTTTTTTTATATAGATTTTGCCGAATTTCGTGTATACAGTAACGTCCAATTGAAGTGCAATACTTGAATTTTTGTATATTTCTGTGAAAGTATGACAGATTTCGAAAAATCAAAGACATATTTTTTAGGAAATTTTCTTCCCGTTCGAATAGCGAAGGTTTTATCCCGATCGGATACAAAATGGCTGAATAGCAGGGGTTGGAATGAAAAAGTGCATTTTGGGACTTTTTGAAAAGTTCGAGAACCAGTAGTTGTGGAAGGTAATTCATATTTCTAATTATGGTACGAGAGAAAACATCCTTCGGCATTAAAAAAAACACCCCCATTGAACCTCTGTAGGATCACTCTAGGGGGAGTTGCACCCCCTTCAAGTGAAAACACTAGTGTTAATAAAACGCGAATCCTTAATGTCATCTTGGCTAACGGGCAGGTAGAAAAGATAGGAGAGGAATTTACTCTTGCCATCAAATTAGAAGGAAGGGAAAAGATAATAAATGCGCGATTACTACCGAAACTAGCAGTACCCTGTATCATAGGTTTAGACTTCCTACAAATTTTTGAAATCGAAGTACATTATAAAGACTGTCAGTGGAGTTTTGCGAACAATCCTACCGTCCGATATGAATTTAGGAACCAACCGAACCCCGTCATCGACAGTGACGCGTGTTGTGGAATATCGGGATTAAATGCTATCGAGTCTGACAGGTTACAAAAATTTCTAGAACGCGAGTTACCCGAGAAAGTGGATCGCCGGGAGTCACCACGCATACGGAGCATAAAATAAACGTAAGGGATAACCCCGCAATAAAACAGAGGTATTATTTAGTGTCACCGAAAGTACAGGAAGCGATACACGCAGAAGTCGACGAAATGTTGCGTAACGATATTATAGAGCCTTCTCATAGCTACTGGCCCAGCCCAATAGTCATGATTAAAAAGCCGAATGGCACCTATAGGTTTTGCCTAGACTTTCGGAAGGTTAATACCGTATCAAAGAAGGACATGTACCCACTACCGTATATGAATGGAATCTTGGACAAACTCCGACAAGCTAGGTATATTTCAACCATCGATCTTAGCCAAGCTGATTTTCAAATTCCCTTAGCAAAAGAAAGTCGTGAAATAACCGCGTTCACAGTACCGGGAAAAGGATTATTCCACTTTAAGCACATGCCATATAGTCTCACGGGAGCCCCAGCCACCTTCCAGCGACTCTTGGACAAGTTAATAGGCCCCGAGATGAAGCCCCACGTTTTCGTCTATCTTGATGATATTATCGTAGTAACACTAATGTTTGAGGAACACTTAGTTTGGTTGCGCCGTGTGCTAAAAACGATAGAAGGGGCAGGGCCTACGATCAGCAACGCGAAGAGGTCGAATACGTAATAGCTTACACCAGTCGAACCATGAATGATGCCGAAAGAAATTATTCAATTACGGAGCAGGAATGCCAGCTGTACTTTACGGTTATAACGGACCACAGTAGTCTTAGATGGCTACATAATCTCCGAAATCCTACCGGTCGATTGGCACGTTGGTCTTTGGAGTTATTAGAGTACGATTATGAGATCCACCATCGCAAGGGCACAACACGTCAGATCCCAGATTCTTTATCGCGCATGTTTAAGGAAGTCCCAGTGATATTAGCCATGATGGAAGACTATAACGACCCGTGGTACTGTAGCACCAGCGGACAGGTTAAAGAACATCCGGAACGATTTCCCGACTGGAAAATTAAGAAGGCTCGCCTGTACTACCATAGACCGAATCGCGGCGTACCGCCGATAGTGGAGGATATCGCTGAGTAGGAGCTGGCGGTATCCCGCGGGTATCGGGACAGGGTGTTGCGCGAGAATTACAGCGAGTCCCAGGCCGGTCACCTCGGAATCGACAAAACATATCAACGTATAGCGACATCGTATTATTGGAGGGGTATGTTCCGAGACGTCGCCGAGTTCGTACGAAAATGCGAGACTTGCCAGAGAAATAAAGTCGAACAAATCGTCCCTGCAGGCCTCATGGGTACGCGAAGAATCGAAACACCATGGAACGCAGTAGCCCTAGACATAATGGGTCCCTTTCCGCCTAGCCGTAACGGCTACGTATACCTTCTAGTTATGCAAGACCTTTTTACGAAATGAATAGAGTGCCACCCTCTACGGAAAGCGAACGGGATAAAGATCAAGGAAGCTTTCGCGGACCTCGTTATCTCTCGGTGGGGTACCCCAAAATTCATAGTTACCGACAATGGGGCCAAATTCGTTAACAAGAGTACGGTATCAAACATTCAACCATCCCACCCTACCACCCACAAGCGAACTCTGTGGAGCGGGTAAATAGAGTCTTAAAGACTATGATAGTTTCCTTCCTGGAAGAACATCACGACTGGGACCTCCATATATCGTCCTTCCGATTTGCTTACAACACCGCTCACCATTCGTCGCTGAAAACCAATCCGGCTTTTCTAAACCTAGGTCGTGAACCAACTCCTACCGAGTCGTTGAAGCGAACTATGGAGCTATCGGACCTGGGGGGGACCATCGTCTGCTATCGAATGGTCCAAATGGATGCAAGAACCGAACACCTTCCGGGGTTGGGTCGCTGAAAATATTGAAGAAGCGTTCAATCAACAGTCCCACTATTATAATATAAAACGTAGGGATTTTCGATTTTCCGTGGGAGACCGTGGGTATTGAAAAGCTACCGAGTCTTATCTTCGGTAGCTAATCAATTTGCATCAAAGTTGACGCCCAAGTTTCACGGCCCGTTTAAAATACCAAAAATTCTATCGGCGGTTGTTTACGAGCTTTCGAATGACGAGAACGAGGCAATTAGCAAATATCAGATAGGAGACTTAAAGCCCTACAAATCCTAACGCTCCGATTCCTTTTGACCTAGTGTTACTTACTTACCGCCTCCCGTCAAAGGGAAGGAAGTGCCTGCTATCGCTGAAAGAATAACGCGCCTGATAAGATGGCGCCGAGACGTCAACCAGGAGACCCACCTGGACGGGAGTTCCTGAGACCACACCTCCCACTAATACAGAGGATACGACGGGAAAACCCAGGACTCTGGGATGACCTTGCCCTGGCGGCGCAAGTCGCGGTAGCGGGCAAAGATCGGGCAGAACAAGAGGAAGGGGACGAGTTTGCGACTTTCCGGCAACCTCCGACGTCTCCACGCAGTGCGACCGAAAGCCGGCGCGCAGGGAAAGGGGAATGCAGACGAGTCCCACTAGGATGACGCATCGGTTCACGCAGACACCGCCCCCACCAAACCCCCCGTTGCATGTAGATGCTTATACTCAAACGGGCTCGGAGGTGCGAATAACGTCTCGACCGTACCGACCAGCCGAGTCCTCCTGCACCCTGACGAACAGGGGACAATCCGTCGCCCAGCTTCTGACCTTCCGCAGGGAGGGACTACGAGTAAAAAGAGCAGCGGTTGTTGGAATTGCGAGAGCAACATGCATGTGTATTCATAGTGCCCCAAAACGCTCCGGGACGACTTCTGCTACCGCTGTGAAAGGAAAAATACCACGGTGAAGAACTGCCCAAATTGTGGCTCAGCGTGGAGGGCCGAGTGTCCAACACCTCCAAGTCAATGGAGGAAATAAGGACAGCTATCGCGCATTACCAAGTGGACCACTGCGGTGGCAGGCACGCTATCGAGAAGGGCCACCCAAAGGTCAAACCGACAAGGCTTTCCGCTACTCTATACCAATTTCCTGTGATATTACTTAAAGGGAGTTCTTTGACTCCTAGTTCCTACTTCCGAACACTAGTTATTAACCAGTTAAAGCCAATTTCTTTTCTTTCCTTGATTAAGAACATAAGTTTATTTTTTTCTATGATATTTTTTGTTGTTGTTTTTCTTAGACACTCCTGATATCGAAGTATACGTAAAAGAATAGCTATAGTAACTTAAGTACTTCATTATCGTTATTATCGTTATATAAGCGGCGGCGTAAGAAAGACCCTTGTGCTAAACCCGCCTGTAAGAAGTTTTTTGTTGGAACATTAAATAAGCACAAGAGGCGGAAATCACAGTTTAAGTAAAGTAAATGTAGTTATTATGACACCTTTGAGTCACACTCCTAAGCCACCTCCAGAGGGAAGGAAATAGTCACATTTGATTTAAAATTAATTTAGCAGCAAACCAGGTAAATGCCCACTATCTATCTTGTTGAAAACAGATTTCCAGAAGATCGAACTAAAGACCTCATCGGTCCTTCCCCAGGGAGGGAGGTCTGTGACGTGCAAAAATTTGCCGTCAAAATTTCAAGGCTAGCTCTCGCGTTTTAAGGCGTGACATTACCGCCACGTATTCTGAACACCATCACGGCAACACACTACATGGATCCTCCTAAAATTTACAGTATCTTGTAAAAACTAACTCTCTTTTCGTATCTTAACTTCTTTTGTAACGCGACACACGGACGGAGTGGGGAGCAGCTACCAGGCATCCAACGAAGAAGAGGCACCCCGAACCGACGCCACATGGGAACGTGGACGATCACCACTAACATCTTGTGACATCGAACCCAGGGAAGGAGAGGACCCGTTACCGTTTTGCTGAATGACTGGCCGCAGAGGAGGCACAAGAGTAGCAGACCCAGCCGTACCTAGCTAGCCGTATGTGCCAAAGGCAATACGCGCTCTGTCCCGATAAGCGCCTCCCAAACCTCGCACATGGAAAGTGGTTGCCGGGAGAAGGTCTACAAGATCCTCCTGTGAAAGAAAATAACCACGACAATAGCAGCCGGAAGACTCGAGGAGCCAGCAATACCGAGACTACAGCGACTAGTGGAGGACGCGCCTTCACACCCCTAAAGCCAAGGCAGCGAGGAGGAGGATCCCGTGGGCCCTACCGAAGGGACAGCCAGGAGCCTGCCTTAATATTGCAATCCAGGGAAGGAAAAGTTACCGTCGAGAACCGGCCCCGTAGATGGGGAGACGTGCACCTCGAGAGATTAACAGCATCTGTATCCATCGGCAGAGTCATAGAACCTCGTCGGGGAACAGTTGATTTAGTCTAATAGAATAGTAATAATGAAATATTAATTATATAATATCATAGAAATTAGAGTATCGCCCTATCGAATTGTAAAGGGACTCGAAACCCAGTTTGAATTGTGGCGCGCGCGACTAAGTTCGGAAGAGGGCCCGCTAGATTAAGGGTGGAGATTTCACCACCGAGCGTACGGGAGCCGATAGGTCGCTCTCTTGCTTGCCTGTCCGTGGTGGTGCGCAGACGTTGTTCGTGTCGCCAAATGCCGGTGAGTTCAGAGGTTCGATTCGCGTGGAATTTTCCTGGGACCGATTGCTATCGATTATAGTGCTCGAACCCTTCTCTTTCGAGTCTACGTTCGTAGACGGGAAAATTCCGTGGTTATCGTATCTTTTACTATTTTATTTAAGTAGTGTATAATTTCGAATCGTAATCATAGTGTGACTAAAGGAGAGTGATTTTCTGGGTCCTGGAGTGTGGCCAAAGAGCCTACGTGTCGTTATCGCTTCTCGATAACGAGACGTAACGTAGCATACGTTTCTTTCTACCTTACTGTGTTCATAATTTAATCAACGACGTATCTGACCATACGTATCATTTGTGTTATAATTGTGCTTAAGTTTGTTATCCTCCCTTGTATTGTGATATGCTATTGCTTCGCGTTCTCATGGGATAGGGCTATCGTATGTATTACACCCGTCGAGCTATCGTCTAGTGAAGTCAGTGACTACACCACTGTAGGATTGTTACTAGGGCTATCATACGATTCATGCTGACGAATCCTAGCGACTGTAAAACTTACGCGTATGAATTTCGGCATTTTCACATAGTATTAACATTGTCTCAACAATCCCGTGAGTTTATTTTCCCCGCGGCGGAACGTAGGTGCTGTCCGAGATTGAGGACCTACACCCCGAGTTATTCACCGTGTGCTATTTTTTTACGTTGTTATCCACGTCCTAAATAAAAAGGACATTGTCATATTTGGTTAATTTTCTGACTAGTTATTTCTCGCGACCTCGATACCTTCTAATCCAAGACCCCAGCCCCTCTACCCTTGCGTTTCCGAGAGAACGGGCTGAGCTAGCGTGCTCTCGATCAAATCTTCGCGGGGGCGGTTGCCGGATATATTTACACGGAGAAATCGGTATTCCTCGAGGATACCTGGCGCCCCAAAATTTTTCGCCGGCTATCGTCTCCACCGTTGCTCTCCCGGGAGTTCGAGTACTTGTAACGGGATTTCTGCTTTCCTCCCTGATTCCTGTTTTCGCGCAATAGGAAATCCGTTACAATATATATACACTTGATATACGTTACATACAGTATTGTATACATATAGACGCTTGATACACGTTACATATATTCGAACTGTATGTAATGTTTATGTTTATCGTAAACGTCTATATATTGTGACGTAGCACTTTGTGCACGTCAAAAAGAGAGAGGAAAAAGGCGATATAAGAGCTACACCGTGAGGTCCGTAAGGCAACATAACATTTGCATCGGGCGTGGACTGAATTTAGCGTGTAGAATATTTATTAATTCCCTTCGGGGTCTGTATTTTGAATGTTACTAGCGGTGGTCGGTCCCGTAAGGGAACCGATCGGAGTGAAATTAGGAGTAACGAGGCCCATGGAACACCAGTGACGGCCCTGACTACAGCAAAGGGGCCCGACTAGTGCGATCAGCAGCACTGGCGTGACGTAGCCAACAGGAGGAGGGCCAGCGCGACTGCAGAGCACCACTGAGCGAGGCCACCTATGCGGAAGGACGCGGCGAGAAGATCCATGATTTTGACAGCATCAGGGGGTTGCAGTGGCGGCCTGGAGCCGTACAACGAGGGATAGGGTGCGGAGGAGATTCCAGCTTCAAGAAAAGACACTGCAATCGCCCAGAAGAGGAGAAGATCCGGAGATCTATTTTTCTAGGATCCCGGAGACAATCGCGGGCGAATCGGGCCGCGTAGGGGCCAGCGCGAATTTGATTGGGCCCAAGGGTAATATTCCTCCGCGCCACTAGGGCATGTTAGCGGGCGAGCGATCGGGTAGCGTCACTTGCGGTGTAGCCAACGTAGAGTACGGTGTGCCCAAAAGTAATTTCGTAGTGAAGGTGAGAGAAAAAAAGTGAGAGTGAGAAGCCGATACATAGGACAGAGAAAGAAATGGATAGAGGCTAGACGGCTAGACGACCTGGAGAGAGCGATTCGGGGTGAGTGACGCTACCGAGCTATATGATTTTGTAATTGATCGAGATTAACTGGACCATAGATTTAGCTGCTGGATCTTTGATCCAGACAGCACGCGTCGCCTTCCGCTTACACGATCGTTGAGATCCGATGTTTGCTAATTCGGTGGCGATCTGGAGGATCCGTTATCTCGCATCAAAGTTTAGTTTTTAGTTTTGTGTATGCTTATTAGTAGAGCATGTTTGAAGAAACTGCATGTTATAATACATGTTACACCTACCTAATCAGTCCACGCTACGTGTAATCGTTTTTGTCGTATGTTGCGTATCGTAAGTGCCGCGCAGTAGTACTTTGTCTACCGGCGATAAATTCGTAGATCCTAGGAAGGCAGCTGGGGGTTGCATATTTCCAGACTGATAGTTTCAGTAGATAAATAGGTCTCCTAAACTGATTTCGACCTCAGGATTATTCGTGACGGGATAGGCTACAGATGCTTAACGACAAGCGAAAAATCCAGATTCCCAGCGGGGAATCTACGGGTTCTGTGTGTTAGGTGTCTTGACAAGAGGTCAACCACCAATATACTTATCGCGTTCAAATTTGTAAATATTGTGAAGCCGCCGAGTTGGGCACTAGGCCACTCGTCAGCTGATTTCGTAAATATTACTGTATCTCCCAGTTACGCGTGCATTACGTAACGCGCGTGTATTTCAGGAAATAATTCTGTATCAAGAGACTCGGTCGAGTCTCGCGCCAAGTACAGGCAACCCGCCGTACGGGGCACGGCTCGCCGAGACTCTTTACTCGAAGCATCGCTTGTACCTGTGTTTCCACTCAAATATCTTATGAACGGCAGTATGTGAGAAAAATTTATTGATACATTCACTCTAGGAATCAAGGGTTCTGAATTGATTGCCACTAAATTCAATACGATTAGTATACGAGATCAGGGTGTATTGAGATGGCGAGCGAGATGATTTTATTTCAGGTCCGTCGTCGTCGTCGTCGTCGTCGTCGTCGTCGTCATCGTCATCGTCGTCGTCGTCTTCGCACGTCCATCGCATTTTTTACCGAACAGATGGCGCTGACTGCTGTGTCTTCATTACCCATTTGTACTCTGAATGGTGTTAGTAATTTACGAATACACAACACAGTCAAATACACTTTATACGTGAAGCTACTGTTCATACCAAATTTCCAGTTAGTATAAGGGTGCTTTCACACCATATACAATTATTAAGTTTTTCATAGCATTCATGTGGAGCGCGCGTGTATGGGTGTATGTATATGTGTGCTTCAACATAGTTCCTCGTATTTTAGGTGACAGTTTTTAGAGACACAGAATGTCCAGGTGTTTATCTCCGTAATTTCCTGTATCTAGGTGGCGGACGTGGAAGTCCAGGGTGTCCAGGCATTCCGCTTCGTAGTTTTCTGTATCTAGGTGTCGGATATGGAAGTCCAGGGTGTCCAGATGTTCCGCTCCGTGGTTTCTTGTATCTAGGTACTGGATGTGGAAGTCCAGGGTGTCCAGGTAGTCCGCTTCGTAGTTTTTTGTATCTAGGTGTCGGATGTGGAAGTTCAGGGTGTCCAGGTATTCTGCTTCGTAGTTTCTTGTATCTAGGTACTGGATGTGGAAGTCCAGGGTGTCCAGGTATTCCGCTTCGTAGTTTTCTGTGTCCAGGTGTCGGATATGGAAGTTCAGGGTGTCCAGGTATTCCGCTTCGTAGTTTCTTGTATCTAGGTACTGGATGTGGAAGTCCAGGGTGTCCAGGTATTCCGCTTCGTAGTTTTCTGTGTCCAGGTGTCGGATGTGGAAGTTCAGGGTGTCCAGGTATTCCGCTTCGTAGTTTCTTGTATCTAGGTACTGGATGTGGAAGTCCAGGGTGTCCAGGTAGTCCGCTTCGTAGTTTTTTGTATCTAGGTGTCGGATGTGGAAGTCCAGGGTGTCCAGATGTTCCGCTCCGTGGTTTCTTGTATCTAGGTACTGGATGTGGAAGTCCAGGGTGTCCAGGTAGTCCGCTTCGTAGTTTTTTGTATCTAGGTGTCGGATGTGGAAGTTCAGGGTGTCCAGGTATTCTGCTTCGTAGTTTCTTGTATCTAGGTACTGGATGTGGAAGTCCAGGGTGTCCAGGTATTCCGCTTCGTAGTTTTCTGTGTCCAGGTGTCGGATATGGAAGTTCAGGGTGTCCAGGTATTCCGCTTCGTAGTTTCTTGTATCTAGGTACTGGATGTGGAAGTCCAGGGTGTCCAGGTATTCCGCTTCGTAGTTTTCTGTGTCCAGGTGTCGGATGTGGAAGTTCAGGGTGTCGAGGTGTTCTGCTCCATAGTTTCTTGTATCTAGGTACTGGATGTGGAAGTCCAGGGTGTCCATGTATTCCGCTCCGTAGTTTTCTGTATCTAGGTGTCGGATGTGGAAGTCCAGGGTGTCCAGGTGTTCCGCTCCATAGTTTCTTGTATCTAGGTACTGGATGTGGAAGTCCAGGGTGTCCAGGTAGTCCGCTTCGTAGTTTTCTGTATCTAGGTGTCGGATGTGGAAGTCCAGGGTGTCGAGGTGTTCCGCTCCATAGTTTCTTGTATCTAGGTACTGGATGTGGAAGTCCAGGGTGTCCATGTATTCCGCTCCGTAGTTTCTTGTATCTAGGTAGTGAATGTGGAAGTCCAGGGTGTCCAGGTATTCCGCTCGGTAGTTTCCTGTGTCCAGGTGTCGGATGTGGAAGTCCAGGGTGTCCATGTATTCCGCTCCGTAGTTTCTTGTATCTAGGTAGTGAATGTGGAAGTCCAGGGTGTCCAGGTATTCCGCTCGGTAGTTTCCTGTTTCCAGGTGTTGGATGTAGAAGTCCAGGGTATCCAGGTATTCCGCTTCGTAGTTTTCTGTATCTCGGTGTCGGATGTGGAAGTCCAGGGTGTCCAGGTATTCCGCTTCGTAGTTTTCTGTATCTAGGTGTCGGATGTGGAAGTTCAGTGTGTCCAGGTGTTCCGCTCCATAGTTTCTTGTATCTAGGTGTCGGACGTAGAAGTCCAGAAAAGTGTGCAACAAGCTTTGGCGCTTCGCTCAAACTATAGTATCCTCTTTGATGTTCGCACGGCCTGAGGTACAAGGCCTGAAATAATCCAGCAGACTCTCCTCTCTTACGTTTACCACACGGCTTTAACAATCTGGACACCATTAACGACGCTTATATGCATTGAAGATTACATTTTCTTTAAAAATTTGTATATGTCTTTATGCATTTCTAGAAAAAGGGACTTACACATTAAATTTATATGCCATTAAACATTTTCGACACCGCTATATATTTTTCTGATTAGCAACATCATAATGCATTTACATTTTATATCTGTGACAATATAGATTTCAGTGCTTAATACTTCTATTTCCCGTTGGACAACAAAAACTTGTGATATCCTCCAAAAAACACTTACGTGTAAAAAACCACGCCAAGTACAGGTGTGCTGTGTATTCCTCTAATAAAAAGTATTGATATCAGATTATTGAGGCCAAGTACTTAAGTCACTACATGTTTGCCTATTATATGATCTAGCACTGGCCCATCATTTTAATTGTATTTTCGAAATTTCCTATAAAGTTTTCACTACTCTTTTACATTACTACTGTTTCTCGTAGTTGATTATGAATTAATGGTTATTTAATAATTAATCAAACTTTAGCTGATTCCTTATCGAGTACTACTTGGCGGGTCCGTGCCAGAAATTCCAAAGTACTTACTTTGAACGTACTAATAGTATCCTAAAATTATGTTTATTATTAAGATTTTACCGTGATTATTATTAACGAGTTATCGTTAATAAACTCTATATAGA
Organism: Cephus spinipes; assembly: GCA_963971525.1. Classification (NCBI taxonomy): domain Eukaryota; kingdom Metazoa; phylum Arthropoda; class Insecta; order Hymenoptera; family Cephidae; genus Cephus; species Cephus spinipes. The sequence continues at coordinate 9,104,813 of OZ020581.1, read as the reverse complement.
AAGTTGACATTGGTTTTGAGTTTAATGACTGGCATTATGAATGCAAATTTATATCAAGAATTGCACGGACCCGCCAAGTAGTACTCGATAAGGAATCAGCTAAAGTTTGATTAATTATTAAATAACCATTAATTCATAATCAACTACGAGAAACAGTAGTAATGTAAAAGAGTAGTGAAAACGTTATAGGAAATTTCGAAAATACAATTAAAATGATGGGCCAGTGCTAGATCATATTATAGGCAAACATGTAGTGACTTAAGTACTTGGCCTCAATAATCTGATATCAATACTTTTTATTAGAGGAATACACAGCACACCTGTACTTGGCGTGGTTTTTTACACGTAAGTGTTTTTTGGGGGATTTACCCTAGAGGATTCTAATCCTCCTAATCCGTTGCATTGTTATGATGCGTGTTGCGTAAGGAATCGGTATTCCTTGTTATTTGAATTCTAAGGGCCCGTTGGTCCCCACAGAATTAATTGTTTGAAATTATCAATTCTTTCATTTCTAATAGAACCGTTGTTCGGATTTATTATTAGTCCCGCTTTCTAGGTTATTGAGGAACCGTTGTTCCATTTATATTATTATCCTTCGTTTTATAAATTTTCTTGAAACCGCTGTTCCGTACCGCAGTTCGTTATTACACATATTCATTATCTTATTTTTATATTTCGTCTTATTTTTCTTGTTTTCAATAAATCGGGCCCGTCTATGGGTTCCGTATGTTTAAACGAAAACTCAGGTCTATTTGATTTCTCAAAGCCCCTTCTGTGTTGTCTTGTAGTTATTGTAAAATTTCAGGTTTAGTTATTGTCTCCCAGACCAGTGATGCCAGAACAAATTTTCATTCCGTAATGGATATCGCTACGAACACGTACTAGAACGTAATAGACTGAACTATGATCTCTACCTTCAGCTGGTAAGGTAGAAATCATAAGAATTTATCGATACAGTAGCGAGATGATGGAACAATGGATGGTTTAGCTTTCAGCATTATTTATATTTACTATATTTATTATTATTAGTATTATCGCCATAATATTATTTACTAACTATTATTCAGTCGTTTATTATTGTTCCTCTTATTATTAAATTGAAATGACGCGCCACGGACATGGAGTCGCGTGACACGAAGCGCTGGAGGGGAAAAAGTCAGCTCTGCACTTTCCCCTCTGCTGCCGCGCGTAATCGGGTCGCAGAGTGGGGGTACTGCGGGATTTTTTCGGCCATCTTTCCTGGCATCACTGCCGTGCGACATTACCGGTAACCGACAATAATACCATCGGTGAATTGTGCGCGCGCCGTTATTAATGCCTAGTGCATCTTGTCAATCTAATAAAATAAATTTTTTACAAAACCGTTGTCATGAAAAAGTAATAGATTCGCCAAGGGCGTAATAGCGTATTAGATTATATGAAAAGGTAATAGATCTGTTACAATTGTAATAGACTGGGAACACTGTCCCAGACCCAGGACCCCACCGCACAAGAGCTGGCCGGGGTATCCTCTGGAGGCAGCGGTGTAGCTCTTGGTACACCTGGCGCCCAGTAATATAATATTTTATTAATTGTTTCTCGCGGTGCCATTTATTTGTGCGATTCGTCGTCACAATATACACAGGGTGTTCCACGACTTATTCCCCAACGGGCACTGGCATATTTTCCGTTGAAGATAGAACAAAATGCAATTCCTTCGAATGAAATCGGTTGCAGCGTTCTCGAGAAAGTAAATATTAAAAATTTAGAAATATCATCATCTTAAGTAAGTTCCAATCATCACCAAAAGAAAAGAAAAGCAGTAGAAAAGGAAAGTGGCGGGCGTTTGCGTCTGTGAACACGTTCACTCAAGTAGAAACTGTAATATTATCATTAGTCTATGACTTATCAAACATGAGACATGATGATATTTCTAAATTTTTAATATTTATTTTCTCGAGAACACTGCAACCGATTTCATTCGGACAAATTGCATTTTGTTCTATTTTCAACGGAGAATATGCCAGTGCCCGTTGAGGAATAAGTCGTGGGACACCCTGTATGTATTGTGACGTTACATTTTGAATATCCCGTCATTAATGGCAAAATACCGTTTAAAATGTTACGAGACGAATTTACGTCTCGTTCCGCAAAGCACTCATGGCGACAATTGACACTCCAGGGTCACTAATGCGGCCGAAAAATAGATTAATTAGTGGCACGGCGGACCATTGAGTCCAACGACTTTTCCGGAACACGGGAGTTCCAGCAGAAGAGAAGAAGGAAGGTGGAGATAACGAGGGTAATACCTGATGGAGGGGCCCCATGGTCGCTAGGAGGGCGAGTGTCACGGGAGGAGAATACCGAAGCATCGGGTCAACCGGCAGGGAAGCCGGTGTCAAAGACCAAGAACTCGAAGGAAGCTACCCAGGAGGGTGAAGGAAGTGCGACAGCAACGGATCGGTAGTACCGTGCCGAAAACTTACCGACCGACGGTAGGCGTCGCTACGAACGGCGACACCGTCATCGTTCGTCCCGGCGACGGGGCTATGGGCTATGGGCTCAAAATCGGTACAGCCACCCTCGAAGGCACAGACGCAGACCACACAGCGGCAGGTGAAGAAACTATCGGAACGTCACCACCACCAATCAAGGGAGCAATTTTTCATTCGTCCGCTTACCTTTCGTGCGAATGCCCGTAAATACAGTGTCTCTACGCATATCTCTACGTTTCTCTTAGCATATCGATATTATCTATTCTCTAAAGTAATTTAATAACTTTTGAGTATTTGTTCCCGAGTCGTAGGATTGTTACGCAGTGAGGTGAGCCTTTACGTTACCATTTACCATCTGATTTACTAACGAGCCAGCATATTATAGTAGAGTCAGTAGAGTTGTGCCCGGAATCGGCAACGATTCCGGTGACACACGTTGAGTATTCCCGTCCGGTGTTTGCCTTACCGTTTGACGAGCATTCTATGCTGAGATATCTTTCCATGATTTGTGTCTGATTATTGTGTATCATATAGTAAAGAATTATCTATTTCGTTTGTAACTGATGGTGAGTGACCAAGTGCCCTGGAGTATCCCCTACGGATGAAACCTCGGCGCAGTTCTAGATCCTTAGTCATCAAAATTATATCTCGGCGTAAAAATACCTTTTTGTGAGTTGTTCTGCGAGCAGCGCATCTAAACGCAGTCGTCATAGTCAATCAGAATCAATTAGAATTAAAACACAAATTACTTATAGTAATTTGTATTACCTAAGTATTTCAATTATTTATCAGACCTTACGGCATAACAAGATATAAATATAAATATAAGTAAATGTAAATATAGATATAAGTTCATTATAGAAAATATATCGGCACCATATATATTGTGGTATATATCACGTATACATCATATACGTGAAGTATAATTAATATATTCTCTGACGTTGCAAAACTTGCCGTCACCAGTTCCAGGGTTAGCTCTCGCGTTTTGAGGCGTGTCGCATTACCGCCACGTACTCTGGACACCATCACGGCAACACACTCCATGGGTCCCTTTAACCTTTACTGTATCTCGTAGACACTAACTTTCTTTTCGTATCTTAACTTCTTTGTAACGCGACATCATGGACGGAGTGGGGAGCAGATACTAAACAGCCAACCAAGAAAGAGCACCCCGAACCAACGCCACATGGGAACGTGGAGGATCACCACTAACATCGGGTGGCATCCATCACAGGGAAGAGGAGGACCCGCTACCGTTTTGCTGAATGACTGGCCGCGGAGGAGGCACAGGAGTCGCAGGCCCAGTCGTACCTAGCTAGCGGTACGTGCCAAAGGCCGTAAGCGCTCTGTCTCGAGAGGCGCCTCCCCCAAACCTCGCACCTGAACAGGGGCTGCCGGGAAGAGGTCTAGAGGACCCTCCTGCGAGAACGGATAACTACAGCAGCCGGAAGACTCGAGGAGCCAGCTATAACGAGAGTACGGCGACTAGTGGAGGACCCGCCTTCACGCCCCTAAAAGTCAAGACAACGAGGAGGATGTTCCCGTGGATACTATCGAAGGGGCAGCTAAAAGGCTGCCGTAATGTTACCATCCAAGGATGGAAAAGTTACCGTCGAGAACCGGCCCCGTAGATGGGGAAGCGTGCACCTCGAGGGATTAACAGTATCCGTATCCACTGGCAGAGCCGTGGAACCTCGCCAGGGAATAGTTGATGTAGTCTAAGAGAATAGTAATAACTAACTATTAAGTATAGAATATCATAAAAAGTAAAGTATCGCCCTATCGAATTTTCGAGGGCCTCGAAACCCAGTTTAAAATGTGACGCGCTTACGTTCGGAAGAGGGCCCAGCGCGCTAGATTAGTGGTGGGGATTTCACCACCGAGCGTACGCGAGCCGATGGATCGCTCTCTCGCTGGCTGTCCGTGGTGGTGTCAAGACGTTTGGTTATCGTGTATTACCGGTGAGTTCTGAAGTTCGATTACCGTGGAATTTTCCTAGGGCACTAGTGTCTCTTGCTAAAGTTCTCGAATCCTTCCGATTCGAGACTAGTTAGTACGCGGGAAAATTCCGTGGCTATCGTATTTTCTTTATATTGTAGACAAGTATTGTGTAAGTTTAATTATGCGTTCTAAGCCGTGATTTTCTGGCCCTGGAGTGTGGCCACGAGGCCTACGTGCCGTTATCGCTTCTAGGTAACGAGACGTATCCTAGTGCGCGCTGATTTCTATCTTGCTTTACTCGATATTATAATATAAGAAACGATCTGATCTCTGTTTGCCTATAATTATTCCACTCTCGGGAGTGATCGATTCACTCAGGCCGATATCCTTCTTATTAACATTATATGGAATACTGGGACGCCGACATATGCTGTGAATCTTGTGACTTCTTTATATATTGGGATATGCCTCGCTTCCCTTAGTGATAGTGCTATCGCCTGTATTTTATCTGTAGGGCTATCGTCGCGTGAATTCCGTGGCTACACCACTGTGCGCTGTCGCGAGAGTTATCGTGCGATTTTGTGGGAAAACCCCTTAATGGTTGTACTCTAGATATTCACACCTTCCGGCATATTCCTTTCTTTAATATTGTCTTGAGCCTTGCGTGATTCTGTCCTCCCACTGGGGAGTATAAACATGTTCTAACATAGGGGACTCAGCTATCGCGCGATCCTTGCTGTAAACGCCTTGTTACTTTTGTTCACATCTGTCCTAATAAAGAGAACCTTGTTATATTTGGTCAATTCTCCGTCTGATTATTTTCTTGCTATCGTTATTACGTAGTCCCAGACCCAGCCCCTCTATCATTGTGTTCCGCGGGAACAGGCTGAGCTAGCGTGCTGGCGAGCGGATTCTCGCGAGGGCGGTTGCCGAATCTCTTGTCGTCCCGAAGACGGTATTCCCAGGAAATACCTGGCGCCCAAGATTTCGCCGGCTATCGTTCGTAATGTTGCTTTCGTGAGAGTTCGTATATTTGTGACGAGATTCCTGCCAACTCTTGCGTCTCTCAGTTTCCGCGATTAGGAAAATCGTTACAATGTATACGAAAAGTATCTAAAATATACAAAGTATATTTTGTAGTATATTCCAACATATATTTTTTCCGTACGGTACGATACGATAGTGTATCGATGCACTTTCAATGTTTGCGATCCCCATGAATTTTCATATGAATATGTACCCCAGTTTCCCATCGCATAAAATCGACCAAAAACTATTTCTTGGAGTTGTTTTACTGAAATAGACTAGTTGAAATGTAGAATTACCTACCATGACTAATATAGAGTAGCGCAGATTTTCTCACTTCAACAATTCTTTGACTTTATTGTAGTGGCAAACCAATGATGCTGCTGTTGTTTAATTCCCTCGGATACTGACATCCATTAAAAATCGATATATACAAATAGTATTATATTATTCCTGATTGTCTATATGTATACAGGGTGTCCCAGAATTGCTTTTCGACCGGAAAGTGGGCGATGCCTGGAGGTGCCCTGAGTACCCTCCCGCAAACCGTTTGCCAAAATTCGCAATAGTTTTTAAATGAGAAGCATTTAAGTGCCACCAATCAGAACGAAGGATTTCCGCGGATTCATTCGCGGATGCCAAAGATCGCTGCTTTGCAATAGCTTCCTACAAATTCCGCGCCTAGCAATTGTTTCATAGCCCGAGCGAGCGTCATAGGATTCGTTGACAAACTCCCAATATGGGCATGGGCGTGACTTAGGCTGGCGCAGCAGCTACACGTGCAACGCGCGATCGGCAATTGTTTCGGGATACGCATTCAGCTAGACGAAAACCGGTACACGGTGTCCAAAACGTCATGCACTGAATTTTATAGCAGTCCGAAAGAAAACAGATTATTAAAGTGAGAGGGAGACGGGAGGGTGGGTAGTGGGACTGATGCATTAAATTTAACATGACTTGATAACTAAGCATAGAAGTATTATTTCTTCGTCCTGTGAATAGCCATATCGAATTTCCAAGACATCGCGATTGCTGATTTCAAAGTTATAGAGTACTCATCGATTCTGGAGACTGTAAACAATACGTAAAATAGGAAAATAGATTAGGAGAGAAACGCAAAGACACGTATACCTTTTTTTCGTTCCTAGAATGTCCACACCAAATTGCAGCCCTTTGCGACTTCCGGTGGCAAAGTTACGCAACACTTGTCGACTTTGAATTTTCAGAAAAATACGTCAAATTGAAAAAATGAACTAGGAGAGAAATGCAAAAACACGTATCCCTTTTTTTCGTTCCTAGAATGTCCACACCAAATTGCAGCCCTTTGCGACTTCCGGTGGCAAAGTTACGCAACACTTGACGACTTTGAATTTTCAGAAAAATACGTCAAATTGAAAAAATGAACTAGGAGAGAAATGCAAAAACACGTATCCCTTTTTTTCGTTCCTAGAATGTCCACACCAAATTGCAGCCCTTTGCGACTTCCGGTGGCAATGTTACGCAACACTTGTCGACTTTGAATTTTCAGAAAAATACGTCAAATTGAAAAAATGAACTAGGAGAGAAATGCAAAAACACGTATCCCTTTTTTTCGTTCCTAGGATGTCCACACCAAATTGCAGCCCTTTGCGACTTCCGGTGGCAAAGTTACGCAACACTTGTCGACTTTGAATTTTCAGAAAAATACGTCAAATTGAAAAAATGAACTAGGAGAGAAATGCAAAAACACGTATCCCTTTTTTTCGTTCCTAGAATGTCCACACCAAATTGCAGCCCTTTGCGACTTCCGGTGGCAAAGTTACGCAACACTTGTCGACTTTGAATTTTCAGAAAAATACGTCAAATTGAAAAAATGAACTAGGAGAGAAATGCAAAAACACGTATCCCTTTTTTTCGTTCCTAGGATGTCCACACCAAATTGCAGCCCTTTGCGACTTCCGGTGGCAAAGTTACGCAACACTTGTCGACTTTGAATTTTCAGAAAAATACATCAAATTGAAAAAATGTACTAGGAGAGAAATGCAAAAACACGTATCCCTTTTTTTCGTTCCTAGAATGTCCACACCAAATTGCAGCCCTTTGCGACTTCCGGTGGCAAAGTTACGCAACACTTGTCGACTTTGAATTTTCAGAAAAATACGTCAATTTGAAAAAATGAACTAGGAGAGAAATGCAAAAACACGTATCCCTTTTTTTCGTTCCTAGGATGTCCACACCAAATTGCAGCCCTTTGCGACTTCCGGTGGCAAAGTTACGCAACACTTGTCGACTTTGAATTTTCAGAAAAATACGTCAAATTGAAAAAATTATTTGAGAACGAAATGCACAAATACGTATCCCCTTTTTTCGTCACTCGAATGAGTATGCAAATTTTCAGCCCTTTGCGACTTCCGGTGGCAAAGTTACGCAACACTTGTCGACTTTGAATTTTCAGAAAAATACGTCAAATTGAAAAAATGAACTAGGAGAGAAATGCAAAAACACGTATCCCTTTTTTTCGTTCCTAGGATGTCCACACCAAATTGCAGCCCTTTGCGACTTCCGGTGGCAAAGTTACGCAACACTTGTCGACTTTGAATTTTCAGAAAAATACATCAAATTGAAAAAATGTACTAGGAGAGAAATGCAAAAACACGTATCCCTTTTTTTCGTTCCTAGAATGTCCACACCAAATTGCAGCCCTTTGCGACTTCCGGTGGCAAAGTTACGCAACACTTGTCGACTTTGAATTTTCAGAAAAATATGTCAATTTGAAAAAATGAACTAGGAGAGAAATGCAAAAACACGTATCCCTTTTTTTCGTTCCTAGAATGTCCACACCAAATTGCAGCCCTTTGCGACTTCCGGTGGCAAAGTTACGCAACACTTGTCGACTTTGAATTTTCAGAAAAATACGTCAAATTGAAAAAATGAACTAGGAGAGAAATGCAAAAACACGTATCCCTTTTTTTCGTTTCTAGAATGTCCACACCAAATTGCAGCCCTTTGCGACTTCCGGTGGCAAAGTTACGCAACACTTGTCGACTTTGAATTTTCAGAAAAATACGTCAAATTGAAAAATTGAACTAGGAGAGAAATGCAAAAACACGTATCCCTTTTTTTCGTTCCTAGGATGTCCACACCAAATTGCAGCCCTTTGCGACTTCCGGTGGCAAAGTTACGCAACACTTGTCGACTTTGAATTTTCAGAAAAATACATCAAATTGAAAAAATGTACTAGGAGAGAAATGCAAAAACACGTATCCCTTTTTTTCGTTCCTAGAATGTCCACACCAAATTGCAGCCCTTTGCGACTTCCGGTGGCAAAGTTACGCAACACTTGTCGACTTTGAATTTTCAGAAAAATACGTCAATTTGAAAAAATGAACTAGGAGAGAAATGCAAAAACACGTATCCCTTTTTTTCGTTCCTAGGATGTCCACACCAAATTGCAGCCCTTTGCGACTTCCGGTGGCAAAGTTACGAAACACTTGTCGACTTTGAATTTTCAGAAAAATACGTCAAATTGAAAAAATTATTTGAGAACGAAATGCACAAATACGTATCCCCTTTTTTCGTCACTCGAATGAGTATGCAAATTTTCAGACCTTTGCGAGTTACGATGTGAAAGTTACAGAGAGATAGCCGATTTTTTAGTCGACAAGTGTTGCGTAACTTTGCCACCGGAAGTCGCAAAGGGCTGCAATTTGGTATACCGATTCTTGGGACGAAAAAAAGGGATACGTGTTTTTGCATTTCTCCCCTAGTCCATTTTTTCAATTTGACGTATTTTTCTGAAAATTCAAAGTCGACAAGTGTTGCGTAACTTTGCCACCGGAAGTCGCAAAGGGCTGCAATTTGGTGTGGACATTCTAGGAACGAAAAAAAGGGATACGTGTTTTTGCATTTCTCTCCTAGTACATTTTTTCAATTTGACGTATTTTTCTGAAAATTCAAAGTCGACAAGTGTTGCGTAACTTTGCCACCGGAAGTCGCAAAGGGCTGCAATTTGGTGTGGACATTCTAGGAACGAAAAAAAGGGATACGTGTTTTTGCATTTCTCTCCTAGTACATTTTTTCAATTTGACGTATTTTTCTGAAAATTCAAAGTCGACAAGTGTTGCGTAACTTTGCCACCGGAAGTCGCAAAGGGCTGCAATTTGGTGTGGACATTCTAGGAACGAAAAAAAGGGATACGTGTTTTTGCATTTCTCCCCTAGTCCATTTTTTCAGTTTGACGTATTTTTCACAAAATCCGGAGTCGACAAGTGTTGCGTAACTTTGCCACCGGAAGTCGCAAAGGGCTGCAATTTGGTGTGGACATTCTAGGAACGAAAAAAAGGGATACGTGTTTTTGCATTTCTCTCCTAGTACATTTTTTCAATTTGACGTATTTTTCTGAAAATTCAAAGTCGACAAGTGTTGCGTAACTTTGCCACCGGAAGTCGCAAAGGGCTGCAATTTGGTGTGGACATTCTAGGAACGAAAAAAAGGGATACGTGTTTTTGCATTTCTCTCCTAGTTCATTTTTTCAATTTGACGTATTTTTCTGAAAATTCAAAGTCGACAAGTGTTGCGTAACTTTGCCACCGGAAGTCGCAAAGGGCTGCAATTTGGTGTGGACATTCTAGGAACGAAAAAAAGGTATACGTGTCTTTGCGTTTCTCTCCTAATCTATTTTCCTATTTTACGTATTGTTTACAGTCTCCAGAATCGATGAGTACTCTATAACTTTGAAATCAGCAATCGCGATGTCTTGGAAATTCGATATGGCTATTCACAGGACGAAGAAATAATACTTCTATGCTTAGTTATCAAGTCATGTTAAATTTAATGCATCAGTCCCACTACCCACCCTCCCGTCTCCCTCTCACTTTAATAATCTGTTTTCTTTCGTACTGCTATAAAATTCAGTGCATGACGTTTTGGACACCGTGTACCGGTTTTCGTCTAGCTGAATGCGTATCCCGAAACAATTGCCGATCGCGCGTTGCACGTGTAGCTGCTGCGCCAGCCTAAGTCACGCCCATGCCCATATTGGGAGTTTGTCAACGAATCCTATGACGCTCGCTCGGGCTATGAAACAATTGCTAGGCGCGGAATTTTTAGGAAGCTATTGCAAAGCAGCGATCTTTGGCATCCGTGAATGAATCCGCGGAAATCCTTCGTTCTGATTGGTCGCACTTAAATGCTTCTCATTTAAAAACTATTGCGAATTTTGGCAAACGGTTTGCGGGAGGGTACTCAGGGCACCTCCAGGCATCGCCCACTTTCCGGTCGAAAAGCAATTCTGGGACACCCTGTATTGTAGATTTAAAAATTAGTTTTGCAAAACGTATATCACATACAAATTTTGTTTATAGTGAGCGTTCCTATTTTGGAAAGTAGGTTACTTATTCTTGACAGGGAAAATTCATCTGACTTAGTAATAAACTCTTCTCTTACCCAACAGAAAGAATATGATTTGGCACAGAGATCTTCATGCCGACAAACACAAAGTACGAGTTCTGTTTCAAACAACAGTATGAAGAAATTAAAGACCGCAGTTAGTTTAACATTTTTATATCAATAAATTGCAAAAAAGCTTATGTATAGTTCTTGACGTGATACATGAATCGTTTGTTCATCATGATGAGATGAATTCTTTGTCTATCTAGGTCTCCAAAGGAATCGCACCGACGAATGCTAATGCAGACATCGACATCAGACCACCTAAATTCCCGGAAGAAACAATGATCCGTAAAAGCCCCGAAGATCCAAAAGAAAAAGGACTTACCATGCTGAATATATTGATGATTTAAAAATAATTCATTGATTGATTTTCGAAAGAGTTATGCATCCTAATGAATCACGATTTTCAGCCATGGAAGAGCTTGGAGAACGTCTTGACGGTCTCCAGAGTGTATTCCTGAATTTCAACAAGGAATTCAATCTTTTCAAAGAAGAATTATTAACTAGAACCATTCAACATTGCACCGATACGTCCAAACCTGCTGTCTCTGTAACTAAGCAATCGCGACGTACCATCGATCAAAAATTTCGCGATAAACCGATAATAGAGGAATCTGTAAACAAATTTGTATACATGGTCTGTCTGTAATTGTAGGAGATTGCTAAATATTAGCATATTTTATCATTCGTTCAGGTTGAAATTAGAAAACCAGAATGCGGAATCAAGGTCGATCATTTGCAATGGATGTGTGCAACCTCTAAATCGACTTTCATAGCAATGGGCAGTTCACTTCTAATGACTCTTTTTCCGATGAAAATATTGCTGCGTAGTAACATGAAGAGAGGACCAAGTAAACTGCATTAAGGAAATAATGCTGCTGTCCATCACGATGCTCTGGTCTCACGAATCGTTGACGCGATAAAGAGTAAGATGAACTTACAGCACTGAAGATTTTTAAGTGTTAGTGTATCTGAATCCTATCAAATATTTATTAAAAATGGAGTGAAATAGGAATGCAATAAGAGTCTGCTGTTTTGTGAATATGTTTGATGAATCAATCGACGTTCGCATTAGTGTACAAATTAGTCTTCTATTCTTTAGAGTTGAAAGTTGCTATTAGTCAATATGCACGCAAATATAGGTCATGATCCATTCCAGGACTAATACGCATCGTTTCAATACCGTTAATGTTATCATTCTTATTTCTTATTTAAGGTGATGATCGGTCCAAACATCCTACCACTTATGATGATGGCAAAATGGGAATGGCAATAAATTCTAAGCTATGTGATCTCCGTCCAGCGTACCCCTCTAATCAGATTGTCTAATGAATAAAAATAATAATACAATAATGTTATAAATGTTTCCAATATAAAAAAAAGAAATAATTGAATGTTTTTTATTTCCGCAGAAAAATCAAGAAAAATTGTACAGAGCAATACCATCGTCCTCGTGAGAAACGGATGACGTTGTTGATTCGTGAAGACGATGGAATTGGGCGGATTACAATTTCCCCTGAATTTATTATGATTTTGCAGTTTCTGGGTATCGTCAAATGGAATATTGTCAATCACTATTTTACATATATATTATATGTTGTGACGTTGCAAAATTTGCCGTCACATTTCTAGGGTTAGCTCTCGTGTTTTTAGGCGTGACGCATTACCGCCACGCACTCTAAACACCATCACGGCAACACACTCCATAGGTCCTAATATAATTTCGTATATTTTGTCAAACTAACTCTTTGCCTATCTTGACTTCTTTGTAACACGACATCACGGACGGAGTGAGAAGCCGCTACGAAACAACGAACCAAGAACGAGCACCCGAACCAATGCCACATGGGAACGTGGATGATCACCCCTACCATCGGGTGGCCTTCACCCCGGGGAAGAGGAGGACCCGCTATCGTTTTGCCGAATGTCTGGCCGCGGAGGAGGCTCAGGAGTCGCAGGCCCAGCCGTGCCAAGCTAGGGGTACGTGCCAAAGGCCGGAAGCGCTCTATCCCGAGAAGCGCCTCCCCAAACCTCGCACGTGAACGGAGGCGCAAGGAAGAGGTCCAGAGGACCCTCCGGAGGGAAAGAAGAGCCACAGCAGCAGGAATACTCGAGGAGCCAGCAATAACGGGACTGCAGCAACTGGTGGAGGACGCGCCTTCACGCCCCTAAAAGTCACGACAGCGAGGAGGATGTTCCCGTGGAAAATATCGAAGGATCAGCTACAAGCCTGCCGTAACATTACCGTCCAAGGAGGGAAAGTTACCGTCGAGAACCGGCCCCGTAGATGGGGAAGCGTGCACCTCGAGGGATTAACAGCATCCATATCCACTCGCAGAGCGTGGAACCTCGCCGGGGAATAGTTAACGTAGTCCGAAAGAATAGTATTAACAAACTATTAAGTATAGAACAGTCTAGAAAGTAACGTATCGCCTTATCAAATTTTCGAGGGCCTCGAAACCCAGTTTAAAATGTGGCGCGCTTACGTTCGGAAGAGGGCCCAGCGTGCTAGCGTAAGGGTGGGGATTTCACCACCGAGCGTACGTGAACCGATGGATCGCTCTCTCGCTGGCAGTCCGTGGTGGTGTGAAGACGCTTTTGTTTGTCGCTATTACCGGTGAGTTCTTGAGTTCGATTACCGTGGAATTTTCCTAGGGCATTATCGTCCCTTGCTACCGTTCTTGAATCCTTCCGATTTGAGACGAGTGTAACGCGGGAAAATTGTGTGGCTATCGTATTTTCTGTCTCTATTGTAATTCTATATTTTTTGAATTTAATTGTGCGTGCGAATCCGTGATTTTCTGGACCCTGGAGTGTGGCCACGAGGCCTACGTGCCGTTATCGCTTCTCGGTAACGAGACGTATTATAGTACGCGTGTAGTCTGTCTTGCTTTGCTCGTTAGTTAAGAAACAATCTAAGACTCATTTGCCGAGCATTATTCCACTTTCGGGAGTGTTCGACTCGCTCATCCCGATATCCTTCTTTTCTGTACTTTGTAATACCATTGTCGATATATGTTGAGGGTACCGTGACGTTGTGCTATACTGTGAATTGCCATTGGCTCGCTGCCCTTAGTGTTAAGTGCTATCGTCTGTATTTCATCTGCAGGGCTATCGTCGCGTGAATTCCGCGGCTACGCCTCGCTAGGGCTATCGTGCGATTCCGTGGGAAAAACCCCTCACATGGCTGTACTCTAGATATTCGTACCTTTCGGCATATTTAATGTGTCTTTACTTGTACGGTAAGCGTTGCGCGATTTTGTCCTCCCACTGGGGAGTGTAATCGTAGGATAACCTAAGGGACGTAACTACCGCACAGTCCCTGCTGTAAACGCTCATTATTACTTCTGTGCGTCTCTGTCCTAATAAAGAGGACCGTGTTATATTTGATTAATTCCCCGTCTTATTATTTTCTTGCTATCGTTGTTACCTAGTCCCAGACCCCGCCCCTCTATCATTGTGTTCCGCAGGAACAGGCTGAGCTAGCGTGTTGTCGAGCGGATCCTCGCGAGGGCAGCTACGGAATATCTTGTCGTCTCGAAGACGCTATTCCCAGAGAATACCTGGAGCCCAAGATTTTTCGCCGGCTATCGTCCGTATTAGTGTTCTCGCGGGAGTTCGTTTAATTGTGGCGAGATTTCTAACCCAGCTACCGTCTCTGATTTTCCGCGATTAGGAATAGCATTACAATGTATACATTAGAGTGTATTGAAAATACAGTTTCTCATGTTTTGGATGATGGGGGGGGGGGGGGGGGGGTGCGGAAAAGTTGTGAAACCATGCCAAATGAAAGTACAAAAAGTTTCAGTCCGATCGGATAATATTTACTATCCCCACAGCACCCTTGAAATTTGGAAATTTTCATGAAAACATGCAAATTTGCTCGTAGCTTTGCACAGCGACCCGAAGATCGGTATGGTAATATTTTAGCTCGAGGGGTCATAAAATGTGTCTCGACATACCATGAAAGCGATTGGTCAAACCGAGATTTTTATTTAAGCCCCGAAAACCAGATAGAAAAATGGTGGAAAATGTGCAATTTTAGTGAATTGTAGCAAATACGGTGTTACATCCCAAAGCGGATCTACTCAAATAAATGCAATTGGTAAATTCTTTTCGGCACATCGAACTTTTCGATTGCCTCATGTAATTCCTAGAACGCTGAGTAGCAGGCCACGCGCTCACACTACATGCCAGCGCGAGGAATGAAGCAAGACTCTTTTTGCAAGATCATCAATATTGCGGTGCATTATCCCCAAAATTAGAGCTAACGCACCTACAGTATTCGGGGCCAATAGGCAGTCTTTCGTGAATCCTGGCAACAGACGGAACTCCTCTAAGAGTCACCGTCTAAATCATCGAGTCTTGCTTGTTCCTCCGCTGGTAGTATTTTACGTGTCTTCGGATCCTTGTGACCAAGCCTTCCCACCCGAGGGCCAGGGAAGTCATCGCGGTGAGCGTTCTATTCAATCTATCGCGAGTGTAATAGCAGACGTCGGATTGCCACAGAAAGAACTCAGTGAAGTGCAATATCAACCCTTTTAAACCTACCAACCATTGTAAGTCAAACTACCTTTCATACAATAAATAATCAATCTATATACCTACACGTCGCTCTCATTCGTTGGCATTACATTCCCCAATTCCGCAGGAAACAGATACGCCTAGCGTTAAATTGTAGCCCACAATTAGATACATCTACGCCCTAGCAATTTCACTAGCTAAGGCTTAACAACGGCATATACCTAGGTAAGCGCCGCAACGAGTTAGGGACTAAGAAATAGTGCGGTGGATGTGGGGTGGGGGTTTGGGGGCCCCTCCCCCCCCCAACCCGGGTGTGCAGTTCTTCGCCCGTTTTCCGGAGGGTAAAAACGGCTCAGAACCTAGCACGAGAAGGTGGTTGCACTTTGGGTTTCGCCCTCTCCCATCCCAATCGACCATCCATAAATGGGAGGACTCTTTCACTCCGAAGAGTCAAATTCCGAGTCCGCGCTTGATGCGGCGACAAAATCTTTCTTTGTATTGAACTTAGGCATAACTTTTCTTGAGCTGCTGGACTTAATGTACCCGTCACGTGCTTCTGCACCACACACTTTTTGCGGCTTGGGTGACAAGCTTTACCGTTCTTTCCACCGCCTGTGTGTGATAAGGAAACTCTCCGACTAAAGTCATGACATTAGAACAGTCTTCAACACACGACTGAATTGCTTCGTCTGCTGTTCCACTCAAAATTGGGGGTTCAAATAGTTCATCTTTGGGCCAATTTACCATTTCTGTGTCCTGTGTTGCTTGAAAATTTAGTACAGGAACACGGAAAATGCGTGGGTCTGTGTCTCCGCCCCCGCCTTCTGCAGCCGCAGCCTGCTGCCTCTTTTACAGAATTGTTTGAACTGCTATTTTTCTAACTTCCTGTCTTTCGTCAGCCAACATGGACAGAAGAACATTTTCTTGGTGCGCAAAGCACGCATTATTGCTGATGACCGGGTCGATAACATCACAGTGTTTCTTAGGCAAATACCTTGATCTCTCCACTATTTCAAAAAGCAACTTACTGCCATCGACAACAGAGTGCTTGATCTTGATAGCAATCATTGACGGGACGTAAACTTTCAAGATAAAACTAACTAGAGCTTTCAGATTAGCGGATGGCCTGGCTGTTGCTACGTAAAGACGAAGTATCCTGTTGGCTGCGGTTAGCAACCTTGAGTGTGCAACATCTACATCCGGCAAATCCACATCCAATTTTTTGACGCTGCATACAGGGAGACTTTCACATTTCTCTAGCGGTTTGCCTATTGTGCCATAAACAGTGTTAGGACCACTGGTGGTACCATCAAGAGACTGCATAAGGTGCCTAAGAGGCAACTCATTATAATGGAGGAGACAATTGTAATGGATGCTTTAGTTCTTTCTCCAACAAACGAATTACACCACCCTTGTGACCGGTGTTTACGTTAGTTCCATCGCAGCCAACAGCAACAAGAAATTGGCTGGCATTATTTTCATCTAAGAAGTTGAGGATGCATTTTAAAATGTCAATTGCTGTGCTCGATGCTGGAGTAATGTGGCCAATATAACACGAGCCTGGCACTTGCACAAGTGAAATGTGTTTCACCTTTTGCTCCTTCTTTTACTTGTATGTACACTAGTTTTATCCTTATGGCCGTCAAAGTGAAGACCGCGAATAGGGTTTTTGGTAAAGACATCAGCAGGGGACAGATGACTACCACGAACTACAGTTTTGACTCTTTGAATTTTGGATTTATCTATGGCAAATGAGTTATCTGTGCTACTGATAAGACCAACATCTGTAAGAATCGCTGAGGCTATGGTAGCTGTTTCTCTGAAGCTTAAGCCATATCTATCACTTACTAGAGCAGTATGAAGCAGTACAGATGTATTTTGTGAAGTTCCTGGGTTATTTCCTATAATTTTGATTTTGAACTCCTCGTCCGAACCAGTGTGTGTTTCACTTTCTATCTATATTTCAGGGGCGGTGGACAAGGGGCAAAAGTAGTTCAGGGGCAAAATCTGCCGATTTTGGTTGCAGCACCGCGGACTTTCTAGACTCCCTTTTTCTCAGGACTGCAGTTACTTTCTTATCATCTTGGCCTATAACCATCTGTCGTGAGGTCCTTTGGTCTAAGAGAAAGAATTTCTCAATTGAGCCCGCGGATTCAATAATGTCCTGAGCGCTCGAAAGACGGTATAAGTATTGTCCAACCGGACAAAAGCAGATCGAAATTTTTTTTTCTAAAAACCATGATATAAAAAACAATGTTTTATAGAGAATAATCAGGCGCATCTTATATGTTGTGACGTGATTCTGCCGAATCTCGCCACAAAAATTACTAAACTGTTTTTTTTCCACGCTACCTAAGCTCCGCACGACAATCCACCAGCGAAATTTCGTATGTTGCGCTATTCTTAAGTTTTCCGTTTGTGAACGTCCACTATCGTCCTTGTTGTCAGTTCCGATTACGTTTCTTGCGATTAATTATTATTTTGTTTCTATTACGTATATGCAATCTCTTCTCTCGAGTCTCTCGACAACGAGCTACGGGCGTGAGGACAGGACCGTCGCCGTGGAGATTTTTGAGGATTTCGTGACGTTATGACGTTATGGCTGTTTGATGCCGCTTTTTGGAGAATTTTGGACCACCGGACAGGGATGCCATGCCGCCTCCACCGAACCAGAGATGCCCGCCGGTCCCGCCGACCTGGATGTTGCCGGGATCCTGCTGCTGCCACGATGCCGAAAGAAGCCCTGGAGCACCCGGGAGGGGGCTCCGCCGTTTCCGTCGGCCGGCGAGGGCTGCCCTCTGGGCCTATCCGCCGCCGATATGACCGGCAGGGAGACGAGATTTTCCTCCCTGGGCCGCCTAAGGTCGGCTGACCGCCCACGACAGCGCCTCCGTCCGGCTGAGAAGCCGCCTGCGCCTCCTCAACCCGCAAGGCCCAGCGTGCTTCGAGGACCGTGCCGTCAGGATCGCCGCTCGATTCCGTTCGGCCGCTTTCGTCGCTGTGCGTCGACGCTCGGGAGAGCTCGGCTATCCTCGTCAATGTCCGTCCGATTCCGGTGCCGTCCCGCCTCACCTACGCCCGCTCGCCAGCGATCGTCGATCGATAAATCATTGTCGTGCGAAGTATCAGAGCGAAACCACGTTAAACACTATCAAGCGCCAATAAGAGAGAAAGAGAGAGAGATAGAGAAAGAGAAAGAGAGAGAACGGGAAACCGTGCCTTGAGGGCTTTTGAAATTTACTGAGCTTGACGCTTTACGCTTTCAGTTTATTGTGGTGAGATCTTTCGCTTTCCTTTAATATTTTCGGATTTTTGTGTTGAAGATTATAGACACGTGCCCGGCTAAACCGTCCGTTTAGCCGGTGACGAACTTTTCTTTGTCGTTATCGGGCGAATGTCTTTCCGCCTAATATAGTATAAAGGACGATAGTGCCGTTTTTAGTGATAGTGTTGAGTTTTCCGATTTTGCGTTTTCTTATATGATTCATGCTTTATACTTTTCTGTGATTAACTTTTCTGGAATCTTCGCTAACTGAAACGTGGGAATCCGCCTGTTTGAACGCTTGACCCCGGGTGACCGGCTTGGTCGTTCTTCAGCCAGATTCTCTCGCTGACAATTTATAATATTGTGCCTATTGTTAGGAGATATCGATTGCCGTAGACGTATTATTTTTCTGCTTTTGTCTAATTACTGAGAAATTTTCGAACGTTAAGTTCCGTTAAAGTCAGTGGCGAGCCCACGCCGAATTTATTCTGATCTTTTCTATTCGCTCTGTTCCGATAATTTCCTTTGCGTTAACTGGGCTAAATTAACTAAATCTTTTCACTTGTTTCACGCTTTGCCTTGCGACTTATGTTTCCGATTTTCATAATTCTGTTTTTGTGTGCGATATTTTCTATTGAACTTTCGGTGAATTATTGCTGGTGTTCTCGTATTTAATTATTGTTGCCGAACCTTAATGTATTTTTGTCTCTTTCGCTGAGAACCTTTTGTGAATTTTACGTGTCGCGTACGTCCCTCTGACGTCACGCGCCAGGCGCCCTTCGAGGCGACCTTAGTGTTTACGTTCCTCGACGCCGAGCCTTCTGCCGGTCTCGAAATTGTACTATCCGTTCCGAGAACGTCTTGCCGTGCAACCATAATTAAATATTCGTTATAATATTCTATATTTTTCGGACTGTGATCTATTTTTGTGTGTGCCATATTCTGTATTAATTTATTGTGACATTTCTGATTATTGTGCTATTTTCGTGTTCGCGATTTTCGTCGTGGTGTTAACGAACCCGCGCGCCTTATTCTTTTGTCGGGTTTCGTCGTATTATAATTTCCTTTGCGTGACTCTTTCGGATTACGATTGTCGACCGCGGTTAAAATTCCACGCGTGCGAGAATTGGAACCGCGCTGGTCGTTCCGCTGCCGTTCCTCTGCCGTTCCTTGCGTTCCGATTTCTTTTTTTGTCATTCTCGTTAGTTAGTTATTTTATTTAAAAAACGAATTTGTTAGTTTATTCCGAGTCAGTCGATTCTTCCGACCGTATTAGTTTCCGTGGATTGCGTCTTGTAGAAGTACCGAGCCCGCGTGCCCGTGTCTTACTCGCGTGCGCGCTCACGCGTAGAGCCTTCGGTCGTTATTTTCCGTTAAGGATGCTGCGACTATAATTTCCGAAATTCTATTTGGATGATTCTTATTTCTCATTTGCATTGTATAGATTCCGATTTTGGATATTGATTATTGTACCGTAATTTTAAGACTTTTGTAAACTTATGCTTGGCTTTCGCTCGCACCCTCATTAATGCCTGAGTTAATGCTTCTGTAATCTTGCTATTGAATTTATTGATTATTTGGACTTTTGTTTGCTTAATACAGCTCTGGTGCGTTAACTAATTAATTTTGATTATTTTCTTGTAGTTTTGCGTATTACTTTCCTCTAAGCCCTTGGCCGAGTTTGTTCCTTCCTTACCTCTTGAACGCCGCGACGCTTCCGACGAGCTAGCCTCCGAAGCGGCGTACCTTGGGACGGGTAGTGGTCTGATTTAGTATTAGCGTTTGATTTCCGGGTAACCGTTAGGTTTAGTTACGTTTGATATTCTTTTTCTTGGCCGTGGTGCCCCTATCTGTTTTGAGTGGCCGTGGTGCCTTTAGGTTAGTTGCGTTAGTATCTTTTCTTGGCCGTGGTGCCCCTATCTGATTTTGCGTGGCCGTGGTGCCTTTAGTTTTAGTTCGCCTGGTGGCACATTTAGGTTTAGTCTGCCTGGTGGCAATTGGTTACCCCGAATCAACTATCTCTCGCGATCGGTATGGTATAGATAACGAGCCCCGAGCTCGTGGTGCTCCTTAGAGGGTACCTGGCGCCCAACAATCTTTTAGAGTTCACGGAGACCACTTCCGTTCCCGATTTCCTGTTTTATTGCGTTCTGTTTTGCCGACGAGCGAAATATCGTCGCAATGTTGATAAAAGTTTTTTATACGACTTACGGTTTTCGAGAAAAAAAATGACATCCAGCTTTTTTTGTGTTTAAAAAATCAATGCAGTTATAAATTAAAATCGCGGTTTTTATGAGACAAGTAAAGCAATCAATTTAACATTTTTTTTACAATTGCCTGACACTTTAGCGACGCCAATGAACTCATCAAAAATTCAAATTTCAACGTTTGTTTAATAAAAATTAGTAACAAACTGCGTTGCGTCGAATTCATGCATTAAAATTTTCGATTAGCGAGGAAGTTTCACACGGTTCGAATTACGGAAAATTATGCACCACGTGCATCTTGTTAACACTTTTCAAAAGTTTTTTGTGAAAATTAGAACCCAATACTTGTATTGGTATTGATTTTGTGTATGTTTAAACATCACTCTCGGCGCGCCAGATCCATGCATCGTGTGCGTATTGACCGCTCGCTGGTCGATTAACTGCATTTAGCATTAAGATATTGTTATTTGTTGCATAAAAGTTCTTGTGTAAGATATATTTTCATTGAGAATTATTTAATACTCATGTATCTTTGACTCTTGAACAGTCTTATTCTACTTTTGTCCGTGCTTTTATATTTCTTGTATATTCGTTTTCAATACAGAACTACACCACACTGTGCTAGCGACATTCAATTATTATTGTTTTATGAGATGAGCATTAACTATTGTGAACGCATTCCAGAAGCGTTTCATTTCCATAAAATCGTTGGCGAGACGCGTACACTGCCCAAGTTTTTCTGATTAATAAAGAGACTAATGTCGTTGTAAGTATTTTTTATTCAGATTTACGGTATTAGCAAATAGTATGCATTATATCGAGTGTAAAATCGATTCAGAAAGGACGTAAACGTTCAAGGAATGTCGAGTCATGGCAAAGAAATATCAACAAAAAAGCCCGAAATAAGGTATGACCGATGCATCGATCGAAATGCATTTTTCAATAAAGGCAATTATTGTCCAAACTTTCTTTGACTTATCAAGACAGTGGCAGACACTTCCCTCCGGATTATCTGGGCTGATAAGGAATTTACAAAAACCCATTAAGCAATTCGTTGATAGGGAAGATTCATAAGTGTGCAAGTGACAAACTCCGATTCGAAATATTCCCTGTATTAAAAGAGGATGATATTGTTCGTGTTAACAGATACGATGAATTAATTATCTTGTTCGGCAACAAACTATGTAAGAAATATAGGCATCTTCATCACTACGATATGATTCGTGCCCATTTAAGATTACTGGGACGATTCAAGCTGCATTTTATGCAGTTGGAGCCTAGAGTTAATGATTTCCAACAAATGTTTGATCCTGAGCATTATGACAAAGACATCGACTCTATCAACGAATGTGCAGGGTTGGATGAGGTAATTAATACCTACAGAGCACCTTCTGTAGCAAGTGGTCTTGGTAGCTTATTAAAAAAATGCAACCGTTTATTACAAGCGGAGTGTATTAAAAGAAAGAATTTGCAAATGAAAAAATGTGCGGAAGATTTTATGACACTGTTCGAAGAAGATTTACCAACTACAATTAACAAAACTATGAATGAGAATCAAATTTACCGAAAAAGGAGAACAAAAGTCGTTGTTTCTAATAAAGATGACATCAACTTACTACATGCATATTTGAAAGAGCAACGGAAAATGGCTATGCGTAGTTTGGACGAGAAATATACGTATTCATCATGGCTTAGCTTGGCAGAATGTACATTGATATACAGGGTGTTCCGAAACTACCTGACCCGGTGGGTATGGCGGTGTTCGGGAGGCTTCACTGATCACGAAAATGACCTTCCTTTTGTCCGAAAGCTCTTAGTTTTTAAATGGGAGCAGGTCAAAGTTGACCAATCAGAACGAGGCGTCAAGAGAAACGTAGGCACCTACGAACTCTGAGTTTTCTTCCCTCGCTTTTGTTTCTCGGTAGCTTGTTTCTTATTTCCAATAGGCATGTCTTCGGCTGACGTCATCCTCCCGAAGCCACCGAGAAACAAAAGCGAGGGAAGAAAACTCAGGGTTCGCAGGTGCCTACGTTTCTCTTGACGCCTCCCTCTGATTGGTCAACTTTGACCTGCTCCCATTTAAAAACTATGACCTTCGGGACAAAAAGAAGGTCATTTTCGTGATCAGTGAAGCCTCCCGAACACCGCCATACCCACCGGGTCAGGTAGTTTCGGAACACCCTATAAAGGGATTTATAGGAATGTAGATCTTGTTTATTCCTTGTATGATAGAGAGAATGATGCGAGTTAAAGGATAAGTAAAACAGTTTATGAATATACGGTGAAGTTAAACAAAGAAACACAACCTCGGCTGTACGTCTCAACGTCTTGATCGTCGCTCATCATCTAACGCTTTGTTTTTCTGATATGCCCCTCCTCTCTAATGGTTCGTCACTACGAGCGACCGACAAACATTCGCGAAGCTACGCTACCGCGGCTCAGGGCCCTACAGATACAGGTCCAGATTTTTAATAGACGTAGAGCGGGCGAAATTGAAAGGATTTTAATTGATGATTATCATAATAAGGAAAGTATCGATAAATCCGTTGACGCAGATCTTTACAAGGATTTATCTTTTGAATCGAAACAGATTGCTGACAAATACGTCAGATTTACTATTAAGGGAAAACTTGGAAGACCCGTACCTGTTTTGTTACATGCACAGCTCGTCGATGCAATTGATTTAATATTAAAGTATCGAAAGATGGCTAACATCGCTGATACGAATACATGTGTCTTCGGCACACCTCATGTAAATAAAGAGCGTTCCCGATATTTGAGAGCTTGCATTTTAATGAGAAAATTTACTACGGCTTGTGACGCGACATTACCAGCTACTTTACGTGGGACTCAATTACGAAAACACATTGCTACTTGCTCCGCTATACTGAACCTCGAAAGCAATCAAATTTCAGACTTACCATCATTTATGGGTCATGCTGAAACATCCATAAACAGATATACAGACAACCTCTTCCACATCAAGAAATACTCGAGATATCTCGCATATTAGAGATGACATAAGGGCGTAATCAGGACGAGAGTGCAAAAGATGATAGCGACAATGACGACAATAATAATGATGGTGTAATGGATGTGCCTTCTTCTTCCACCTCCGTAATAATACGTCGAAATAATTCCGTTTTGGATTCTTCTTGTTCATCTGTAAAGGACTGCAGTACACTAGAGACATCGAATGAATTTCAGATACGCCGAAGGAGTAGTGAGTGTCAATAGTATTTTTTATTACATACTTTAACGTTGTTGACAAAGATTATTATAAGAAACTTTTATGTGAGTGTTATTCGAAAAACTTTTGAAATATTGTGTATTCACCCACGAGTAAAGAATTTTTTAAAGGGGCTATCTTTCTAGGACTTTGAGGGTACATGACTCCCCTAAATAGGACCTTCCACTCGTAACATAACTTTATGTATATGAATTCCTTAATATTTATTGCATTTAATTATGTACATACAAGCAATATTTTCCTGTTAGATACTCTTAGTGTGAGATTATCGTAAAAGAGTCGGGTTTTTATTGATGTTATTTGAGTGGTGCCTATACGAATTTGAACAACAATATACTGTGAATTTTTACGAATCAAGAAACAAATGATTATTCAATTGGATTTTTTGTTCCTTTGGAACTTCTTGAATATATGTCATATCGATCACGTCCCTATACTATTTCTATATCCCTTGCAGCTTCTTCATACGGTAAAACTTCAAGAAAACATTGGTCTCAAGAAGAAAAGTAAGCTGCGTTAAGAATATTCTCTAATAATATAAGCAACAAGCAACTGCCAACTCTAAATTATTGTCAGAAAGCTATAAAGAAAGAGCGTGTGTTGTCTAGTAGAACACCATAACAAGTGAAAACATGGGTCAATAATTATATCGTGTCAAAAAACAAATGTAAGAAATACAAAAACATTATAAGGTAGTCGGCCCAATAATCGTTAAGTTAAGCAAAACACTCAACTATGTAAATTTATATCGTTCAGTCTAAGAAATAAGTAATCGTCATTTTAAGTTGTTCTGAATCAGTTTTTTGTTACGAATAAAATAATCGCTGTAAAATCCTGATATTTGATGTCGTTTTTGAGAAAATCCACTATAAAGGTTGGAAGACTCAAATGTATGAGTCATCATTATACCGCTATAACGATTGGCCCAGTAATCGTCATAAGAACGTCCTATTAATCGCGGAGAATAATGGACCAACAATATGACCAACAAAAGACTTGAGGAACAGTTTAAAATATATATTCTTATATTCGAAATAACCAACACTTATAATAGTATACGTATCTTTTATGAATTAATGTTTTAAACCTTCATCTCGCACGGAGAAATATATATCGGTTTATGTATCCAAATATACAGGGTGTCCCAGAACTACCTGACCAACGGGATATAGCGGTGTTCGGGAGGCACCACTGATCACGAAAATGACCTTCCTTTTGTCCGGAAGGTCATAGTTTTTAAATGGGAGCAGGTCAAAGTTGACCAATCAGAGGAAGATGTCAAGAGAAACGTAGGCACCTGCGAACTCTGAGTTTTCTTCCCTCGCTTTTGTTTCTCGGTACTTCGGGCAGGATGACGTCAGCCGAAGACATACATATTGGAAACAAGAAACAAGCTACCGAGAAACAAAAGCGAGCGAAGAAAACTCAGAGTTCGCAGGTGCCTACATTTCTCTTGACGCCTGCCTCTGATTGGTCAACTTTGACCTGCTCCCATTTAAAAACTATGACCTTCCGGACAAAAGGAAGGTCATTTTCGTGATCAGTGGTGCCTCCCGAACACCGCTATATCCCGTTGGTCAGGTAGTTCTGGGACACCCTGTATATATATTGTGACGTAATTTTTTCTCCCTCAAACCGCGTCGTAGCAAGACGATCTGATCGCACTACAAATATAAGGGACGAGACTCTAAAGTTTTCCCGGGAAAACGCAAGGAGGAAATTCGTTCTATAAGAAAAGCCAAATGGGCGCCAGACGCAGCGTTGCGTCACGTAACACACGAAACTCCCGAGAAAAAGTCAGAGAACTCCGGCTAGTAGGAAAGAAACGGAAAGATATGGTAGAGGGGCGGGGAACGCACAGGTGGTAAAGAAAGAAGATTGAGAAACCGCGAGATATTCAGTAACAAATAACAATGGGCCCTTTTATTGGGGACTTATTAAATTAACAATTAACAAAGCAAATAACAAATTGAGAAAATAAATAATTAATAATACGATATCGCGCGAGACGAGATCCTATACGGCACACGCGAACAAAATACGATAAGACGAAATTTACACGCTAGACAAAAGGTCCTTGCGAGACACGTGAAATAAAGAGAAATAAGTCGGCCTATGATACACTCTAATCCCGTGACCTACAGGGCTCGAGACACCGAGGCGCCCTCGCGATACAGTTCGTCGTTCTAAAGGAAACGCAGAAATTAAGCGCCTCGCGGCCGCGAATTCCCGACACGTTCTGCACGGTTCACGCAACGCGCGAGCTAGACAGACGAACGAACGGGAGGCCGAGTATGGTTCCCGCAGATATGGTTAATTAGAACTGTCGAATACCAGTATCACGCGAGTAGGAAGGTTACACACAGAATCGTATCGAGTAGAAAGCGTAAGAGGCTATACAAAATAGAAAAGGTAATATTCAAAAGAGACAAGTTCAAGATAGTGTCGCCAAATAATTATTCGGAGATTCAATTTCATGAACGTACGGGAAGCGTAGTTCATGGGTTCTTACGAGCACGATCCAGGGTCACCGAGAACGTTGATAATAAACACGCTTAATAAGAGATAATATAAAAGTTCACGCTAAGGCACGGAATCTTTTCCTCTGGCCAAACGCGATCTTCTCCTCAGTCGAAACCGGGAGCATAATTACGAGACTATAAAGAGCCTAATATCCACTACGCCCAGAGTAATAAAGATTTCGTCCTTTTGGGCGTCGAGACGCTTACCGTGAACGATACAAGTTCTGGAACAAACGATACGTTCTTCTTTGGTACTGGATAACTTAAAACGGAACCACCGGCCAACACGGCTGTCAACGCAAGAATGCCGCTCGAGGGGTTCGTCGTCTTACCGGTCGGGGCTAGCTCCCTCGCGGTAAGTCTAGTTGGGCCCAATGGGCCAATCGCCTACGCGGATTATTGCAGCCAATCAGGGCTTACGCGCAAATATTCAAAACATGCCTATGGACTAATTCGATACTTATGGAATACTACAAAAGTAATTCGTTAACTACCCGACGCGAGATGCTCCATAATAGAGTAGAGATTTAACCAGAGCCTCCAACGGATCGTATTACTACGATACTGGGAAGGATGGTACGCAAATTCTATGTTCCCTTAAAGTCTACGCGCGATACAAGGGCGTACGTCGCCTTTTCGCGAGACTCGGAACGTGCGGACGCTCGACGGGGCTTCTTGCCGTGTCTTCTTGGCGTCCACGTAGTGACGGGTAGATGCTGCAGTCCGGTCCTGGGTTGACGGGACGTCGCAGTGGCGGAGGTCGCGATCCCTCGGCCTAGGGTAGCTCCCTGAGCTCCCTTTTTGATACGGGTGCCTTTAGCTGGGCACCGGTACCGGGACTGACGAGACGTGATGTAGTCCATGGCGATGTTCTCTGCACCTCGGCTCCCTACTTTATTCGGGACCGGGCGTAACGGGGTGGAGGCGCCTGCTGACGTTGGCGTTCTTCCACGCTCCCAGGCGTAACCTTCGGCTGCTTTCCTCCGACGATACTAGAGAGGATGACTTCTCTCTGCTGGTTGCTTCCTCGGCGTTAAGTTGGCTCGACGTATCGCATGAAAGTGATTGCATACAAAAACAATTAGTCTAATCTCCTTATATTTATTAATCGGGACCCTGGAGTTCTTGGCCGGTACAGTCGGATATTATCTCTCCGGAGGGACGGTACTGCGTCCCGTGATCAAGAGCACGCGAGTACCACATCGAGACTTTTGTGGCGTTAAAAATTAACGTCACAATATATATATATACAGGGTGTCCCAGAATTACTTTTGGACCGGAAAGTGGGCGATGCCTGGGGATGCCCTGAGTACCCTCCCGCAAACCATTTGCCAAAATTCGCAATAGTTTTTAAATGAGAAGCATTTAAGTGCGACCAATCAGAACGAAGGATTTCCGCGGATTCATTCGCGGATGCCAAAGATCGCTGCTTTGCAATAGCTTCCCACAAATTCCGCGCTTAGCAATTGTTTCATAGCCCGAGCGAGCGTCGTAGGATTCGTTGACAAACTCCCAATATGGGCATGGGCGTGACTTAGCTTAGACTGGCGCAGCAGCTACACGTGCAACGCGCGATCGGCAATTGTTTCGGGATATGCATTCAGCTAGACGAAAACCGGTACACGGTGTCCAAAACGTCATGCACTGAATTTTATAGCAGTCCTGAGGAAAACAGATTATTAAAGTGAGAGGGAGTTGGGAGGGTGGGTGGTGGGACTGATATTAAATTTAAAATGAATTGAAAACTAATCATAAAAGTATTACTTTTCCGTCCTGTGAATAGCCATATCGAATTTCCAAGACGTCGCGATTGCTTATTACAGGTGGGTAAGGTAAAACAAAATAATAAAGTTTTATTGAAGTAATCGATAATCGGTACAGAAGTTTTGTAATCACGGTCAATTATCCAGTTTTAATCTATTGTCGGTATCGTAGGGAAAAGGATTGCCCAGGATGCGTCCTATACTTGTTGTCTATTCCTATCTCTCTCTAACCGGTCGGTGCGGTGTCGAGAGGACGCCTAAGTTTTGTTTTTAGCTATAGCGGCGCTTGGCCTATCTATTGGCTATGGCACCGTGTGCAACTCAACTAATCACGGCTCGGATGATAGATCGAACAGAATGTCGCTCACTGATGTGTCTGAGGAAGATCTCGGTAGTCTCCTCAGAACTGTGGCGAATTTTCTCTACGGTGCGGTCTAGGCGAAATAGCGGACGCTAATGTGCCGTGGCCGTTGACAAGATTATATAAAGTAATATGGCTGATAATTATATGCTCTGTCCCATCGGGCATAGATCGAGCTGACTGACGATTTTACTGTTCGCGATCCTTTCGGATTTAATTCACTTGACGGAAGTTCGGTGTGTTCTTGTATTTTTACTTCAGATAAATAAATTGACTAGAAAGCTACTCTTTATCCTGTTGTTTTCCTACATTGATTAGCGGGAAGCGCTAATCATCTAGCGGATTTAATTATTATTATTCTACTAGAATCTACTTGCGGGAACTGCTGTCCATCTAGTGGCTGGTATTGCCACTAGCCGCGCGTCCTCGTTGTCCCCTTGTAACGGGTACGCTCTCAGTACAGGAGTACTGAGAGGTTGCTTGTTTTGTCACGTTACAATATATATACAGGGTGTCCCAGAATTACTTTTGGACCGGAAAGTGGGCGATGCCTGGGGGTGCCCTGAGTACCCTCCCGCAAACCATTTGCCAAAATTCGCAATAGTTTTTAAATGAGAAGCATTTAAGTGCGACCAATAAGAACGAAGGATTTCCGCGGATTCATTCGCGGATGCCAAAGATCGCTGCTTTGCAATAGCTTCCCACAAATTCCGCGCTTAGCAATTGTTTCATAGCCCGAGCGAGCGTCGTAGGATTCGTTGACAAACTCCCAATATGGGCATGGGCGTGACTTAGCTTAGACTGGCGCAGCAGCTACACGTGCAACGCGCGATCGGCAATTGTTTCGGGATATGCATTCAGCTAGACGAAAACCGGTACACGGTGTCCAAAACGTCATGCACTGAATTTTATAGCAGTCCTGAGGAAAACAGATTATTAAAGTGAGAGGGAGTTGGGAGGGTGGGTGGTGGGACTGATATTAAATTTAAAATGAATTGAAAACTAAGCATAAAAGTATTATTTTTTCGTTCTGTGAATAGCCATATCGAATTTCCAAGACGTCGCGATTGCTGATTTCAAAGTTATAGAGTACTCATCGATTATGGAGACTGTAAAAAATACATAAAATAGGAAAATAGATTAGGAGAGAAACGCAAAGACACGTATCCCTTTTTTTCGTCCCTAGAATGTCCACACCAAATTGCAGCCCTTTGCGACTTCCGGTGGCAAAGTTACGCAACACTTGTCGACCCCGAATCTTGTGAAAAATACGTCAAATTGAAAAAATGGACTAGGAGAGAAATGCAAAAACACGTATCCCTTTTTTTCGTCCCTAGAATGTCCACACCAAATTGCAGCCCTTTGCGACTTCCGGTGGCAAAGTTACGCAACACTTGTCGACCCCGAATCTTGTGAAAAATACGTCAAATTGAAAAAATGGACTAGGAGAGAAATGCAAAAACACGTATCCCTTTTTTTCGTCCCTAGAATGTCCACACCAAATTGCAGCCCTTTGCGACTTCCGGTGGCAAAGTTACGCAACACTTGTCGACCCCGAATCTTGTGAAAAATACGTCAAATTGAAAAAATGGACTAGGAGAGAAATGCAAAAACACGTATCCCTTTTTTTCGTCCCTAGAATGTCCACACCAAATTGCAGCCCTTTGCGACTTCCGGTGGCAAAGTTACGCAACACTTGTCGACCCCGAATCTTGTGAAAAATACGTCAAATTGAAAAAATGGACTAGGAGAGAAATGCAAAAACAGGTATCCCTTTTTTTCGTCCCTAGAATGTCCACACCAAATTGCAGCCCTTTGCGACTTCCGGTGGCAAAGTTACGCAACACTTGTCGACACCGGAACTTGTGAAAAATACGTCAAACTGAAAAATGGACTAGGAGAGAAATGCAAAAACACGTATCCCTTTTTTTCGTCCCTAGAATGTCCACACCAAATTGCAGCCCTTTGCGACTTCCGGTGGCAAAGTTACGCAACACTTGTCGACCCCGAATCTTGTGAAAAATACGTCAAATTGAAAAAATGGACTAGGAGAGAAATGCAAAAACACGTATCCCTTTTTTTCGTCCCTAGAATGTCCACACCAAATTGCAGCCCTTTGCGACTTCCGATGGCAAAGTTACGCAACACTTGTCGACCCCGAATCTTGTGAAAAATACGTCAAATTGAAAAAATAGACTAGGAGAGAAATGCAAAAACACGTATCCCTTTTTTTTCGTCCCTAGAATGTCCACACCAAATTGCAGCCCTTTGCGACTTCCGGTGGCAAAGTTACGCAACACTTGTCGACCCCGAATCTTGTGAAAAATACGTCAAATTGAAAAAATGGACTAGGAGAGAAATGCAAAAACACGTATTCTTTTTCTTCGTCACTCGAATGAGTATGCTAATTTTCAGACCTCTGCGAGTTACGATGTGAAAGTTACAGAGTGTTAGCCGATTTTTGATTATGGATTTTTAAAAGATATGGAAGACACATGGGTGGAGGTATACGAGAGGTATAGGTAGAGAGTAGATAATAGTATAGGAGAGGTATAGGATGATAATGGGACAAGGTATACGAAAATTATGGGAAAGGTATACGAAAATTATGGGAAAGGTATACATGGAACTTATGCGTACGACTTACGCCTAGCTGTAATTGAAAAAATGGATTAAGGAGAGGAAGTGTATTATAAAGAATTAAACCTGAAATTTGGTTTAAACATTTATTGTATAAATTAATTAAAAAGTGTAATTTAATTCATGTAATTTGGTGACCTATTTTGCTAACGCAAAGTAAATAATGAATTTAGGTTTATGTTTACAATGTGTTGACGCGTTATAGAAATGTACAAAAGTCTTAAACCGGTAAGTAATGACAATTGAATAACTTAGATTAGTCAAGTTAATAATAATTAAAAATAAATAATAATAATCGCAGTTATGTTATAAAATAGGTGATTGGTTATAATAATTATCATTTAGAACTTCCAGTATCTTCATTCATTGGATTGAACAAGACCGTGACTGTGAAAAAGTGATAGCGAATAAATTATACATCATATGTTTTACCATATTATGTATAATTTAATCTTTATCATTAATTTGCCGTTACAGTCTTGTCCAATCCAATGAATGAAGATACTGGAAATTCTAGATGGCCATTCCCCGCTTCTTGTCCTCAGGTTAGGTCATCTAGGATGCTGTTCTTCTATTTCCTTTTTTCATCACCCTAATAATGACAATCTGGAAAAGAAAAGTTAGATGGTCATTTACATCTTATTTGATTAATAAATGTGACAAATGGATTGTAGGGCAGGGTTCGCTTACCTTTACTGTAGCATGATGATAGGCGAATCCTGTTTACTTTTCATTGCTGGCCTCACTTATTGAACTTGTGCCGCTTTCTCTCGCGTTCATGTAAAAGAAATAGAAAAGGAAAAAAGAAATTAATAAATCAATTTAAAAAATAATGTTGTACTGTATTGTGTTTACTTACTTTTTTCGAAGTCGATCGAAAAATTGTTCCCACCGAGAATGATGTTCACATGAAATGAAAAACAAATTTATTAGCATATCTAATTGATATTGCTAAGATGCTGTTGTAAAACGTACCTTTTTTATTGGAGTTGTTTTACAATTTGACCGGCCGGTCGTCGTCTTGTACAGGAACACACAGGGGCGCAGACAGGCAGGCAGCGCTGGACCTAGCACCTAAAGCATGATAAAAATCCAAATAGATTAAAAATCAAACTCAAACATTAATTTTTTATTGAATATATTTGTTTCCTTACCTCAATGAAGAAGGTGCTCGAAATGTCCGCCATTCGCCTGAATGCAGCACCTCGCACGCTGCAGGAGGCTGCCTCGACAGTTCACCAGCATTTCCGGGGTGACGGAACGCATGGCACTGTCGATCCGCAGCTGAAGCTCTTGCAGCGTCTCGATCGGTGTCCTGTAGACGACCGACTTCACGTGTCCCCAGAGGAAGAAATCCAATGGCGTCAGGTCTGGGGAGCGTGCCGGCCAGTGACGGGATCCTCCTCGTCCGATCCAGCGCTCCGGAAACATACCGTCGAGTTGGTGACGGACGATGCGAGCTGAATGTGCAGGAGCCCCATCATGCTGCAGCCAGATCCTCCTCAGGTCCTCTTCGAGCAGTCCGCTGATGCGAAGGAGGGGTTTGAGTTGGCGCCTGAGAAATCCACGGTATTTCTCGGCAGTCAACGTTCCCTCAAACTGGAAAGGTCCAATCTGAATTTAAAAGAGCAATTTATTTTAAGAAAAAAATTTAACTTAATTTCCAAGATTACTTACCAGTTTATCATTAATTATTCCTGCCCATAGATTCAGAGAGAATCGTCGCTGATGCCTCACAGGTATCGGAGCGTGCGGATTCTCTGAAGCCCACACGTGAAAATTGTGTGTGTTCCAGCATCCAGAGCGTCCGAAAGATGATTCATCGGTAAACATAATGTTTCCGATGAAACTCGAATCTTCCTCGTGCTTCTGGAGCAGCCACTCACAATATTCACGCCTGATAGCGTAATCAGCTGGCTGAAGCTCTTGGACACGCGTATAGTGATACGCGTGCCACTTCTCAGCTTTTAAAACCCTGTGGATCGTGCCTCGCGATAATCCTAGCGAGCGCGCCACCGACCTCACGCTCGCCGTCGGATCTTCGCGAAACGCATCCAAAACACGCTCCTCACTTGCGGGGGTCCGTCTACGACGCGGTGCACCTGCTTCGCGGTGATCGGGCATTGCATTTCCGGTGGACTGCATGCGCATCACCGCACCCCGGATCACCGCAGCCGAGGGATGTCGTGAGCGGCTTGGGAAGCACTCCGCGTACTTCCGGGCCGCTTCCTCCGCGTTGCATCCGCTCATTCCGTACTGGAGGATCATGTCTCCGTATTCTCCACAAGTATAATCCATGTTAAGTATAATCCAATTGCAGGGACACTAAACAGAAAAACAGCAGTTTACAATACGAATATCACAGTTTAAAGTTCCCTTTAACACGTCTGTTTCCAGTGCGCTCACGAGAAGAACTGTACCTAACGGACAAAGAGTGGAGAGTGGGAGGTCAACGAATAGTAAAATTGGACGCGAAGCAGTGCATCTATTTTGCTATTCGATGACCCCCCCCCCCCCCCTCAACGGTCTTTGTCTGTTAGAATATTTCTTTTCGTGAGGGATATCCCTGCGAATGAAGAATCGACAGTGGGAGACCAGCGAATAAGAACAGGCGATGCAACATTGTAGTACCAAACGACTACCTCGCGCCAGATATTCTTATTCGTTGGTCTCCCACTGTCGATTCTTCATTCGCAGGGATATCCCTCACGAAAAGAAATATTCTAACAGACAAAGACCGTTGAGGGGGGGGGGGGGGGTCATCGAATAGCAAAATAGATGCACTGCTTCGCGTCCAATTTTACTATTCGTTGACCTCCCACTCTCCACTCTTTGTCCGTTAGGTACAGTTCTTCTCGTGAGCGCACTGGAAACAGACGTGTTAAAGGGAACTTTAAACTGTGATATTCGTATTGTAAACTGCTGTTTTTCTGTTTAGTGTCCCTGCAATTGGATTATACTTAACATGGATTATACTTGTGGAGAATACGGAGACATGATCCTCCAGTACGGAATGAGCGGATGCAACGCGGAGGAAGCGGCCCGGAAGTACGCGGAGTGCTTCCCAAGCCGCTCACGACATCCCTCGGCTGCGGTGATCCGGGGTGCGGTGATGCGCATGCAGTCCACCGGAAATGCAATGCCCGATCACCGCGAAGCAGGTGCACCGCGTCGTAGACGGACCCCCGCAAGTGAGGAGCGTGTTTTGGATGCGTTTCGCGAAGATCCGACGGCGAGCGTGAGGTCGGTGGCGCGCTCGCTAGGATTATCGCGAGGCACGATCCACAGGGTTTTAAAAGCTGAGAAGTGGCACGCGTATCACTATACGCGTGTCCAAGAGCTTCAGCCAGCTGATTACGCTATCAGGCGTGAATATTGTGAGTGGCTGCTCCAGAAGCACGAGGAAGATTCGAGTTTCATCGGAAACATTATGTTTACCGATGAATCATCTTTCGGACGCTCTGGATGCTGGAACACACACAATTTTCACGTGTGGGCTTCAGAGAATCCGCACGCTCCGATACCTGTGAGGCATCAGCGACGATTCTCTCTGAATCTATGGGCAGGAATAATTAATGATAAACTGGTAAGTAATCTTGGAAATTAAGTTAAATTTTTTTCTTAAAATAAATTGCTCTTTTAAATTCAGATTGGACCTTTCCAGTTTGAGGGAACGTTGACTGCCGAGAAATACCGTGGATTTCTCAGGCGCCAACTCAAACCCCTCCTTCGCATCAGCGGACTGCTCGAAGAGGACCTGAGGAGGATCTGGCTGCAGCATGATGGGGCTCCTGCACATTCAGCTCGCATCGTCCGTCACCAACTCGACGGTATGTTTCCGGAGCGCTGGATCGGACGAGGAGGATCCCGTCACTGGCCGGCACGCTCCCCAGACCTGACGCCATTGGATTTCTTCCTCTGGGGACACGTGAAGTCGGTCGTCTACAGGACACCGATCGAGACGCTGCAAGAGCTTCAGCTGCGGATCGACAGTGCCATGCGTTCCGTCACCCCGGAAATGCTGGTGAACTGTCGAGGCAGCCTCCTGCAGCGTGCGAGGTGCTGCATTCAGGCGAATGGCGGACATTTCGAGCACCTTCTTCATTGAGGTAAGGAAACAAATATATTCAATAAAAAATTAATGTTTGAGTTTGATTTTTAATCTATTTGGATTTTTATCATGCTTTAGGTGCTAGGTCCAGCGCTGCCTGCCTGTCTGCGCCCCTGTGTGTTCCTGTACAAGACGACGACCGGCCGGTCAAATTGTAAAACAACTCCAATAAAAAAGGTACGTTTTACAACAGCATCTTAGCAATATCAATTAGATATGCTAATAAATTTGTTTTTCATTTCATGTGAACATCATTCTCGGTGGGAACAATTTTTCGATCGACTTCGAAAAAAGTAAGTAAACACAATACAGTACAACATTATTTTTTAAATTGATTTATTAATTTCTTTTTTCCTTTTCTATTTCTTTTACATGAACGCGAGAGAAAGCGGCACAAGTTCAATAAGTGAGGCCAGCAATGAAAAGTAAACAGGATTCGCCTATCATCATGCTACAGTAAAGGTAAGCGAACCCTGCCCTACAATCCATTTGTCACATTTATTAATCAAATAAGATGTAAATGACCATCTAACTTTTCTTTTCCAGATTGTCATTATTAGGGTGATGAAAAAAGGAAATAGAAGAACAGCATCCTAGATGACCTAACCTGAGGACAAGAAGCGGGGAATGGCCATCTAGAATTTCCAGTATCTTCATTCATTGGATTGGACAAGACTGTAACGGCAAATTAATGATAAAGATTAAATTATACATAATATGGTAAAACATATGATGTATAATTTATTCGCTATCACTTTTTCACAGTCACGGTCTTGTTCAATCCAATGAATGAAGATACTGGAAGTTCTAAATGATAATTATTATAACCAATCACCTATTTTATAACATAACTGCGATTATTATTATTTATTTTTAATTATTATTAACTTGACTAATCTAAGTTATTCAATTGTCATTACTTACCGGTTTAAGACTTTTGTACATTTCTATAACGCGTCAACACATTGTAAACATAAACCTAAATTCATTATTTACTTTGCGTTAGCAAAATAGGTCACCAAATTACATGAATTAAATTACACTTTTTAATTAATTTATACAATAAATGTTTAAACCAAATTTCAGGTTTAATTCTTTATAATACACTTCCTCTCCTTAATCCATTTTTTCAATTACAGCTAGGCGTAAGTCGTACGCATAAGTTCCATGTATACCTTTCCCATAATTTTCGTATACCTTGTCCCATTATCATCCTATACCTCTCCTATACTATTATCTACTCTCTACCTATACCTCTCGTATACCTCCACCCATGTGTCTTCCATATCTTTTAAAAATCCATAATCAAAAATCGGCTAACACTCTGTAACTTTCACATCGTAACTCGCAGAGGTCTGAAAATTAGCATACTCATTCGAGTGACGAAGAAAAAGAATACGTGTTTTTGCATTTCTCTCCTAGTCCATTTTTTCAATTTGACGTATTTTTCACAAGATTCGGGGTCGACAAGTGTTGCGTAACTTTGCCACCGGAAGTCGCAAAGGGCTGCAATTTGGTGTGGACATTCTAGGGACGAAAAAAAAGGGATACGTGTTTTTGCATTTCTCTCCTAGTCTATTTTTTCAATTTGACGTATTTTTCACAAGATTCGGGGTCGACAAGTGTTGCGTAACTTTGCCATCGGAAGTCGCAAAGGGCTGCAATTTGGTGTGGACATTCTAGGGACGAAAAAAAGGGATACGTGTTTTTGCATTTCTCTCCTAGTCCATTTTTTCAATTTGACGTATTTTTCACAAGATTCGGGGTCGACAAGTGTTGCGTAACTTTGCCACCGGAAGTCGCAAAGGGCTGCAATTTGGTGTGGACATTCTAGGGACGAAAAAAAG
The DNA here is from genome assembly GCA_963971525.1 of Cephus spinipes. Classification (NCBI taxonomy): domain Eukaryota; kingdom Metazoa; phylum Arthropoda; class Insecta; order Hymenoptera; family Cephidae; genus Cephus; species Cephus spinipes. The sequence goes on along the minus strand of OZ020581.1, from coordinate 9,067,449 downwards.
GGATACGTGTTTTTGCATTTCTCTCCTAGTCCATTTTTCAGTTTGACGTATTTTTCACAAGTTCCGGTGTCGACAAGTGTTGCGTAACTTTGCCACCGGAAGTCGCAAAGGGCTGCAATTTGGTGTGGACATTCTAGGGACGAAAAAAAGGGATACCTGTTTTTGCATTTCTCTCCTAGTCCATTTTTTCAATTTGACGTATTTTTCACAAGATTCGGGGTCGACAAGTGTTGCGTAACTTTGCCACCGGAAGTCGCAAAGGGCTGCAATTTGGTGTGGACATTCTAGGGACGAAAAAAAGGGATACGTGTTTTTGCATTTCTCTCCTAGTCCATTTTTTCAATTTGACGTATTTTTCACAAGATTCGGGGTCGACAAGTGTTGCGTAACTTTGCCACCGGAAGTCGCAAAGGGCTGCAATTTGGTGTGGACATTCTAGGGACGAAAAAAAGGGATACGTGTTTTTGCATTTCTCTCCTAGTCCATTTTTTCAATTTGACGTATTTTTCACAAGATTCGGGGTCGACAAGTGTTGCGTAACTTTGCCACCGGAAGTCGCAAAGGGCTGCAATTTGGTGTGGACATTCTAGGGACGAAAAAAAGGGATACGTGTCTTTGCGTTTCTCTCCTAATCTATTTTCCTATTTTATGTATTTTTTACAGTCTCCATAATCGATGAGTACTCTATAACTTTGAAATCAGCAATCGCGACGTCTTGGAAATTCGATATGGCTATTCACAGAACGAAAAAATAATACTTTTATGCTTAGTTTTCAATTCATTTTAAATTTAATATCAGTCCCACCACCCACCCTCCCAACTCCCTCTCACTTTAATAATCTGTTTTCCTCAGGACTGCTATAAAATTCAGTGCATGACGTTTTGGACACCGTGTACCGGTTTTCGTCTAGCTGAATGCATATCCCGAAACAATTGCCGATCGCGCGTTGCACGTGTAGCTGCTGCGCCAGTCTAAGCTAAGTCACGCCCATGCCCATATTGGGAGTTTGTCAACGAATCCTACGACGCTCGCTCGGGCTATGAAACAATTGCTAAGCGCGGAATTTGTGGGAAGCTATTGCAAAGCAGCGATCTTTGGCATCCGCGAATGAATCCGCGGAAATCCTTCGTTCTTATTGGTCGCACTTAAATGCTTCTCATTTAAAAACTATTGCGAATTTTGGCAAATGGTTTGCGGGAGGGTACTCAGGGCACCCCCAGGCATCGCCCACTTTCCGGTCCAAAAGTAATTCTGGGACACCCTGTATATATATTGTAACGTGACAAAACAAGCAACCTCTCAGTACTCCTGTACTGAGAGCGTACCCGTTACAAGGGGACAACGAGGACGCGCGGCTAGTGGCAATACCAGCCACTAGATGGACAGCAGTTCCCGCAAGTAGATTCTAGTAGAATAATAATAATTAAATCCGCTAGATGATTAGCGCTTCCCGCTAATCAATGTAGGAAAACAACAGGATAAAGAGTAGCTTTCTAGTCAATTTATTTATCTGAAGTAAAAATACAAGAACACACCGAACTTCCGTCAAGTGAATTAAATCCGAAAGGATCGCGAACAGTAAAATCGTCAGTCAGCTCGATCTATGCCCGATGGGACAGAGCATATAATTATCAGCCATATTACTTTATATAATCTTGTCAACGGCCACGGCACATTAGCGTCCGCTATTTCGCCTAGACCGCACCGTAGAGAAAATTCGCCACAGTTCTGAGGAGACTACCGAGATCTTCCTCAGACACATCAGTGAGCGACATTCTGTTCGATCTATCATCCGAGCCGTGATTAGTTGAGTTGCACACGGTGCCATAGCCAATAGATAGGCCAAGCGCCGCTATAGCTAAAAACAAAACTTAGGCGTCCTCTCGACACCGCACCGACCGGTTAGAGAGAGATAGGAATAGACAACAAGTATAGGACGCATCCTGGGCAATCCTTTTCCCTACGATACCGACAATAGATTAAAACTGGATAATTGACCGTGATTACAAAACTTCTGTACCGATTATCGATTACTTCAATAAAACTTTATTATTTTGTTTTACCTTACCCACCTGTGTCGCTTACGTTCTTAAAGTCGCCAGTCCCGAGCACTTACCTTCATCCCATTTCGTACACTCATAAGGAGCGTACGAAATTGCACTATCGTGAAACGTTACAATTGGCGCCCAACGTGGGGCTGGCGCAAATAAAAAGGCTTAACTATCAGAACAAGTGAAAACTTTAGATATGGCCGAAAATAAGGAACAAGATTCCCACGACACAGGGTATCAAACTAACCGACCGCTCGATGAAACCGAGACGTTGTTTGCAAATACGGCACTTGAACAAACCGGCGAAAATCGAAGAAATCCGGTCGTACGATTCGCCGAATCGGAAGATATAATTATGGATAGTCCCGTGGAGACACATCCGAGATATAATATTAGGAGTAACCCGATAACAGGAGTCAATCTAGCCAGCGAGATAGATTTGGCGAAAATCATCGAACAAAGTCCCGTAGATCCAAACGCGGACGCAAAAGCGTTAATAGAATTAAGACACAGAGTGCGCGATCTAGAACGCGATAATCACGAGCTACGAAAAATTATCGAGGAAAGACTACCGCGAAACCTGTTAGAACTTATCCAAGCTGAAATGCAAAAGTCAGGACGAGAGCATCAAGAAGCGCAACAGAGGCAGCAGGTAGACCTCGCGAGTACACGGATAGATATCGCGGATCTAGAAATCAAGCACCATAAAATAGTCAACATTCTACAAGATCTAAGGGAACAGGTAGAGAGAATGGCACAACAAGAAAACACTCGAAACATCCAACAGAGAGAATGCCAAAATTTAACAGAGAGTAGGCCGACAGAGAGTTTTCGAAGTAGTTTTCTTAGGCCGAACGCGATGTCCATAAGGCCACCGACATTCAAAGGCACAAGTAACGAGCGTCCGCTCACCTACTTGAAGAAAATGTCAAATTATTTAAGGGCAACTCAGGCCCAAGGGGAGGAATTGCGCTTCATTGTGGGAAATAGCCTCGATGGAACAGCACAAGATTGGTGGCAGGTCCAGGAGGAGAACATAGACTCCATAAAAGAGTTCGAGGAGAAGTTTAAAGCTAGGTATTGGAACAGTGAAATCCAGCAAGAGATAGGATTAAATCTGCACTATGGAAAATACGACCCATCCAAACAAAAAATATCTGCAGTAGAATATGCGGCCAAAATATTCAGCGAAGCAAAGGATTTAGAGCCACCCCTATCAACAGCAAAAATAATTAGCAAACTCGCGGACCACTTTTCCAAAACCCTATCCTTAATAATACATGGGAGACAAATCGACGATATAAATTCGTTCACGGAGCTACTCCAAAAACATGAGAGTCCATCCCGACACGAACTGGAACGAGACAATCGAAGCAAGCCAGCATCAGACAGGGAAAAGACGAACTCGGGAGCAGCGACCACGTCTTCAATGACACCTCCACGGAGCAATCAGCCTCCACCAAGGCAACCCCACCAACAATCAACACCAAACAACCGTCCTCGACCGAATAATCAGCAGCAAGGACGGAATAACAACTCCAACCGAGCAGGATATCACCAAGCGAACGCCATCCAAACGGAAGGAACGCAAGGGAACCGACGCTCTCCGCAACAGACTGTACCCCGTGAAACGGATCCAGGGGAGGAGTCTACCGGAGAGAGCCAATGCCCTAAGCCAAAAGCCTCGGAAAACTAAGAAACGTTGTGGCCACCAAGGTGCCCCGCACTAGCCAGGGACACCAAGGAGCGTCCACAACGTATACGACGAAAATGCAAAATCACTCACCGGATATGAACGAGATAAATACAATGAAATTTGCTTGGCTAGAATCCGAACATATCTTGACGTGCAACAATATCTTCGAAGAAGAAGAAGAAGAAGAGGCACAAGGAGACGGCCGTCCACTGCAATGTCCAGAAATTGACGTCGTCATCCAAGGGATCAAGACAAAAGCACTTATAGACACTGGAAGTCAGGTCACTGCTATCTCTGAATCTTTCGTGAATCAGTACGTAAAGAACTTCAGACATTGTCACACACTTCCTGTAGTGGGTATGTACGTCACGAATGCGACAACTCATAAGTCAGTGCGAATCAAAAAGCAAATTCTGGCCAAGACAAATATCGCAGGAAAAGGATGGGACACCATATTTATGGTGATCCCGAAACTAATAAGAACCTGCATAATCGGAATCGACTTCCTAAGGGCACACCAAGGGAAGATCGACCTCCGAGAAAACAAAATCTACCTGAGGGACGAGGACGAGCAATTGTCGATTTCCTTAGCTCAGCAGATGGAACAACCCAGCACGAAGGACGCTATTCCAGAATGCAACCCCATTAATAAGGAAGAAACAGAAAGAGAGGACTGCATCACCATGCAAGAAGTAGAGGAAAAACTTGCCGGCTGCACAAAACTAAGCCCGTCTCAATTAGACCGCTTCAGGAGGACAATATGGAAATATCGAGGTGTGTTTAACAAGCGACCAGGCAGAATGAGTATCTATGAACACAAATTGAAGGTGTCAGATGAAAAACCATTCGTCAACCGCTCCTACCCGATACCAATGAAACTTCGAAGCGCCGTCGATGAAGAAATTGAACGAATGCTAAGTTACGGCATCATCCAGAGATCTGACAGCCCGTACGTCAACCCGATTGTACCGGTCACTAAGAAGGATGGATCCGTCAGACTGTGCCTTGACGCCCGCAAGATAAACGAACTCCTCGTCGCAGATGCAGAATGTCCTCAAACTACTGAAGAACTCTTCCAAGGATGCAGCGGTGTGAAGATGATGACGAGTCTGGATTTAGTCAGTAGCTTCTGGCAAATCCCACTCCATCCGGATTCAAGGAAATACACTGCCTTCCTACACAAGGGGAAAAGTTATGAATTCAAAGTAACACCATTCGGATTGAAGACGAGTAGTGCCAGCCTAATAAGAGGATTGGACTATGCCTTACGTGGTCTGGGGGACAACATCATCAACTTCGTCGATGATATTCTATGCGTTTCCAAATCATTCGAGGAACACATGGACCATCTCGAAGCCTTGCTAGAACGATTGCAGAAACATAATCTGACAATCAACCTCAGCAAATCCAAATTTTTAAGAGACGAAGTCACATTCCTGGGGCACGTTCTCACAACGGAAGGACTGAAGCCACAACCTGAAAAAATAGAGGCTATCAAGAATTTCCCGGAACCCAAGAATGTCAAACAACTTCGAGGATTTCTAGGATTAATAAACTACTATTCCAAGTTCACCAACAAACATGCCGAAGACACCGTACCTCTCCTCATGGTAATTAAAAAAGGAGTGAGATGGACTTGGACGTCAGAGCATCAAGCGGCCTTCGCAAAAGTCAAAACACTTTTTTGCGAAGACGTCATCTTGCATCACCCGGACTTCATCAAGCAATTCTACCTCCAAACGGATGCAAGCGACTACGCCTTAGGGGCTATCTTGTTCCAGAGGAATGAAGCAGGTGAAGACGAGGTCATCGGGTTCGCCAGTCGAACACTGAAGGGAGCAGAAATCGGCTACTATACAACAGAGAAAGAATTATTAGCGATTGTCTGGGCTCTCCACAAATTCAGGACGTATCTACATGGACAGCATATCAAGATCATCACTGACCACAAAGCACTAACCTTCTTGAAAACCAGTCGTTTCCCAAACGCACGATTGGCAAGATGGATTTTACAAATCCAGGACTACGACTTGGAAATCGAACACTGTCCAGGGAAGAAGAACACAGTGGCGGACGTATTAAGCCGCCTACCAGTCAATGAGGAAGAAGAAAGGAGAAAATCTCATCATGAGATCACCATTGCCGAGATATTAGCCCAAAATCCTTCGGAGGAGCTAACTCAGGCATTACGAAATCTCAGTCAGCTCCAGAAACAGGATCCCCAGCTCTCCGAAATCATGGAAAAACTCCAGCAGAATCCGGATAAGCAGAAGAAAAGATACCTCCTGGAAAAACAGCTGCTGAAGAAACGCGTAGGAAAATACGCCTGGAAAACTGTTTTACCCACCGTGGTAATCAGCAAAATGATTTGGGAACTACATGAAATCTACGGACATGTAGGGCCAAACAAGGTGTACCGCATCATTGCAGAAGAGTTCAGCTTTCCGAAGATGCTGCGCCACATCCGCCAGCTCCTCGCAACCTGTGACACCTGCCAGAGATGCAAAGTACCCAGCCAGGCCAGTTATGCAGCAATGCAAAACATTACTCCATCCAAACCTTATGAATTGGTATCAATCGACTTCTTCGGACCCCTTCCAACGGCGAAGGGAGGATTCAAACACATCCTAGTGACAATCGATGCATTCAGCAAAATTGTAGCACTGTATCCGTTAAGAAAAGCTACAGCACCAGCCACCATCCAGAAAATCTTCGAGGAATACATCCCCAAATATGGGAAACCTGAAAGATTACAATTCGACTATGGGACACAGTTCACTTCCAGTCTCTGGTTGAATAAATTAAAAGAAGAAAAAATACAACCCGTGTTTTCCTCAATACGGCACCCACAAGGAAACATCGTCGAAAGAGTGAACCGGGAACTGTCACGCTTCTTCAGGACATTCCTCAAGAAGAAACATAACACTTGGATCAGCTGGGTACCCATCATAGAAGAGTGCATCAATGAAGTCCATCATGATACTACTGGATTCACTCCGGTCGAGTTGCATTTTAACCAGCAGCCCAAAAGGCTCTGGGAAAAATACATCAAGAAAAAGCACGCAAAGGTACCACCGGATAAAAAAGAAGACAAGGTGAGATCATGCCTGACCCGGAGCCGCATTCGTAAGAAAGGCAGAAGAAGAGTCGAACAATTAAAAGAGCGACATAAGCCCCCAAAGTTTCAAGAAAACGATAGGGCACTGGTTAAAGCTTGTAATGTTTCAGATCCAGGTATTGCGAAATTCTTCGCGCACTACGAAGGCCGAGATAAAATCCTTAACCAGATTGCAGAGGCCACGTACATCATTGGTGATCCGGATATGAGAAGGGAATGTGGCAGGTGTCATAGGAACAATAGGAAGCACTATAAAACACCCACAAAGACCATTCCAACACCAAAGGATATGGAGATCGAGATGATAGAAAGGACATTACAGCAAGGAGAACAGGCACCAACCAGAATCGTTACACGCTCATCCGGACGGTGATTAAGAATCAGCGAAATTCCCTTAAGGAGACTTAGATGCGAAAAAAAAAAAAAAAAAAAAATAATAATAATTTATAAATTAGTATAATGACAAACTGTGGTAAATAAAATTAGGAAAATAATTTGTTATTGTGACCAGCCACCAAGGTGCCTGGCGCAAAAACAATTTATTTTGGGGGACTGTTGTAACGTGACAAAACAAGCAACCTCTCAGTACAGGAGTACTGAGAGCGTACCCGTTACAAGGGGACAACGAGGACGCGCGGCTAGTGGCAATACCAGCCACTAGATGGACAGCAGTTCCCGCAAGTAGATTCTAGTAGAATAATAATAATTAAATCCGCTAGATGATTAGCGCTTCCCGCTAATCAATGTAGGAAAACAACAGGATAAAGAGTAGCTTTCTAGTCAATTTATTTATCTGAAGTAAAAATACAAGAACACACCGAACTTCCGTCAATTGAATTAAATCCGAAAGGATCGCGAACAGTAAAATCGTCAGTCAGCTCGATCTATGCCCGATGGGACAGAGCATATAATTATCAGCCATATTACTTTATATAATCTTGTCAACGGCCACGGCACATTAGCGTCCGCTATTTCGCCTAGACCGCACCGTAGAGAAAATTCGCCACAGTTCTGAGGAGACTACCGAGATCTTCCTCAGACACATCAGTGAGCGACATTCTGTTCGATCTATCATCCGAGCCGTGATTAGTTGAGTTGCACACGGTGCCATAGCCAATAGATAGGCCAAGCGCCGCTATAGCTAAAAACAAAACTTAGGCGTCCTCTCGACACCGCACCGACCGGTTAGAGAGAGATAGGAATAGACAACAAGTATAGGACGCATCCTGGGCAATCCTTTTCCCTACGATACCGACAATAGATTAAAACTGGATAATTGACCGTGATTACAAAACTTCTGTACCGATTATCGATTACTTCAATAAAACTTTATTATTTTGTTTTACCTTACCCACCTGTGTCGCTTACGTTCTTAAAGTCGCCAGTCCCGAGCACTTACCTACATCCCATTTCGTACACTCATAAGGAGCGTACGAAATTGCACTATCGTGAAACGTTACAATATATATATTGTGACGTGGCATTTTGATGCACGTCACAAAATTAGGCGAATTCGGCTACGTCGTGGGGCCGGATGAGTTACGGAGCGTTTCGCGTGGCGTTGGACTGATTTTTATTTGAAGAATTTGTATTTATTTCCCCGTGGGGAACATTTCGTTTGTTTTTGAGTTCATTAAGCGGATCCGAGAGGATTCGATACAATTTGTATTGAGACGGGGCCCGAGAGAGAGCCAACTACGGGCCTGGCGGAGCGCTGCGAGGAGCGGTGACGTCAGGACCGGAGCACACAACCTGGTGGCTCGACTACGCGAAGCCAGCGGCGAGCGTCTTCAGAAGCAGAGGGCATATAGGAGTTGCAGAAGCGGCGGGAAGCCGAATATCGAGGGAGAAGAGGTGGATGTGATTCCCGTCTTTCGGAAACGGCACTGCAGCCATCCTAACGTAGCAAGATGCCAGGATCTATTTTATCGGGATCGTTAAAACAATTGAAGATCGCGAGCTGGCTAGCGGAGCCCATGTAACAGCGAACCTGATTGGACTAGGGGGTGGTATTACAGCGCGCTCTCAGGAAGGTTCCCGATTTTGGAAATTTGTAGCGTCACTCACGGCGTGGCCTAACTCTGGGATAGACGTGCTATCGTTTTCTACCGAATTTTGTATTTACTGTATCGTATCGTGATCCGTTTGTGGGGCTATAAATCAGGAGAGTGTGTTCCTGGATATAGTAGGAGCTACTGGACAACGGTGAGTGACGCTCAGGGATATTTTGGCTACTTTTCAATTCACGGGATCAACCGATCTTTTCTGTTCGACGTACTCTTACGCGTCATCCTGCGCTTTCCTGACCACTAAGGGTCCAAGGATAGCTAATCCGGTGACAAACAGGAGATCGGTCTCTCATTTAATTATTTCAATTCATCCGGTTTTGTGTCTAACCGTTCAGTCCACGTCTCGCGGAATCGTCTCCCTAACACATGGGTGCGTGAGTCATTAACGTATCGTTTATTATCGTTACCGTATCGTTTAATATATCGTATCGTATGTTGCGTTGTTCCAGCGGGAACATTATTGTATAATATCGTTTGGGTAAATATCCCAGCGTGTTCTGCATCATCTCGATCTGTTTTCTGTATTTGTCATTTGTATTTCACCATCTTGTTCTATTTTCTATTTAAAATAAATCGGATCCGTCCCCGGATTTTGGTTCCGATAATTTGTCGTTTTCAGTAGTTTTTCGAGTGAACCTCCCTAATTTTCAGATTTTGATTATTGTCTCCCAGACCCAGGACCCCACCGCACAAGAGCTGGCCAGGGTGTCCTTAGGAGACAGCGGTGTAACTCTGGTTATACCTGGCGCCCAATAATTTAGTATTTCATTAATTATTTCTCGCGGTGCCATTTATTTGTGCGTCACCGTCAAAAAGTGTCGTCACAAAATTGGCGCCCAACGTGGGGCTGCGTTGAAAAACTTGGATTTAGAAAATTTGTTGTGGGCCACGTCGTGCTTTCATGTGTGACTTCGTCGTCACAAGATTGGCGCTCGACGTGGAGCCACGTTGAAGGAATTTTATTAGTTTTTTGTTCGGGGTAATGCAGACGATGTTAGAAGACCCTGCAACATTGTAGTTAAGCGGAGGTTCACACACACCGATCGCGTGGGCTCGGCCCTTGACGGTGTGAAGTTCTGACTGTGTAAGTTTCGAAAATTCTGGAAGCTAACAAGTGACGATCGAGATGGTGAATGACAGAGTAGGGGAAGCGACGCTCACCCCGATCATGGGGGATCAGCTGTTCAGGTCGTTGGCCGCGCTACAGTTATCGACAGAGGGATCGGTAACTATTCTTCAGGATCGACTGCGTCGATATTCGCGTCGAATTTCAGGGGAAATTACGCATTGGGGACCTGAAGATGAAGCGCCTGTCATTCCTGTGAAACAGAGGTTAGTTTTCGAGGAGAGTGACTATTCGACAGAAACCCCGTCTAGTTGTGTTACGTCAACGGCGACGACGAATGTAGTGACAGTTTCTCGGAATATAACTTCGAGAGTAGAAGAAGCTCAGGTTAGGAGTTACTTGGATAGACCCGCATTAGTATCTTCGAGTTTTGAGAGTCGTTCATATCATTCGGTACCGTATCAGACTTCAGAAAATCTTGAAAGGGTTCCGAGATTATCTGCGTACGCTGGCAATCCAATTGGGACAACGGAACCGATTTATGCTACTACAGAAGATCAAGGAAGTGTTCCGAAGACAATGCTTACGACAGTGGACACGCATGGCATCCAGAATTACGTCAAGAGAATACGAGAATGGAATTTAAAATTTTCTGGTGCTTCCGAAGAAAATCTGGAAGAATTCTTGAGTCAGCTACAAGAATGCCGAAGATATACGCCCATGTCGGATGCAGACTTGTTGAAGGCGTTGCCATTAATTCTTTCGGGAACAGCCTTGCAGTGGTATCGAATTGAAAGTCATCAATGGAGGACCGTTGCAGATTTTACCAGCGCTTTGCGAAGACAGTTCGAACAAGAAGAATTCCAGTGGCAACTCGAAGATGAAATTCGACAACGTACTCAAGGAGAACACGAGCCAGTAAAAGCATACCTGGTATGTCTCCGAAGCTTGTATGCTCTCCTACATAGGCCTTGCACATTAGAGGAGCAATTGAACAGGGCGTATCGTAATATGCTGCCACTATTACGGCTGGGATTTCGACGAAGAGAATTTCAAAATTTCAAGCAGTTGTGTGATTTGGCCAGTGAACGAGAGAGATCCTTTGAAGAGGCCAAGTTGTTTAGACCTCCACCGGCTCCGGAACAGAGTTTGGTTCCAGAACTGGCATATCGAGAGGACTCTTTCAAGAAGAGGATGGGGTCTGAGACACATAAGGAAGAGGTAGCTTCAATCGTACCTTCAAAAAGTATTTTGGAAGTGGAAGAGCAGATTCCATCTTCAACTTCGATAGGATCCAGCGAATTTCTCAGTGCTGAGATTGTGAGGATGCGGCAGGAAATCGCAGATCAGCTGGCAACGATTACCCATCTGAGATCGTTGGTGGGAGCCAAGGGGAAGGATTTGTCAAGGAACTCCCGGAAGAGACAAAGTAAGGAGCCGACAAAGAAGAACTCAGAGGAGTCCGGCTCTGACACCGAGAGGTCGCCCAGTGCGGTGACTCCAAAGAGTGTCAATTCGTCTAGAAATGCAGGTTGTTGGAACTGTGGAGAGACAGGACATGGATACTCAAATTGCAAGAAGAAAAAGTCCAGATTTTGCTACCGTTGCGGAGCCCAGGGAACCACAGTGAAGCAATGTTCCAAATGCTCAGGGAAGATCTACGAGGAGCAAACTGGAAAGGTCATGGAGTTCTTTATTCCTTCTTCAGAGCGTGTTCCGGTGCTTTCTACGAGATCAGTTACCACGTGCGGTCCAATTCAAAGTATGGAATCGGGATCGCGTTGGTTCTTGGATGTCAAAGTGGAAGGGCAATTGGTGCACGCACTCGTAGATCCAGGATCGTCAAGAACTTTCTTAGGGCAAGCCGGAAATAGCATTGCGAAAGAGGCAGGTAAAAGCATAGTAGAGCCACAGTTCAGATCCATCAAGCTGGCAGACGGTCATACAGCTGAAGTTACCGGGGAAGTTGAGTTAGAAATCGAGCTTAAGGGAGTGGTCCAGGAGCTCGTGGTGAGAATTGTTCCTTCCTTATCGTCAGAATGTGTTTTAGGTATCGATTGTATTAGAAAGTTCGGAATAGACTTGCACGGGAATCGTGATACATGGAATTTCGCGATAGCGCCGAGAGTCGAATTTTCATTTGCTGGGGCGCAGCGGCGTCCTATTATAAAAGGTGATCCTTGCAACGGAATTGCTGAGACGGGTGAAACCGGAAGTGTTCAGTCGGAGAAGTTAGTCGTGACGAAACTGGCTCCGAGAACTACTTACTTGGAGAGACGAGTCTTATGGGGACACCAAATAGGCGTGCATGGGCACGAACGCACTCAATTTGGTGTTATCTCGTCTCATCCAAGAACAAGGAAGCGATCTTAGAGGGTAACTAATGAAGAAGGGTTTTTATGAGTTAAATGAACGCTCCTGTTGCGTTTTAGTTTCGTTTATTTATAGTTTGCTTTTGGGTATGTTACTCAGGCGTTTAGATGAGTAAGATTACATTAGTTTTGCGTAGTGTTCGATACCGTGTGTTATGGGGAACGATTCCAAGACTCAATGACAGGTCCGCGATGTAGAATTTCGAAGGATCCATGGAGACCAGCTGGTCCGGATCAGAGGTTGGATCGTGCACGTAATATTAGAAGTAGGGTGCACATAAAGAGCCATCTCCTTGAGCTTCGCTCATCCCATTAGGCGGAATCTAAGGGGGGAGGAGTTGTGACGTGGCATTTTGATGCACGTCATAAAATTAGGCGAATTCGGCTACGTCGTGGGGCCGGATGAGTTACGGAGCGTTTCGCGTGGCGTTGGACTGATTTTTATTTGAAGAATTTGTATTTATTTCCCCGTGGGGAACATTTCGTTTGTTTTTGAGTTCATTAAGCGGATCCGAGAGGATTCGATACAATTTGTATTGAGACGGGGCCCGAGAGAGAGCCAACTACGGGCCTGGCGGAGCGCTGCGAAGAGCGGTGACGTCAGGACCGGAGCACACAACCTGGTGGCTCGACTACGCGAAGCCAGCGGCGAGCGTCTTCAGAAGCAGAGGGCATATAGGAGTTGCAGAAGCGGCGGGAAGCCGAATATCGAGGGAGAAGAGGTGGATGTGATTCCCGTCTTTCGGAAACGGCACTGCAGCCATCCTAACGTAGCAAGATGCCAGGATCTATTTTATCGGGATCGTTAAAACAATTGAAGATCGCGAGCTGGCTAGCGGAGCCCATGTAACAGCGAACCTGATTGGACTAGGGGGTGGTATTACAGCGCGCTCTCAGGAAGGTTCCCGATTTTGGAAATTTGTAGCGTCACTCACGGCGTGGCCTAACTCTGGGATAGACGTGCTATCGTTTTCTACCGAATTTTGTATTTACTGTATCGTATCGTGATCCGTTTGAGGGGCTATAAATCAGGAGAGTGTGTTCCTGGATATAGTAGGAGCTACTGGACAACGGTGAGTGACGCTCAGGGATATTTTGGCTACTTTTCAATTCACGGGATCAACCGATCTTTTCTGTTCGACGTACTCTTACGCGTCATCCTGCGCTTTCCTGACCACTAAGGGTCCAAGGATAGCTAATCCGGTGACAAACAGGAGATCGGTCTCTCATTTAATTATTTCAATTCATCCGGTTTTGTGTCTAACCGTTCAGTCCACGTCTCGCGGAATCGTCTCCCTAACACATGGGTGCGTGAGTCATTAACGTATCGTTTATTATCGTTACCGTATCGTTTAATATATCGTATCGTATGTTGCGTTGTTCCAGCGGGAACATTATTGTATAATATCGTTTGGGTAAATATCCCAGCATGTTCTGCATCATCTCGATCTGTTTTCTGTATTTGTCATTTGTATTTCACCATCTTGTTCTATTTTCTATTTAAAATAAATCGGATCCGTCCCCGGATTTTGGTTCCGATAATTTGTCGTTTTCAGTAGTTTTTCGAGTGAACCTCCCTAATTTTCAGATTTTGATTATTGTCTCCCAGACCCAGGACCCCACCGCACAAGAGCTGGCCAGGGTGTCCTTAGGAGACAGCGGTGTAACTCTGGTTATACCTGGCGCCCAATAATTTAGTATTTCCTTAATTATTTCTCGCGGTGCCATTTATTTGTGCGTCACCGTCAAAAAGTGTCGTCACAATATACAGGGTGTCCCAGAACTACCTGACCAACGGGGTATAGCGGTGTTCGGGAGGCACCACTGATCACGAAAATGACCTTCCTTTTGTCCGGAAGGTCATAGTTTTTAAATGGGAGCAGGTCAAAGTTGACCAATCAGAACGAGGCCTCAAGAGAAACGTAGGCACCTACGAACTCTGAGTTTTCTTCCCTCGCTTTTGTTTCTCGGTAGCTTGTTTCTTGTTTCCAATAGGCATGTCTTTGGCTGACGTCATCCTGCCCGAAGCCACCGAGAAACAAAAGCGAGGGAAGAAAACCCAGAGTACGTAGGTGCCTACGTTTCTCTTGACGACTTCCTCTGATTGGTCAACTTTGACCTGCTCCCATTTAAAAACTATGACCCTGCGGACAAAAGGAAGGTCATTTTCGTGATCAGTGGTGCCTCCCGAACACCGCCATACCCCGTTGGTCAGGTAATTTTGGGACACCCTGTATATGTAGGTTATGGAATACATATGTATATTATCTATACTTTTTATACACGTATGTATTATGTATACATATTTAATATATTAGACATATGTATACGATGTACGAAAACTATCAAAATATATGATATGCATAATGTATGTATCTGTACATATAAATGATATACATTTATTTTATATGGACCGCACTGATATATTTAACATTACCGCACGTTGTATTTAATATAAATAAAAAATATATTTTTGAATATATTTTTTATAGATATCAAATATGAACTTCTCTATGCATGTATAATATACACTCCAACATATTTAATAGATATTTTTTATATGTATTTTTTATATAAGGACGCGCGGCTAAGGTCAACACTAGCCGATAGATGAAAAACGTCTCCCGAAAGTCAATCCGCGTAAAGTAATAGCAAAATAATCCGATAGTGGATTAGCGCTTCTCGCTAATCAATCTAGGGTTACAACTAGTCAAATACGGCACTTCAGATCAATTTAATCAATGGAAATCCAGAATTACAACAGGAAGGACAAGTGAGTTGAATTAAAAGTAGCGTGAATTAATTCCGTAAAGATAACGCACTTTAGAATCGTTATACAGTTAAGCTCGATTTATGCTCTCTGGGATAGAGCATTGTATTTTCATAAAATCACTGATTATAATTGTATCGAAAGTAGAGCAAAATTGTCCAAGTTCTGAGGAGAATATAGCGATCTGCCTCAGAAACTTCAGTCGTCGCCATATTGTTCTAATCTATTATCCTCACCGTGATTAGTTGATTCGCACACAGTGCCATAGCCGATAGATAGGCAAAGCGCCACTAAGGCTACAGGACCAACACAGGCATATCCTCTGTACCTCACAGACAGGTCAGAGAGAGATAGGAATAGAAAACAAACATAGAACGATTCCCTGACAATCCTTTCCTCCTATACCGACCGTTATATTAGACGATTTTAAGTGACACACGTCACAGAACGAGTGTACCGATACGTGTGTGAACCTAGCATCTCAACTATTAGCATCTCACAAATAAACTTCATATTTACTTGCATCCATCATAGTTCCACAGTTCTTGATAAGTTTTAACAATAGTTCAATTAATTTATCTCTTAAAACCACGTTTTAAAGAAATGAGATGCTAACTTCTCGTACCACTTGTCAGCATCTCATCGAATTTCACATATATGAGCATAGAAGAAGAAAATCCTTGCAGAGTTCTATCCTCTAGGAAAGTTATCTCAATAGTTCTAACGAATAAACCACGTAGGAAACAGTTTTATCATATTTATCAGCATCTCAGCCATACTATAGTGAGATGATGACATTTAGGGGTGAGTTCCGGCCTTCCTCGCGGGTGGAATCCACAGTTCTGATTATCCTGCATACCCTCAAAAAGAGTTCCGGCCTCTCATCATCTCTAAACAATGGTTAAAAATTATTTATTAGCATCTCAGCTATAGTATAGTGATGGAGCCAGATCTTATTACGTCTGCGTCGTTGGTTCTGAGTAGCGCTGAGAGCGAGTACAAAATCTGACAATCCCACAGTCGAAAAATAGTTCTCAAAGAGTTCTATCGATAATTCTAATGGTATAAAGCTGAAAAATTATAACTGAAAGAGTTCCGGGACTTTGAAGATTCTCTGTAGCAAGTCGGGTAGATTTGAAAAAAAAAAAATTAAGAGTTCCGGGAGTTCTGATGGGAGTTCTGGGTAGTCCTCAAAGAGTTCTATAAAACAAATATCTGGACTTGATTAATCCATCTAGTATTTCGGGGTTATCGGATTTTATACGATTAATTGATTTTTTGAAATACTTATTTGAAAATGATTTTTTTACGGAATCTGGATACGTATTGTACCCAACACGTATAGGGAACTGTAGAACTCTTTGAGAATTCCACTTTTTCAAAAATGGGGGGCGCTGTGAAGTTGGCTCCTCATTTCCGAATATCGCTATTGTTTGCATATAATCGACAGAACTATTTCTAAAAACCATCAGGAACTCGAGAACTCTTCAGCGGGCAATCAGAACTCTATTTTTTTTTAATGAGCGTAGTGATGGGCTAACTTCACAGAGGTCTCGCATTGGCCGGTGGCCCACTGGGGTAAATTTAGTTTTTTCTATTGTGTGACTTTTCGAATTACGAATTAGCTGACATATTGATTTCTTTTTTATTCAATAGAATCCTTCAGGCCTGATGCGACGTGGATACGAAAAAACAAATTGAGAAGCGAATAGCGGAATTTCATTTGAATCAGGTATAGTCGCACTAATTCGAGCTTTGCCATTTAAAACGATTGTACAGTGTCTTAACATTTCCATCTGTTTCAATGGTTTTAATAATAGAGCGATAGTTTATTTTCCGAAAAATCTAACAATTGGTTTTACGAAATTATTATTATTAGAAGGCCGAGAAAGAGAAAGAGAGAGCAATCGTTTTATTATTTTTATCTTTTTAAAGAGGATAACGATTGATGGATTTTTCAAGAGAAATTCGCTGACATGTACACAAGTCTGAGCGCAAGTCCAAGTTATTTCAATGCGGTGGCTCGTGCCTACGATACGGGTCACGTAAATCTCAAGGATTGCGCTGCTGTGATCCTCTATTACGCCAAAAAAGTTGCGTCACAAAAATCTTGGGTAAACTATCGACGGTAACGCTCTTTACTTAATATTTCCATAAGGTGGAAATGGCTAAATCAACGAATATCCAACCGGTCGACTACTGAGGTACGGCAAGCTATACGAAATTGGAGCGGGAACAAACAAAATACGAAGAATTTTAATAAGTAGAGCAATAACTGACGAATATTCAATATTATATTCATATTCACGAGTTCCATGTGGGCTTTCTCATCAAATATATGAACCTTTACAGATAACATAAAAATTGTATTAGTTCTTAAAATAAAAAAAAATGACAATATATTCTTAAGTTTCAAAGTTTTTGAAGAGGGTTTTTTTCTTTGTAGACTTGTGACACCGTCTACCTTGTTGTGCATGAAATATTCACCTTAAAAAAATGTTTCAAACTTTGTTTTAAATGTCCTGGTGAAGAATTACGACATAATTATTTCTGTCTCACTGTATTCTCGGTCTGTCTCTTTCTTCGTTCAGAACGTACGCCGCGCCCCTATCGTCAGCGGCTGACATAACATTCGTACGTTTCATCGACCATTTCCAGAGCATTGCGCTCGGCCTCCTTTACTCTAGTCTCCATGCACTAGATACCTGAAAACAACACCTAGGCGCCAGCTACTTCTACGGCGTAGCATTGTCGAGTGATCTCGGAAGGTCGGTTATTTTACTAGATGGCACGGCTAACACAGGGGAGAGGAGGAGGGGGTCTCAGGGAGAAAGGTTCCCAAACGCAAAAATCGTTACTTACAGTTAACTCGGTTTTGGTACGCGAGGTACGAAGGGTACCTAGAAGGGTACAGGTTGCTAGAAAGGGACGCAAAAATACTAAAACTAGGATGCGTACAATATACCACGGGCCTCGAGCTTTTGGGGGGAAGATCCGTCTGAAATAGAGAAAGAACTACTACAGGGGGCCGGTCCACGTGGGACGGCTCGTGATATCCTGAAAGGACCTACAAAAGATGAAGCGCAATTAGCAAAGAGTAAGGGAAGGGAGAATAAGGAGGAAAAAATGGAAAGCTAAATCACTCGAGAATCGTACTCACGCAATCGTATCCGCAACACAATATAATCCAATTTGTTATTTTCACATTGAACCTAGCACTGTATAAATCCACAACACTCAAAATTCGCACACGTTCGCTCGTAACAAGATCCTAGCTCGAAGTGTCGTCTTCTGCCGCGTTTGATCCTCGTGAGTCTCCAGGGTCTCGTTGATTGGTGGAATCGCTGGGCGAAGAGGGCTACACACTTCGGCATTGGTTGGTAGTTCTGGCATGGCAGGGCATTGGTTATTTCCTTTGCCACGGTCCTGGCAAGCCTTCCAGGGCCTCGCAGTCGGGTGGCACGGCGCTGGCTTCGCCTTCACGCGGTCTGGTTGTTGCGCGCGCCGGGCAACATGGCGGCCTCCAGGCCTGTCAAAATTCTTCCCGGGCACGTCCGCGGAGTTTGAGGGAGAGAGCTCCACCGATGTCACACGGGCCTCTTGACTACCCGTGTGACGGCACTGCACCGGGGCTGCATACACGTGGTCGGGGTGGCTGGCTAGACGGGCATCAGTCCCACGTGGCTCGATCAGCGATTCACTGCCCATGCCTTTCCTGCCTTCCGTTGCCTCGGCAACGGAGCCACTCTCTCGATCCTTCCTGGGTGCTGGGTCGTCGAAGATGGTCCACGGTGACGGTCCTCGATGTTGGTTTCGAGTCAGTGCTCTATGTGAGGGGAACGGGGAGAGAAGGAATCTTAAACTAAATACCTTAATCCTAAAAACGCTAAAATAATACAATAAATAACAATGAATGCGAGGCGCAATGATCGAGGCTGGCGATGCCCTCGAGCCAGGTGTCGGGGAGGAGCCTCTGGTAAAATTTTTGTTACAATGTATAAGTTGAGATTTTAGGCTTTCGCGGCCAATATTGTCATTAGTACTCATGGTTTCCGGATGGAAGCCGCGTCTATGTTCAGCTTCGTGCCGACGTTTCGCAAACGTTTCAGTCTGCATCTTCAGGGCTAGGAGGCTCCGATACTGAAGCTCCCTGTTGTCAGGAAGTCTTAATATACCTATGATTGCTCATGCGGATCAGTGCTTCAGCCGATCATAAGTTGTTTTTAGTTGATCAGCTGATCAATTAAAAAACCGGGAGGACGGTGTGCCAAATGGGATTTACTTGATATCCTCGATCCCTATTTAGGTTATCTGGGTGTTTTAATATCTCTAAACCTTCGCGATGTTTTCGGGCGAAATAACCTGTAGAACTAGCTAACATTTCTGTCTTGTCATAGTCCACTGAATGTCCAGTCTCCATCCAATGTTCTGCCAAAGCAGATTGAGAAAAATTACCGTATTTGGTACACCGTTGATGTTCTTTGACCCGTGTACTGATCTTCCTCCCGGTTTCACCTATGTACACTTTTCCACAGGAGCAGGGGATTTTGTATACTCCTGGAGCACTCAGTGGTGGTCTACGGTCTTTCGTACTGGGAATTATTTGTCCAATCTTCTTTGGGGGTTTGAAGATTGTACGGATGTTATATTTCCGTAGCACTGTAACGTATATTATTTCCCACTGTCAAGACTGGTGAAGTACCAGTTCCCTCGAATGACGATTTTGGCCACTTAGCTCTTAGAGTGAACCAGGGTTCGGAACGGTAAAGGGATAGTGGTGTTACAGCAATAATAACGTTCGTTTCAGGTAAACTTTTGTTCGTTTATTATAATTTACGTCTCTATATAATATCATCGATCGGTTTTATTACAATCGGTGTAATTCGGAATGTCGGAGGAATTGACTTTACGATGTGGAAGCCAACACTTCCAGCTACGGAGGACGCGTGATTTGAGACTGCGGAAGCCAACACTTCCTGCTACCGATAATGCGAGAGCGATCACTCTCTGCTAATTCGTCCAGGGTAGCTAAACGCTGCGCTACTGGACTCGGTACACGGGCTAAGTAGCTGAAGGCTAATATGTCCAGGGTAGCTAAACGCTGCGCTACTGGACTAAGTTGCTGAAATGAAACTAGAACCACAGAGTCCTCAACGGACGATGTGTGATCCCACAAAAAATGGTTCTCTCTCGGATGAGAGAAGCTGGGTACAAGATGCAGGATTCAGGATGCAGGATACTGGATTCAGGATACCAGATGCAGGATACAAGATGCAGGATACCAGAATATATTTCACTGGTGAAGTAGACCAAAAATTGCAAAATCGACGGCTTAATTATTTACCCGGCCCTACGTTTTTTCATGCGAGTTTCCTTGGCCACCTAGCGGCGCGGCAGCGAACTAGTGCTCGCTCGGATACCCCGTCTCTGGTTAGGGACTATTGTCACAGCACCTTGCTGATCCGGTCTGTTGTACCTTGGAGATACGGTAGAGCTACGATTTCCTGTCGCTCGGTTGGTTCATTAGAAGATGGGGATGGATTTTCAATTTGCAGCTTACGTAATACATGGTTAATTTGTTTACTGTGGTATCCATTCCTACCAAGGGCTTCGTTAAGATGTTTGATTTCTATATCCAAGTGTTGTGGTTGAGAAATGGTTAGAGCCCGGTACATAAGGGAGCTGATGACAGAGTTTTTCTGAGAGGGATGGTGATGTGAGGAGGCATGGAGGTATCTATCAGTATGGGTAGGTTTGCGGTACACCTGATGGCCTAGGCTTCCATCGATGTGCACATGGCGCGATGCAACATTGTAACAGGGAACGACGTTTTCCCGCCAATTGCATGTCGTTAGTTCTCCTCCCACTCACGGATTCTCGTCAGTTCTTCTCGTGAGCCCTGTGCGAACGGACGGACTACGGTAGGTATATTTTGATACCTGGGCCTTTTAATTTTTGATTGTTGAGTTCCAGATCAGTGACGCGATGAGTTATACTTCCAATGAGTACGGTGATATGGTGCTGAAATACGGCATGTGCGGATGCAATGCGCGCGAAGCGGCTCGTGTGTACGCTGCGAGCTTCCCAAATCGTACGCGATTGCCCTCTGCTGCGGTAATCCTCGGTGCTGTGAGGCGTATGCAGACGACCGGTAATGTAATGACGAACCACCGAGACGCAGGTGCACCGCGTCAGAGGCGTACGGTAGAGAGCGAGGAGCGTGTGATGGATGCGATTCGTGAAAATCCGACAGCGAGCGTGAGATCGGTGGCACGCTCGCTTGGATTGTCACGAACCACAGTCCATAGGATTGTCAGGGGTGAGAAATGGCACGCGTATCATTATACGCGTGTGCAAGAACTCCAGCCGTCTGATTACACTATCAGGCGTGAATTTTGTGGGTGGCTCCTGCAGAGACAGGAGGAAGATTCGACTTTCATCGAAAACATCATGTTTACCGATGAGTCGACTTTCGGACGCTCTGGGTGCTGGAACACCCACAATTTTCACGTATGGGCTACTGATAATCCGCACGCTTCGGTTCCCATTCGTCAACGACAGCGACGATTCGGTGTGAATCTTTGGGCGGGAATCGTCAAGGACCGAGTGGTAAGTAGTAATGTGATTGAAGTAATTATTCTTTATTTTAACGAATGGTTCCTGTCATTACAGATTGGACCATTTGAATTGGAGGGGACACTCACAGGTGAGAAATATCTGAGATTTCTGAGGCGAAATCTCCGTCCCCTCCTACGAGTCGGCGGCGTATCCGAAGAAGATCTGGAGCAAGTTTGGATGCAACACGACGGAGCACTAGCGGATTCGGCACGGAGCGTTCGCGAGGAGATGAACATCTTATTTCCGCAGCGCTGGATTGGGCGCGGAGGTACCCGCGCATGGCCGCCACGTTCCCCAGATTTGACGCCCTTGGATTTCTTCCTTTTGGGGACACGTTAAATCGGTCGTATACAGGACGCCGATCGAGACAGTGCAAGACCTCCATCTGCGCATCGACAGCGCCATGCGTTCCGTCACACCGGAAATGCTGGTGAATTGTCGTAGCAGCCTCTTGCAGCGTGCAAGATGCTGCATTGAGGCAAATGGAGGCCATTTCGAGCACCTTCTTCATTAAGGTAATATACAAGAATTATTTATTTTTAAAAAAATGTTATAATTTTATATATAATTTATGTGGATTTTTATTATGCTTTAGGGGCTCAATTCAACGCTGATTGTCTGCGCACTGTGACGACTGGGCGGTCTTATAATCTGACAACTTCAGTACTGAAGGTATGTTTCATAACGCCTTAAGTAATTAACAATTACAATATGCTAACTAATATATGTTTTAATTCCAGGTATACAAAATGTGCGGTGAGAGCAATCATTTGGCCGACTTCGAAAAAAGTACGTATGAACCATTAAGACCAAGTTTACTTTATTGGTTAATTTAATCATTAAATTTTTTTTTATTTTCTATTTATTTTCATGAGCCCGAGATAAAAAGTCGCGAGGAATTACACCTATCAGGCAAGCAAGAAACTCAAAACTTTTTCAACAGGTTGGTACTTATTACTACGTACTATAATCTGTTTTTCAAATTATTCAACGAATAAGGAATAACAATCTATTCTTCTTTTTCTTTCAGACTGAAAAAATTGAGGTGGCGAAGAACGAGAATGGACGAACATCATTCCAGGATACATACCGTGAAACAATAATATTAAATGCAACCTACAAAGACGTTGGAAGGTCTAAATGTAAAATATTATAATGAATAATGTATAAATTCAGTATAATTGTATTACTTACCGATTGAATACACTTCTGTACGTTAATTATATACGTGATATTGCGATTTCGATAGTAATAAGAAGTGAAATTAAATTAATTTAATTTAATGAAATGTATAATAATTTTCTAATAACTTTTTCAATAAATGCGTTAAATAAACATAATCCCTAATTTTATAAATTTCACGTCCTCTCGCTAATATATTATTTAATATGTAGCTAGGTCAGTATACGCCTTTTCCATACTTTCTCCATACATATCGTAAAGACTAGAATAAGGAACACCAAGACTCCGAAGACTATACATTTATAATGATAAAATTAAGACACTGCGATGCTACGAAGTAACTCGAATCCACACTGATGATTTGAATCGCTGATACGACAGGCCTCAGTATTTCAGGAAAGTGGGAGCAGTAATTATGATGGTCTGGATAACCGAAAGGTTGTGGATCATGCCTCGGAGTACTAGGTTATTAGTAAATATGCTCAGAAAAATGGAAACAATTTGACGTATTTTTCACAAAATCTGGAGTCGACCAGCGATGCGTAACTTTGCCACCGGAAGTCGCAAAGGGCTGCAATTTGATATACCGATTCTTGGGACGAAAAAAAGGGATACGTGTTTTTGAATTTCTCTCCTAGTCCATTTTTTCAGTTTGACGTATTTTTCACAAGATCCGGGGTCGACAAGTGTTGCGTAACTTTGCCACCGGAAGTCGCAAAGGGCTGCAATTTGTCGTGGACATTCTTGGGACGAAAAAAAGGGATACGTGTTTTTGCATTTCTCTCCTAGTCCATTTTTTCAATTTGACGTATTTTTCACAAGATCCGGGGTCGACAAGTGTTGCGTAACTTTGCCACCGGAAGTCTCAAAGGGCTGCAATTTGTCGTGGACATTCTTGGGATGAAAAAAAGGGATACGTGTTTTTGCATTTCTCTCCTAGTCCATTTTTTCAGTTTGACGTATTTTTCACAAGTTCCGGGGTCGACAAGTGTTGCGTAACTTTGCCACCGGAAGTCGCAAAGGGCTGCAATTTGGTATACCGATTCTTGGGACGAAAAAAAGGGATACGTGTTTTTGCATTTCTCTCCTAGTCCATTTTTTCAGTTTGACGTATTTTTCACAAAATCCGGAGTCGACAAGCGATGCGTAACTTTGCCACCGGAAGTCGCAAAAGGCTGCAATTTGGTATACCGATTCTTGGGACGAAAAAAAGGGATACGTGTTTTTGCATTTTTTTCCCAGATCATTTTTTCCATTTCTTGTATTTTTTGCAAACTTCAAAGTCGATAAATGTTGCCACCGAAAGTCGCAACGTGCTGCAACTTGGTGTGAACATTCTAGGGACGAAGAGAAGGGATACGTGTCTTTGCGTTTCTCTCCTAATCTATTTTCCTATTTTACGTATTTTTTACAGTCTCCAGAATCGATGAGTACTCTATAACTTTGAAATCAGCAATGGCGATGTGTTGGAAATTCGATATGGCTATTCACAGGACGGAAAAGTAATACTTTTATGATTAGTTTTCAGTTCATTTTAAATTTAATGCATCAGTCCCACCACCCACCCTCTCGACTCCCTCTCACTTTAATAATCGGCTTTCCTCAGGACTGCTATAAAATTCATTGCATGACGTTTTGGACACCGTGTACCGGTTTTCGTCTGGCTGAATGCGTATCCCAAAACAATTGCCGATCGCGCGTTGCACGTGTAGCTGCTGCGCCAGCCTAAGCCACGCCCATGCCCATATTGGTAGTTTGTCAACAAACCCTACGACGCTCGCTCGGGCTATGAAACAATTGCTAAGCGCGGAATTTGTGGGAAGCTATTGCAAAGCAGCTATCTTTGGCATCCGCGAGTTAATCCGCGGAAATCCTTCGTTCTGATTGGTCGCACTTAAATGCTTCTCATTTAAAAACTATTACGAATTTTTGCAAACGGTTTGCGGGAGGGTACTCGGGGGACCCCCAGCCATCACCCACCTTCGGGTGTAAAAGTAATTCTGGGACACCCTGTACATATATATATTGTGACGTGCTAGACGGATTATTACCGCCCAGGGTCTTCTCGAATTAGCTATCGCAATACACGGGGGGAAGGGGAAGGCAAAAAGAAAGGGGGACACGGGGTAGAATAGAAAGGAATATAATTCGGAAATAAATATAAAAATCTGTACAAGAAAGGAAACAAAAGAAAAGAAAATATAATCGGACCAATACTAAGCGGGGCTCACGCAGGAGCACGCAGGGGGCTAGGGGGCGAGGATGGAGGGGGCAGGCGGGGCAGGGGAGGGCGATCAGCTGGGGACTCGGACTCGGATGGTTTTGGGCGCCAGCTACAATAACGGTGTAGCACCGACGAGTGACCTCGCAAGGTCCTCGTTTGTTTACTAGTTGGGACTACTTGGGCTAGCGGCGGGAGAGGTGAGGGGATCTCAGGGAGGAAGGTTCCCGAACGCAAAATGGCTACTTTATAAATTACCTCGGTTATGGAATACGAAGGGGGCAGGTGGTGGAAAAGGAAGGGCACGGAGGGTTTTAAAGGGAACGCAGGGATGCTAAATCTAGGGCGCACGCAATATACCACGGGCCTCGAGGGTGGGGGCAGAAGGCCCGTCGGAAATATACTAAATACTACTGAAATGCCGGCCCACGTGGGGACGGCCAACGGTGTCCGGAAGGGACCTACAAAATCTAATGAGCAAATACTGAGGGCGGGTAGGGAAGGAAGGGTATCTAGGAAAGCGCAATCACTCTGGTGTACTCACTCAAGCAATCCACGCGCTCGATATAATCCAAAGGCACTAATACACCCTCACTCACTCTTCAATTCGCAACTTTCGCACTTCACGCTATAAATTCGCACGTGCTAAATACGTCCACGGTCTGGCTCGAAGTGACGATTTCTTCCCAATTTCCGGACCTCGTGGGCCTCCAGGGCCTCGATGATTGGTGGTGGCTTCTCAGCTGAGAGGGCTACGTGCTCTGGCATTGGTCGGCAGTTCCGGCATGGCAGGGCATTGGTCCGTTTGAAGCTGGCAGCGCCGCCGGGCCTTCCAGGGCCTCGTGGCGGCAACACGGTGCTGGCGTCGCCGGCGCGCGGGCTGGCTGCGCGCGCCGGTAAACATGGCGGCCTCCAGGGCCTGTCAAAATCCTCCCGGGCACGTCCGCGGTCTCGGAGGGAGGGGGCTCCGCCGCTGTCACACGGGATGCTTTTCTTGCCCGTGTGACGGGACTGCACCGGGGCTGCATAATCGTGGTTGCGTGGTGGGCTGTGGTGGCGTCGTTTCCCTGTGGCCGGATCAGCTGGTCCTCCTGCCCATGCCATCCCTGCCTTCCGTTGCCTCGGCAACGTAGCCACTCTCTTGCTCCTTCCAGGGATGCTGTCCTCGTAGTAGGTCCACGATGGTGTCCTCGGTGATGGTGGATGCTGTTGGTCCTCGCCGATGGTCCTCGAGCCAGTGCCCTACAGGGATGGTGGTAGGGAGGGAAGGGTAGAGGGAAGGGATCTTATCTCTAAATGCCGTAAACCTAAAACACTAAAGAAATACAATATACAATACGCAATACTTATCAACTAGGAACGCAAACCTCAAGGCCTGTGGGACCTCGAGCCAGGGGAGCGGAGGGGGCCTATTGTAACTTTCGTGTTACAATATATATTGTGACGGGGCAGATTTTACCCCGTCAGGTCCTCGGCGGGAACTGTCGTGTTACGCGGGAAAACGCGTGTTAGAAAAGAATCCAGGGAAGAAGCCACCACCTCAAGGGCTAACGAAGTTGCGAATTTGTTGATTTCTAATTTGGTTGTTTGATTTTTGCTATGTCCCATGCCGCGAATATTGTATTCGCGGGCTTACCGAGTCTCGCGAAGAACCAGCGAGGGATCATCAGCGTGGGAGGAACGAGGACGAAAGGCTGAGTGACGTCAGAGCGCCGGCTGGGCCCTAGCTGCGCGCGCTGTAGCTCACCGCACCAATCACCTCGCGACTTGGAGCACTTCTACGCACGCTATCACCCGAGCTACATGAACTGGTCTACGCGTACCGAGTAACTAGCAGGGAGCTATTACTCATTCCGCGTGACATCGACCTACGAACGACGGAGCACCTGTAACGCACCACAACTCATGACGGAGGCCCACCGCTATCGACGAACGGAACGAAGACTCGCGAACTGGGAATCCGGGGACGCCTGGTGAACCGTTGCGAATTCCTATGGGACGACGGAGCCCATCGCGGGACAGCCAGTAATCGCTGTTCCCGAATCGAATGAATTGTCACGAAGACGGATTTGAATAATAGCGCGTGGTGTCATTTTGGAGATTTCTGATTGGGGCCGTAGGACCAATCAGCGGTGGTTGCGAATAAGGGAGAGGATGATAGTCTCCGGTGCTGCCGATTACGATCGAAAGGGAAGACAACTTCCTTCTTCTTGCCTGGACCGTCGACGACGCGAGTCGTGTTTTTGGAACCGTTTGTTTTCTGGGGTTAAGTCCTATGGAGAATCCGGACTTCGTCCGAGGCCGCGTATACGGGCTAAATTCTCCTTATCGAAGAGACATAGAGATTTCGGTAAGCGATTCGTTGTATTTTTGTGAGCGACGAAATCTCGTATAACCCCGCGTTGTTCGTTTTTTTTGTGAATTGTGCCTGTAGGCACGTGGGAGATTTTCCCATACGTAGAATCGCGTTCGTTTTGGAAGTACGAGATTCCGCCGACCGGCAAGGGACTTTGTTCGCTTAAATATGTTGCCCATTGTGGACATATTTATCGCCCGTTGTGTAAATCGAAGTGCGTATGAATGTGAGCGAATGAGAAGTTCTCTCGGCAAAAATTTGAGTGTTAGATCTTCGAATTTTATTGTATCGCGTTCGCGTTAGGGACGTGTTGCCGAGAGACACGAATTAGTCCTTGAGGTGTTGTTATTCGAAGTGTCGTGATTAGATCGCGTGAAATTGTCGACTTGACTCAAAAATTGAGATTGGATGTAAATGAAACGTATGTCGAATTGTTCGAAAGTCATATCGAAGTGGATTGTCGAATTTGTCGCAAATTGTCCGAAAGTATTTATTGAAGATTGAATTGTCGAAAATGTCGAATTGGATCGAATCGTATGAAAGTATCGAGTGAATGTCGAAGTATCGAATTTTATCGGATTGTACGAATGGATTTTAGCGAATCGAAGGAATTGGACTGCGCGGAATAGATCGCGAACGTTATGCGTAGAATTTCGTTTAAGAACATTATTAGCAAGTAATATTGTCATTCGTTGTTGTTTTAGTCGCGATCTTATTGGGTCCATTATTTATTTTGAACTTGTTAAATTTGGATTTTGTTATATCCGCGTGGTCGCGTCCGAAATCGGCGCAAAAATAAACGATCGATTTTGTTATTGTTGACCCAAAAAGCCGAAGTGTTCATTTGATTGAAGTTGTCCTTACTCTTGAAGATCCCCGACGCCTCCGCGGTACTGAGTTAGCCAACGTAGGCACGCGAAGAAGAACCGTAGACATTGATACGTGGTTCCCGTTTTGGAACCTGGCGCCCAACAATACCAGTGGTATTATTTTGAATTGTACGTATTAGCCCTGGGTTGCCTGGAACGCGAAGGAATCGCGTAAGTTGTGCGCCGGTCAGTCTCTCATCTCCCGACGAGGCTAGATCGCGAAATATACGTCACAACTTTTTGGCGCCCAACGTGGGGCGCGAAGAGGACCAAGGACCGACGGGAGAAAATTTAAAGCTTTTTGGGGACTCGAATGTTGATTTTGTGTTGACCACCGTAGTTAATTTTTCGGAACTGAAAATTTTTGGAACGGGTTAGATCACATGTGACTAACCACGCGTAGGACAATCCGATACGAAATTTTGAACGTAAGAATGTACTGGAACATTCCAGACCGGATTAGAGAAGGTCGCGTTTCCAAACGTCTCTGTTTAGAGTTGACATCGTTAGTATAGCAATCGAAGTTTTGTTTTCGCGTCTGAAAGGTTGTCGCGAACGTACACAGCTGACTCAGGATAGCTCAGGACTTTAAATTTCGAATAAAGCCCATATCGAAAACATTCGGTGGGAAGTGTTGAGTCCGAAGACTCTATGATCACGAGCGAATTAGTTATGTTATTCGTCTTTCTTATGATAGGGAGTCGAACCGGATTGAGGCTGTCAGATACCTTAGCGTCGTCCGCCTCCGCCGAAGGAGTGTAGTGTTCCAAACTCGTATATGAAAGAAGGGTGGTGAAAACCCCCGCGCGAGGAGATCGCAGAGATCTCATTGGGAAGGGCTACTAGGGACAGGACGCGATGCAAGGGGCTTCCTGGAGCGCAGGATACCCTCGCGATAGGGTAATGGGAGGAGATCGTGAAGTTGAGTAGCGGTAAATCCGTCTGACAGGCCTAAGACAACTTGGGAACAGGTCTATTTGGTTCTGTTGAAATCTCCTAAAGATTGGAGACCGAAGTATGTCTTGTTGAATATCTCCTAAAAAGTGGAGACCGAAGTGCGAATATGTCGAAGCGAAGTTGAAAAGTGATCATAGGAGACTCAACGTATTAGATCGAAAAGTCAAACCTCGAGCGAGATGCTGTGATTGGAGTAATGCCTTGTCGTCGATAAAGTCATAGGACTTCGCGAGGCAACGTCAGTGGAACGCGAACCTAATTTTTTTTGAATGTGATTATTGTTTGAATTTGCGAAGTAATACCATGTATAAAACCTCATCGCGCGTCGCGATTATTACTGAGAGTCAGGAATAGGCCTCGTAGTTAGGAGGACATGGGACCCCATGTCAGGAACACAGACGATGTTTCCTGGGGGGTTTGTTAGCGAACTGACCAGTGATACGCGGAAGTATTTTCAGTAGAGTTTCCCGGTTCGGGATTGAAAATCGCGTTAGGCAGTTCTCCGATTCGGGGAAGCGAACGGGCCTTACGTAAAAGGCTTCGCTCCCATTATGTTTATCGAACTTACCTTGTAGATCGGGAGATCACAAGTAATTCGCGGATTAGATCGAACGAATGATCGAACGAATGATCGAACGAATGTTGAACGAATATTGAACGAATGTTGATCGCATGTAGAACGAATGTAAAACCGATGTGAAATTTTGTGATGTCTTGAGTGTTCGTAATGTCGAAACTCATAAGACGTTGTGCCCGGCTGGTGGGATGGAATCTCGATACCTGGATTTGGCCGAATTTGTGACGTGGGCGGCAACAAGACCGTCAGTCTTCCGCTCACAAATCGTTACCCCGCGTAGTTCCCGCCTGGGAGGGGGCTGTTGTGACGGGGCAGATTTTACCCCGTCAGGTCCTCGGCGGGAACTGTCGTGTTACGCGGGAAAACGCGTGTTAGAAAAGAATCCAGGGAAGAAGCCACCACCTCAAGGGCTAACGAAGTTGCGAATTTGTTGATTTCTAATTTGGTTGTTTGATTTTTGCTATGTCCCATGCCGCGAATATTGTATTCGCGGGCTTACCGAGTCTCGCGAAGAACCAGCGAGGGATCATCAGCGTGGGAGGAACGAGGACGAAAGGCTGAGTGACGTCAGAGCGCCGGCTGGGCCCTAGCTGCGCGCGCTGTAGCTCACCGCACCAATCACCTCGCGACTTGGAGCACTTCTACGCACGCTATCACCCGAGCTACATGAACTGGTCTACGCGTACCGAGTAACTAGCAGGGAGCTATTACTCATTCCGCGTGACATCGACCTACGAACGACGGAGCACCTGTAACGCACCACAACTCATGACGGAGGCCCACCGCTATCGACGAACGGAACGAAGACTCGCGAACTGGGAATCCGGGGACGCCTGGTGAACCGTTGCGAATTCCTATGGGACGACGGAGCCCATCGCGGGACAGCCAGTAATCGCTGTTCCCGAATCGAATGAATTGTCACGAAGACGGATTTGAATAATAGCGCGTGGTGTCATTTTGGAGATTTCTGATTGGGGCCGTAGGACCAATCAGCGGTGGTTGCGAATAAGGGAGAGGATGATAGTCTCCGGTGCTGCCGATTACGATCGAAAGGGAAGACAACTTCCTTCTTCTTGCCTGGACCGTCGACGACGCGAGTCGTGTTTTTGGAACCGTTTGTTTTCTGGGGTTAAGTCCTATGGAGAATCCGGACTTCGTCCGAGGCCGCGTATACGGGCTAAATTCTCCTTATCGAAGAGACATAGAGATTTCGGTAAGCGATTCGTTGTATTTTTGTGAGCGACGAAATCTCGTATAACCCCGCGTTGTTCGTTTTTTTTGTGAATTGTGCCTGTAGGCACGTGGGAGATTTTCCCATACGTAGAATCGCGTTCGTTTTGGAAGTACGAGATTCCGCCGACCGGCAAGGGACTTTGTTCGCGTAAATATGTTGCCCATTGTGGACATATTTATCGCCCGTTGTGTAAATCGAAGTGCGTATGAATGTGAGCGAATGAGAAGTTCTCTCGGCAAAAATTTGAGTGTTAGATCTTCGAATTTTATTGTATCGCGTTCGCGTTAGGGACGTGTTGCCGAGAGACACGAATTAGTCCTTGAGGTGTTGTTATTCGAAGTGCCGTGATTAGATCGCGTGAAATTGTCGACTTGACTCAAAAATTGAGATTGGATGTAAATGAAACGTATGTCGAATTGTTCGAAAGTCATATCGAAGTGGATTGTCGAATTTGTCGCAAATTGTCCGAAAGTATTTATTGAAGATTGAATTGTCGAAAATGTCGAATTGGATCGAATCGTATGAAAGTATCGAGTGAATGTCGAAGTATCGAATTTTATCGGATTGTACGAATGGATTTTAGCGAATCGAAGGAATTGGACTGCGCGGAATAGATCGCGAACGTTATGCGTAGAATTTCGTTTAAGAACATTATTAGCAAGTAATATTGTCATTCGTTGTTGTTTTAGTCGCGATCTTATTGGGTCCATTATTTATTTTGAACTTGTTAAATTTGGATTTTGTTATATCCGCGTGGTCGCGTCCGAAATCGGCGCAAAAATAAACGATCGATTTTGTTATTGTTGACCCAAAAAGCCGAAGTGTTCATTTGATTGAAGTTGTCCTTACTCTTGAAGATCCCCGACGCCTCCGCGGTACTGAGTTAGCCAACGTAGGCACGCGAAGAAGAACCGTAGACATTGATACGTGGTTCCCGTTTTGGAACCTGGCGCCCAACAATACCAGTGGTATTATTTTGAATTGTACGTATTAGCCCTGGGTTGCCTGGAACGCGAAGGAATCGCGTAAGTTGTGCGCCGGTCAGTCTCTCATCTCCCGACGAGGCTAGATCGCGAAATATACGTCACAATATATATATACAGGGTGCTTCGTAATTGCCATACACGGGAGGTCAATACTGGTTCAGGGTGGCCCCCTGAGTAAGAATCCGTAATTCGTTTGGTCCTACGGTCAGTAGTTTATCTACAAATTGAGTTTTACTTCGGCCAATCAGAGGACAGCTTTGAGCGAGGTGTTGCGACGCCTTCAACAATGGAAGACTTTACAAGACTTCACTATAGTCGGCTGAGTTCACTTGGTACATATGGCAACGATAAACAAATTTAAAAATCCATTTGATTGTCTCTGCCGCACATAGCATTTGTTTCTCGATGGCATCGATGAAGTTAAAGCCAGCCAGGGATGCCCACTAGATACTACACCAAGCAAAGCACCACAGAATGGGATTGGAGTAAAACAAATGCTACCGACGTTCCATGGAACGTCTTGTAAATCAACAACACCGGAAGTCGCAAAAGGCTGTAAATTGGTGTGAATATTCTTTGAGCAAAATAGGGCGTTACGTGTTTTAGCATTTCTCTCCATGCTATTTTTTTCAATCTGACGTATTGTAAGATCCGGTGTCCAGCTTATATGTTTCGTCCATGGAACGTCGGTAGCATTTGTTTTACTCCAATCCCATTCTCTGGTGTTTTGCTTGGTGTAGTATCTAGTGGGCATCCCTGGCTGGCTTTAACTTCATCGATGCCATCGAGAAACAAATGCTATGTGCGGCAGAGACAATCAAATGGATCTTTAAATTTGTTTATCGTTGCCACATGTACCAAGTGAACTCAGCCGACTATAGTGAAGTCTTGTAAAGTCTTCCATTGTTGAAGGCGTCGCGACACCTCGCTCAAAGCTGTCCTCTGATTGGCCGAAGTAAAACTCAATTTGTAGATAAACTACTGAACGTAGGACCAAACGAATTACGGATTCTTACTCAGGGGGCCACCCTGAACCAGTATTGACTTACCGTGTATGGCAATTACGAAGCACCCTGTATATATATAGTATATGTAATGGGGTATTTGTCAGGACTTTTTTACTTCCGAACTGGTTATTATCAGGACACTTGGTGCTTAATAGGACGGTCCTGACAATTTGCTCTTACTTATGTACAATATCAGGACTTGTCCTGACAAACTCCTTTATTTATACATTACTATGGTTTCGAAAATTCGGTGTTTGACAGGACAGTCCTGACAGTCATTTTGCCTAAAAAACAGGTAGGTCCATGTATATCAAACTTATAGCGGAAGATTGATGCTTGCTAGGACAATCTTGAACGGTCACATCACATCAACTGAACTGTATTTTATCAACGTATATTATGTATAGAGTCCACGTTTTCCATATGTTTCCATACACTTTCAGGCTTTAAATCATAGTATAATTATTCGCAATATTTTTTCTCACATCCGCATTGTATGTAACTGCAAGGATGCTTGGCCTGTTTTCAGGAGACTGTTGGTTTACATTTATGGATTTATAAATATATATAAACCAACAATATTCTACCACGAACTGACGTTCCATTCTAGAAGCTCTTTCCTTCTGTTCGATTCATAACTACTTTAATTATTTAATATGTTTTTTAGATACTTGAATTCTGTTGTTAGACAGAGGTATACATAATTCTTGTCATTAGGTACTTATCAGGTCCTTACTCTTGTCTATTGAGATCAATTGTGTAGTGCAAAAATAACCAAGATTCAATGTGACGGAAATCGAACAAACCGTTACAATTTTATGGAATTTCACGAATTTTAGATTCAAGTGAATCTGTTGTGACGAATTTTTTTCGCCCTCCACCAGTTGTCTGGATTCCCCTCTGCTGGGTCCCGAGTTTTTTTACTTTCGGATACTTTTAATGATACATAGACGTTATAATGTATATTTATATACAGAGTGTTCCGAAATTACCTGACCAACGGGGTATGGCGGTGTTCGCAAGGCACCACTGATCACGAAAATGACCTTCTTTTGCTTTTCTGTTTTGTATGTTTTCGTTTCATTAACTTTGTTCTGTTCGTTGTTTAGTTTCTTTTTTTATAGATTAGATTTTGTCAGAACGGTTCTCGTAAGCCCCATGTGTCCCGATAACAACCATTACGGAAGTAAAGAAGTCCTGACAAGTACCCCTCGATAGACATACTTAATGTCTATGATCGTTTGTATTGTTATAAGCAACCAAAGTCAAAGATAAACTTGCGAGCAGGGTTCCAAGCGTACATCAGGCAAAACTCACAAAATCCGAAAATTTCATAAAATTCTAACGATTTTATCAATTTTCATAAAATAAATTCTTAGTCTTTACCGAATCGATAAAACTGGTACATGAGGATTCAGACGATAGGCCGATTCTTACACCTTGGAAAAAAAAAAAGTAATCCGTAAAAATAACCGGACCGTCGTTTGTAAGGTTTTTTGCCGGGAGTTTACTCTGCTTCTCTTTTTTGTATGTTTTCATTTCTTTAACTTTATTCTATTCGTTGTTTACTTTCTTTTTTTACAGATTGGATTTTGTCAAGACGGTCCTCATAAGCCCCATGTGTCCCGATAAAAACCATTACGGGGGTAAAAAAGTCCTGACAAGTACCTCTCTACAGTATACTTAATTTTTATTATCGTTTATATTGATGCAACAACCAAAGTTAAAAAGAAATTTGTTTGTACAGTCAATTGCATTAACCCTTATGTCAATACCCAAACTATTGTACGTTGTTCAATAGCCGGGGTACCCGGGTACCCTTACGGTAAATCCATGCAATAAAACGCGTTTATGAGCGGGAATTCGTCACTGGGTTTGTTTATTCGATATCTGAGTCACATTAGGTGCTTCCACTACCTGAGGCAGCCCTTTTTAAGGTATTCTGAAATGCCTTGGAGGGGAATTATGGCAAATGCCCTATGGTTTATGCGAGAAGTTCAGTAGTGTTACCGTCATTCTCAAACGAGACCTAACTGAACGCGGACGTTTGTAAATGCAGTGATATTTTGGAATACTGTGTGTTTGGTGTTTTGCGTTATTGATTATTGAAAACTTTTTGATCGAGTAAGTGAACAAAGTTATAAGAATAATGGAAGAATTATCAGCAGCTGAATTTGCAAGGTATAGTTACATGAATCCAGTTACATGAAATTTCCCCTTTATAAATGAATGTACTATTATAAATATTCTAATCAATACCATAACAGATTGACTGCTGTAGAAAGGGAGGCTTATTTGAGCCAATTATTAGGAGAGGAATCTGCTGAAGAAAATGATTATGCATCGGATAGCGACGACGAAGA
The DNA here is from genome assembly GCA_963971525.1 of Cephus spinipes. Lineage (NCBI taxonomy): Eukaryota > Metazoa > Arthropoda > Insecta > Hymenoptera > Cephidae > Cephus > Cephus spinipes. Next base: position 9,031,936 of record OZ020581.1, on the reverse strand, counting down.
TTGGATTCTGTTGCCTGAAGGACAATCGCAGGGTTCGGAAAACTCAGACCACGAAGAGACTGGTATTATACAGTTTTGTTTTTGTATTATGTAAATGTTCAGGTTATGAGAAATTTTACAACAAAGCTGGCAATCGAAAGCATTTACGTTAAACCTGTCGATCTTCCAAGCAAAACTGCAACAGCATCTGGGTCTGCACAAGCGGTAGATCCTACTGGACGCAAGGTTGTCGTTGGATCATGCCATATTTGTTACAAGGGTGCATTCAAAAAACGAAGGAAAACGCGAAAATCATGTGTGGCTTGTCAAAAACCTGTTTGCGATGAGCACGCAAATACAATTACCAAGTGTAACGAGTGTACTCAATAAAAACTCATTATGAGTCCATTTTTATAAATATAAATCACTATAAATTGTTTTCAAACTAACAATATCAATATTTATTTATTTACTTTATATTCCTTTTCATCCTTTATTATTATTTTTAGTTGTTAGGTTAGAAATTCAATACGAGTGATACATTGACAAACGTGGGTACCCCGGTACCCCGGGTATTGAACAAGCGTATATTCAACTTTATTTATTGAAATTTCTGACTTTTTTCTTTTTTTTTCAAAACTAAATACATAAATCGATGTGAAATTGACGAAATAACGAGGATCTGAAAGGATTTGTGGATATTTTGTCAGGAAGATCAAAAATTTTAAGTTGGAAAACGGAAAAGGGTACCCGGGTACCCGGGTATTGACATAAGGGTTAATAATAATATTTTTTTTAGTCATTTTATTCTTGCATTTTATTTTGTATGTGTTTCAATGCCCGCCCCGACCAGCAAGAACCTCGGCTTCGCCTCGGTTTTGCAAAAGTTGCCTCGGTTTGCGGGCCACCGCCCTCGCACTCCCCCGCCCTGCAAGACCCTCGGCTTCGCCACGGAGTGCGCTCCACTTCGTGAGATAACCGGGAAAATGTTCTAACATAATCCGTCAAAGTATACCGAATCAAAAAAATTAACTTACATGAAGTTACCTGACTTTTAAAACAATTGATGTAAGCTAATTTAAATTCGTTTTTTCGATCCGGATACAAATAGTAAATACATATTGCTTTTAATTTATAAACTAACAATAATTTATTAACGAACTTTTGGCAGGGAATCAAGAAAAATAGTATACGACCCATGGCCAAAAAGCCGAGGCTTTTATATCGCATACGCCAGGAAATTCAACTTTCTGGCCTAGGGTCGTAATATACTATAAGAAAAAGTTGTTTAGTACAAAGGGGAAAAATACTCTGATTAGCATCATTTTTTTTTGAATTAGTTTTTTTTTTTGAAGTTTCAAGGTCGTCAAATTTTTTGAAACATTTTCAAAATTTTCATTATAACAGTTTTATAGCTAATAAAAAAAGCCAATTGAACGATGTGTAATATGTTGACCTTAAAGAGGATGGTAAATGAATGATTTTCAATTTCAACGTGTATATAATATGATTGCTCCAGAACTATTTGAAAATGTGTCTATTATATAAATCTTTTACAATGTGTGATGTTACTCCCATGGAAAAAGTGTATAAGTGAAAAACGCTACTTTTCGTGCCACCAAAGTATGGCGAAAGTGGCGATTTATAACTAAGAATACGATAAAAATGCTGCGCATGCGCAAATCGGCCCAATTTTACATTATCACACTAGTGCTTTCTTCTCGCACTAGTGCGATAAAGTAAACTTTCTTCTCGCGCGCTGTCATGAAATGCATTCACTTTTGAAGCCTTCCTTGCTCTTCTTATGGCTGCCTCCTCCAATGAAGAGATGTGTCAGTCACTATGGAGGCACAAAAAGTAGCGTTTTTCATGCATTCGTTACAGAATAGTACTTTGCGATACGAGTGCGAGAAAGCGAACTTTATAGGCAGGCGGTGAAGTTGAAGCCGCACACGAGTAACACAACGGCACGAGCCGAAGGCGAGTGCTGTTTGTTTTACGAGTGCGGCGAGTGTGACAAACTTCACGACCTGCGTATAATGTTCGCTTTATTGTACCAGTATTGCATAATATTTTCTGTAACGAATGCATGAAAAACGCTACTTTTTGTGCCTCCAAAGTGACTGGAACATCTCTTCGTTGGAGGAGGCAGCCATAAGAAGAGCCAGGAAGGCTTCCAAAGTGAATGCATTTCATGACAGCGCGCGAGAACAAAGTTTACTTTATCGCACTAGTGCGAGAAGAAAGCACTAGTGCGAAAATGTAAAATTGGGCTGATTTGCGCATGCGCAGCATTTTTATCGTATCCATAGTTATAAAGCGCCACTTTCGCCACACTTCGGAGGCACGAAAAGTAGCGTTTTTCATGCATGAGTTACATAAAAATAATTTTCGTATAATCCCATCAGAATCGATTCTATTGAATCGCTTCTATGACTCCCTTACTGTCACACACAATTCGACCTGGATTCAGACCCTTACGAGTAACTATCAGATAGCATGTTCGAATTTGTCCACTTGAGAGCAAGATCTGACGAGTCTATACCATCAGAGATTTTGACGTTACTGCCCGCGAGTTACTCTCAAGAGCATATCCACTTGCGAGTACTTTTCTCGAGAGTGATTCTCGAAAGTGGACATAGTTTTACTCTCATGTGGACATAGGCACCTGTACTCTCAGAAGTCTGACCATGGCAGGACACATTCGGACCAAAGGAGATACGTGTGCATTAATCGAAGAATATGAAAACAATCCAATGCTTTGGAATATAAAATGTGAAAAATCCCGCAACAGAGAATTGAAAAATGGAGTGCTTTCCAATATTTTTATAAAAATCTAATGCTAAAAAGCGGAGTGTCACCAGTATACGTTCTCTTTCTTAAATAGATGGTCTCATCCGTGTATCTTTTTTTTTCCCAATAGTCGGACCAACTAATTGTATTAATTATTCTAATCGAAATACGGTCATTTGAATGAACTTTCGAAATTGACACGCGTCCTCTATTTCTAATTCACGTAAAAGATTATTAGTAACGCCGACTTGCAGCCTCCGCGATATCCATGGTTTACAGCAGCAGCTCCTTTTTTTAATTTCTTTTAGAATTTCCAATGCAACTATCATCGCTGTGGCGCCTTGTTGTTTGTGAAAAGCCATCTCGGACGGACACTACTGACACGACGCGATGTTCACAAGTTACAGATGCTCACCAGAGAACATGGCCTAGAGAGTAACTTCCGACAGTAAATCTCCGGCTATTGTCTGAACTGCTCGCGAGAGTGAAATTCATGGAAATATACTCTCACGTGGAAACACTTGTGAGAATACTCTCGAAAGAAACTCTAAGAATTTACTCCACTTAGACAGGTATTTTCAAAGAGAAACCATGAAGTTGTCCACAGTGGGCCGAAGTTTTTTTTTCATTTTCTGGAACATGTAGTAAAGGATGTAAATTATGGGTCATGTGCTATTCACCATGTAATATTGTAAGTCTAGTCAGAAATTTCCGGAGAGCTTCAGAGACGATTTAAGATAGTCATTGCAAACACTAGAAGTTTGTAATGATCGAGATATGTTACTAGCACGATATCATATAAAACTGGTATGAAATAATAGTGTAGAAATACTTTCAATTAATTTGCTTTCCAAAAGGTCGAGTTAAACTAAAGAGTTATTAGATTTTTTATAATACTTAAATAAATGCAATGCATTTTATTCACGGAAGTAGTTTTACTAAAATCATGGCAAATATGAGAGAGAACCGTACGATCTTTAATACGTTTTATCACTTCGTTTTTTCTAAAAGCTTGGCGAGTGAAAGTTTATTGTCCTCTGTGGTTCGATTAGGTAAATTGCGTATCTAAGGATATACTCGACGATTATTATATTTCACGTTACGAACTTTATATTTTTGATAAGCATACACATATGCCATTATATTGTGTCATATTCATGAATAAAGCTTTTGTAGGGAGATCACAAGTTCCAAATATAATCTTTGATCACACAGGAGCAAAAATATTTCCTAAGTCTTCAATAAAAAGAGTATCGTCTTTATATAATTGTTGAAGAATTTCTCGAAAATAATTTATAAAGAGGTTCGGCTGCGGCTTTTTTACCAATCTATGGACCACCTAGAATAAGATTTTTTTGTCTTAAACCGATGTAGTTTTAAAACACGATTTGATAAAATCCAATGAAAAGAGGGCGCTTTGGTTTTGTTTTTATAATCATAAAGAATTTTCTATACTATTTTAATTATATTTTAGAATTTAGATTAAATACAAACTTTATTATACTTTCAGCGTACTTCACCGGTGCTAGGAAGTCTATGAAAAAAGTACGGCTGAGTCTCAGGAGCCGTATTTTAATCAAATCGTAAGACAATAGATCTTTTATAGATCTGTATTTTTCTTACCCGGCAACCTAATAAAATATTCAGAGTTGTTATCTCATATCAGTTTCACTTCAAAGGGCTTTCCTTCTAAGGCACATAATGCAAAGAGTCCCTTCTATTTCCAACTGATACTGTTATACAATCCCCTTCTTTCGCATTGGGGTATTCGTTTCGTTACAAGAGCATCGTGATATACATATGTTCGCATTTAAACTATATTTGCAACATCGTTGCATTGGCCAGGACTATTATCGTCTTCTTTAAAACAATATTATGTCAGCCTATATACAGATTGTATACATATAAAATCATATATTTTATCGCGTTACTGTGAACCAAAAACAATAAAGACACAAATTTACATCCACGTATGACGAATGACTGTTACATATTACACTCTTTGGAGAAAATAAGATGACATTCTGCTGGAAACAGAAAATCGAAACTTTAAATTCTTAACTCATTGCAAATTAAAACCAAGTTATTAAACCAACAATAGCGAGAGCGATTTATGGAAGTACCAGAAGGAAGCCAAGAACAAGTACCAGAAGAGATCGATAGACATGTCTACTTTTCGTCCGAATGACATACAGGATTTGGAGCATGCTCAAAGTAATGTAGCCGTGTTCTCGAGTCAGTTCAGCTCGTCAGTTCGATCCATGGCTACTCAGCTGAGTTCAGTTCAGTTCAATTCAGTTGAGAACCGAGAGTGGAAAACTGAGAGCAGTGCTGCCCACCCTGTGACGTCAATGCACGCCTCCTTTCACCCTTGCTATCGCATTATCGACGCTCCGACGTAATTTTACTGAGGGATATGGAGTGCTACAGTACGGCTGCTAAGCATTATTTCACCTATTGTTTACTGGACACTACTGGTGGTCATTGACAGATGTTGAATATTTCATCAGCTACTCGTAGATTTTCTACGAGGTCCTTTTCTACGAACCAAATTTTCATATTTTCCCAGTTTAATAGAAATTTCTCGAGTTAACGTAGCACGTAATATTTATAAAAAATCACTGTATGATTACATTCTTACATGACGTGGTTGTTATATATTGCTTAAGTACTTCCATTGTTTCGATACTGGTAATTAATAATTATTATACTTGAGAATTTTTATTTTGTATAAACGAGTTAATATACTTGATTCATTTCGACTTACAAACAATTAGCTATTTGGTTAATAAATAAGAGTTATATTTAAATGATCATTTAATTACCGGAAAATAGGTTGATTCTAGTCCTGCCTCTTTCCGTATCCTCAAATCCTTGTAGATCGTCCTCGTAATCATCATAATCCTCTCTACGATCACGTCTTTCTTCATGATCTTGAAGTAAGTCTGAGTTGAATTTCATCTGGGAGGCTGAACGCACTCTAGCTTGATGGTTAAGACTGAAGAAAACAGAAGGTGGCGGTGGGGTGGATAATTGCGCGCCTTGAAGACGCCTCTGTAGATATCTAGCGAGAAGAGCCTGAACCGCATCCGCATCTCTTGCACCTGGATGAGAGGAGAGACGTATTCATCATTAGCTAATTGACAATATTTTCTAGCGGATAATATTTCTTGAATATCTGCATCTTTCCGTTTTGAGAATTGCTTGAAATGAATACGTACGGCCAAATGTGAAAACATTGTCATTCGTTAACGCATGAATATTCCGCCTGTCTTTCATTTCTGGGCTCCCCATTTGCTGTACAGCCATGTAGCATCAAGAGACTCGGTCGAGTCTCGCGCCAAGTACAGGCAACCCGCCGTACGGGGCACGGCTCGCCGAGACTCTTTACTCGAAGCATCGCTTGTACCTGTGTTTCCACTCAAATATCTTATGAACGGCTGTATGTGAGAAAAATTTATTGATACATTCACTCTAGGAATCAAGGGTTCTGAATTGATTGCCACTAAATTCAATACGATTAGTATACGAGATCAGGGTGTATTGAGATGGCGAGCGAGATGATTTTATTTCAGGTCCGTCGTCGTCGTCGTCGTCGTCGTCGTCGTCGTCGTCGTCGTCGTCGTCGTCATCGTCGTCGTCGTCTTCGCACGTCCATCGCATTTTTTACCCAACAGATGGCGCTGACTGCTGTGTCTTCATTACCTATTTGTACTCTGAATGGTGTTAGTAATTTACGAATACACAACACAGTCAAATACACTTTATACGTGAAGCTACTGTTCATACCGAATTTCCAGTTAGTATAAGGGTGCTTTCACACCGTATACAATTATTAAGTTTTTAATAGCATTCATGTGGAGCGCGCGTGTATGGGTGTTTGTATATGTCTGCTTCAACATAGTTCCTCGTATTTTAGGTGACAGTTTTTAGAGACACAAAATGTCCAGGTGTTTCTCTCCGTAATTTCCTGTATCTAGGTGTCGGATGTGGAAGTCCAGGGTGTCCAGATGTTCTGCTCCGTAGTTTCTTGTATCTAGGTACTGGATGTGGAAGTTCAGGGTGTCCAGGTATTCCGCTTCGTAGTTTCTTGTATCTAGGTACTGGATGTGGAAGTCCAGGGTGTCCAGGTATTCCGCTTCGTAGTTTTCTGTGTCCAGGTGTCGGATGTGGAAGTTCAGGGTGTCCAGGCATTCCGCTTCGTAGTTTTCTGTATCTAGGTACTGGATGTGGAAGTTCAGGGTGTCCAGGTATTCCGCTTCGTAGTTTCTTGTATCTAGGTACTGGATGTGGAAGTTCAGGGTGTCCAGGTATTCCGCTTCGTAGTTTTCTGTGTCCAGGTGTCGGATGTGGAAGTTCAGGGTGTCCAGGTATTCCGCTTCGTAGTTTCTTGTATCTAGGTACTGGATGTGGAAGTCCAGGGTGTCCAGGTATTCCGCTTCGTAGTTTTCTGTGTCCAGGTGTCGGATATGGAAGTTCAGGGTGTCCAGGTATTCCGCTTCGTAGTTTCTTGTATCTAGGTACTGGATGTGGAAGTCCAGGGTGTCCAGGTATTCCGCTTCATAGTTTTCTGTGTCCAGGTGTCGGATGTGGAAGTTCAGGGTGTCCAGGTATTCCGCTTCGTAGTTTCTTGTATCTAGGTACTGGATGTGGAAGTCCAGGGTGTCCAGGTAGTCCGCTTCGTAGTTTTCTGTATCTAGGTGTCGGATGTGGAAGTCCAGGGTGTCCAGGTGTTCCGCTCCATAGTTTCTTGTATCTAGGTACTGGATGTGGAAGTCCAGGGTGTCCAAGTAGTCCGCTTCGTAGTTTTCTGTATCTAGGTGTCGGATGTGGAAGTCCAGGGTGTCGAGGTGTTCCGCTCCATAGTTTCTTGTATCTAGGTACTGGATGTGGAAGTCCAGGGTGTCCATGTATTCAGCTCCGTAGTTTCTTGTATCTAGGTAGTGAATGTGGAAGTCCAGGGTGTCCAGGTATTCCGCTCGGTAGTTTCCTGTGTGCAGGTGTCGGATGTGGAAGTCCAGGGTGTCCATGTATTCCGCTCCGTAGTTTCTTGTATCTAGGTAGTGAATGTGGAAGTCCAGGGTGTCCAGGTATTCCGCTTCGTAGTTTTCTGTATCTAGGTGTCGGATGTGGAAGTTCAGTGTGTCCAGGTGTTCCGCTCCATAGTTTCTTGTATCTAGGTGTCGGACGTAGAAGTCCAGAAAAGTGTGCAACAAGCTTTGGCGCTTCGCTCAAACTATAGTATCCTCTTTGATGTTCGCACGGCCTGAGGTACAAGGCCTGAAATAATCCAGCAGACTCTCCTCTCTTACGTTTACCACACGGCTTCAACAATCTGGACACCATTAACGATGCTTATATGCATTGAAGATTACATTTTCTTTAAAAATTTGTATATGTCTTTGTGCATTTCTAGAAAAAGGGACTTACACATTAAATTTGTATGCCATTAAACTTTTCGACACCGCTATATATTTTTCTGATTAGCAACATCATAATGCATTTACATTTTATATCTGTGACAATATAGATTTCAGTGCTTAATACTTCTATTTCCCGTTGGACAACAAAAACTTGTGATATCCCCCAAAAAACACTTACGTGTAAAAAACCACGCCAAGTACAGGAGTGCTGTGTATTCCTCTAATAAAAAGTATTGATATCAGATTATTGAGGCCAAGTACATAAGTCACTACATGTTTGCCTATTATATGATCTAGCATTGGCCCATCATTTTAATTGTATTTTCGAAATTTCCTATAACGTTTTCACTACTCTTTTACATTACTACTGTTTCTCGTAGTTGATTATGAATTAATGGTTATTAAATAATTAATCAAACTTTAGCTGATTCCTTATCGAGTACTACTTGGCGGGTCCGTGCCAGAAATTCCAAAGTACTTACTTTGAACGTACTAATAGTATCCTAAAATTATGTTTATTATTAAGATTTTACCGTGATTATTATTAACGAGTTATCGTTAATAAACTCTATATAGAAAGTTGACATTGGTTTTGAGTTTAATGACTGGCATTATGAATGCAAATTTATATCAAGAATTGCACGGACCCGCCAAGTAGTACACGATAAGGAATCAGCTAAAGTTTGATTAATTATTTAATAACCATTAATTCATAATCAACTACGAGAAACAGTAGTAATGTAAAAGAGTAGTGAAAACGTTATAGGAAATTTCGAAAATACAATTAAAATGATGGGCCAGTGCTAGATCATATAATAGGCAAACATGTAGTGACTTATGTACTTGGCCTCAATAATCTGATATCAATACTTTTTATTAGAGGAATACACAGCACTCCTGTACTTGGCGTGGTTTTTTACACGTAAGTGTTTTTTGGGGGTTTACTTGTTTTGCAGTCAATGTGACAGAGCAGCGAACCACACATGGCAATGCGTAAAAGTTTACAACTATTTCTCATATTTACCTAATTATATAGTAATTATATAATTCTTCACATTGTAATATTTTCGATAATGCAACTTCGTATGCTCCTTATGAGTGTATGAAATGGGATGTATGTTAATGCTTGGGGCTAGCAATGATAAAAACTTAGGCAACACAGGATTGTATGATAACATAAAACGAAACAAATTTATAAAAATTATCGATTAATGATACAATAGTCTTTGGGATTTGGAAAGTGATATACAGCGTGTTTGGAAATTACCTAGCCAACGGGGTATGGGGGTGTTCGGTAAGCATCACAGATTAAAAAAATTACCTTTTTTGTCCAGAGTTATTTATTTTTAAATGGGAGCAGATCAAAGTTGATCAATCAGAGCGAGACGCCAACAGAAACGGTAGGCACCTACGAACTCTGAGTTTTCTTCCTTCGCTTTTGTTTTTCGGTTGCTATAGGCAGACTGAAGCCATCCGAAGACATGCCTATTAGATGTCACTAACACAGCGTTACTTGTACCTGCTTTTCTCTCTTAGACCGGATACTATGTCAGCACTAAATACCTTCTATGCTTCTGTAATTTTATTTTATTAACGTTATTATTGCAACACTAAAGATATTTGCAATAGAATCTCAAGAAATATTATTTGTCAAGATTTATTTCCAATATAAACAATACAGTAAGATATCTAATTATCAAAGGGTGCAGCGTATTATGAATACGTCGATGGAATACCCATTTCTTAAGGAAGGAGTGTTCAGAAAAAGAAGAGTCCATGGAAATATGATGGAAGCGTACGCTGGTACCTAGGAAAAGGAATGGATGTCGACGAAGAATCTCAGAGTTGAAATAATAGTCTTAACCCTGCGTGGGCCATATTTTTATGGCACCCTGGGTCATATGGGTCTTTTTCGAGCCGTTTGAGATTTTATCCTACTTCTGTCTCGATGGGAACTCCTGGATGAAGGCGCTGCTTCGGCACTGAGTACCCCTCACTAGTAAGTTTATTTAGGGTGAGGGGAGAAGCCCGACACTTCAAAGACACGAAAGATATTTAAGGGTGAATATTCGCTTGGGTCGAAAAAGACCCATATGATCCGCGCAGGGTTAACATTATCAGTAAATGCCTACAGTAAAAGATGTTAGATACAGGACGGATCGCTGATAGATCCTTTCACACGTTCCATATAAGATTCAGTACAGACACGTATGGTAAAACTGTGCAGTATTTAATAACGTGTTTCACGGCAAATTATGCTCAGGTTTTGGAATGATAAATTCAGAGTGCTGGATGGATCCAAAACTGACCTGAGATTGATCTTCCCCGTACAAAGGTTGTGGCTTGAATCGATGATTTATGAATAATTTGCGAAGGATTCTTGTGGGTCATAACTGCGTGATGGGAGGTACAGTCGTGTAAAGCAAAAGTTAGTTGCTTCAGGCGGATTGCCCGATTAGCAATCGTTTTGGAGTCCAAGCGCAAGCGCATTCGTTCACAGATTGCTGATATTGGCGCGATGCAACATTGTAAGAGCGAACAACGTTTTCCAACCAGTTATTATCATTAGTTTATCATATTGATAGTTATTAATTAATTATAATTAACAATTATTAACCATCTATCGATGACCAATCATGCAATCGTGTCTTGAAGTATATTGTTCGATTGTTATTCATTAACTATTTACTGACCGTTTATCAGAAATTATTATAGTTGATAATTCACGGTTATTAACGAATTGTTAATACATTGTTATTTAATAAATATGTTGTTTATTTCAATCATTAATTAATACTTGTAAAATATTGTAAACGTGATAAAGTACACTGTACGGTATATGTAATTTATACATTCATGAAACATTGCATGAAGGATGCAATGACGCCTGCATGATAGATGCGTGAACGAAGGCACGAATGAAGGTGAGGAAGAGAAAGCGATAGAAAGAAAAGAGCGAGAGAATTCGCGATGACTGCGTGTATAAACACGTGATTACGAATGGGGGTCAGTCCAGAACAGAAGGGCAAGAATTGAATATTGCGGAGTGTAGTTTCAAATAATAAATTGTGTTATTCCCATTAAACCGTCATTATTCTTAGGTATTGATCCTGATCCTACATATCTGAAATATTCGATTTCCATATAAAATAACTCAATGTGTTTTTATTTTCATTATTTTAGTCACGCTCATGTAAATGTATACAATGATACCATGTTTACTCTCTTTTCAACTAGAAATAAAGAATCAAATAATTGTACCCTATTTCTCTTAACTTGACACCGATAATCAAAAATCTTTGAACTCACTTTCTTCGAGAATTAACCTTCGTTACCTTCGGCCATCCCCCTTTTCTCATGCATCGGCAAGTCAGACGGGCGCCAGCCAATTCTTATGTCAACGGGAACTGACAAGCCGGTATGTCCTGGGAGTTGGGGTGGAACAGGCCCAAAACGAGAGCTCTGGCGGAACCTAGTAGAAGATGCCATAACATAACGGATTCTGTCGATTTTTGAGGGCGCGTGAAATCGAGAAACGCAACCGGAAGTGCTAATCTTTGGGGTCGCATAAAATCAGCAAACGCAACTGGATGCACGAACGGGAGCGGACGGTTACGGGAATGCACAGCCGCTCAGACTGCTAGGTTGAGGTAGAGAGGATCGGGGTAAGTGTCAAGCAAATAATGCGGGATACAGAGAGTAACTCATCGAGAACGTAACAGAATGAATCGAAACTATCGAACCGAAATCCGTCCACCAACTAATAAGTTGGGAGTCCTCACCGGAGCTGGTACAACTAATCCGTGAAGGCCGACGAACTGTAATCGGCTGTACCGACTACTGTACTGTACCGACACTCAGGGGGGTACTACACGAGGGCACAGCATTGCACCTCCGGAACACAAAGAAAATCCATAGAATTTCCTGGATATCGCGAGAACAACGCGAGAACTACATAGGTGAGAACCTTTATGCCGTATCGAAAGCACAGCTAGAATAATTGTCAACAGATAGCACCAGAGCACGAGCCAGATAGCACGAGAGATCGAGCTTGTGACAGCTCGATCGGTGTTCCAAGACAGAATGCTTTGACAATAGTCAAATTCGGGAACTAATCATTCTGATTGGTCGAGATTCTTATAGCTGATCCTCGAGTCATCCCTTTAAACCAAATCAAGAGAGTTCCTTAGCGAATCGGTACGTAGCACTGGGAGATCCTCCACAGCCGGTTACCCAGGGCATCGAACGCCAGTTGAGCACCACATCCTCAACTCCGGTCAGGGGGTTCCTCCCCTGCCCTTAACCGTAACAAAACTATACCTTCGCCCGCTCTACAGCCGTTTCCCTCTCTGCAGTGGGGCACCGGTATCTTACTCAGGTTTCTGCCGATCCGTGGAGACGTCTTCGTCTATATTTTACATTAACACTTGATGATTTCAGGTTACAATAACAGTTATTATTTTATGGTTTGATTACTATATCACATAACGAAACGACCAGGTCAGATGTCACGTGGTAACGGCCTGCTCAACTCCGTGGCGCCACCTATGTCAATCCAGCTGTCAATTTAAATTATTTATTCAACAGATGGAATAGAAAACTAATACATACCAAAGATCAGAATCAACGTGTAGTAGAATAAATAATGTAAACTGTATGTGTATCTATGTATGAATATGTGACTTTAAGAGTGGATAATTATGTAAAGCATGTTTCCTATCTTTTAAAAATGTTTAATCAAGAAGCATCTCAGACTTTAACATTTCCCACTAATAATCCATTGTAATAACTAATAAGTTTCTGATCAATAAAAGTTCACACGTAACTCGAAAACGGACCCTAGCAGAAATTTATTCCGGCGGGGATCCGGGCCGTATCAGGCTTTCCCTAACTGATAATCCGGCCCAGATCATGCCGTTCTTCCAACCCTGATGTGGCATGTAACAGCATTTCTGATCCGGCACTGATCAGGCTACTGATCGGGCCCACATTAGAGAACATACCTATGTGGTCCTGATCATGCCCTGATTGCAGGGGGTGGCAACTCCCACGATATTTCGACGACATTCGTATAGTTCGCTCGACTCGAGGTAGAGCAGATGGCGCTCTTGAAGCAAATGTAATAGACCAATCATGAACGAGGACGCCACAGCATACCGCGACGCGTCGCCATTTTGTATTTTTCTGTTTCCTGAGCATTCCAGACAATTCCTCAGCACTCATGAGAAACTGAATTTCGATTTGGTGAGGAAATATTAATTTTGACATCTAGTTTACAGGTAAGTGATACAAATAACTGCACAGAAAGGTAGTATATGAATAGTGTTGTTTAATTTAAGTTTATGTTGTTTGCAGAAACTTCCTTATGGTTCGAGCTTGTTGTGTTTTGGGATGCCATGTCATTTTTCGAAAAATCAAATTAATGTGTGGTGCAGAACAATAAATAATATTTTATGCGGTAAAGTGAGGTTTAGCATAGATCGCAGCTTCATTGTAAAACAGGCATTTCGCAAGTGTAATGCTATACATAATAAAGCCCATAAAACCTAGATTTTACTGTTGTGTTAAAACGTTATTTCCTAATTTCCTGTACATTAAGAATAAAGATCTTTAAGCTTCAATAATGCAAAGCCGGTAGCTTAGTGCTTTTTGAATTGATTTTTAGTTTCTCTTTGACGAGTTCACACAGATGGCACGTCAGTACCAGTGTTCACTTTTCACAAGAGGAGAGTTGCCCACCCCTGCCTGATTGGTATTTGTTGGACGTAATCGTCTAATTGGGGTTTGGTGGGCACAAGGATGTTGGAATTAATAAATCACTAGCACCACTTTCTATGATTTGTACTTCTATTGTTCCAAAACTCTGAATTACAATATTTTCTATCTCCGTATCACACAGTGACTAACGTACTCTTTTGAATTCTAATTTCACACACAATAAAACTAAGAAGAAGGATGAACTAAAACTAAAACGGCGCTTTCCCTAAACGCGGTTAGATGAGCGCCCAAGAGGTGGCTCCACTTCTGTGTCCTTTCATTAACAGGGTGAGGGCGGCATGAAGCCGTTTATCTCCAACACTCCCTCCCTTCATGCTGCCTCCTCTGTATTATTATGGGAGTCTGAAAAAGATAAATGAAGAAAGATTTCTCTGACTCTGAAGGGTTCAAGAATTCTATAATATTTGATCTCTGAGATATGAGAATGCTTGTATTGGCAAAGGTTTGGTCATTATATCAGCTCGATTCTCTTTGGACTCTACCCATTTTACTTCAACTCTGTTTTCCAATACACATCTCTTAATAAAGTCTCCATGCGTGTCTGCTATGTGACTTTTGTGACCTCTGACTTCTCTATCTCTGAGTTTTCTCTGAATCTCTGAAACATTGTCATCAAAACTCTTTAACTTGTGTGCTCCGTCCATTTGAGTACATTTTCCCGCGGACATGTTGTCGCACCACAAGGTCACAGGATACGAGGTTGTTCCTGTAATGTCTCTGATTGCTTTATCTAGCGAGATCATCTCCTGGCATGATTCACTCATTGCTAGATATTCTGATTGACAGGTAGAAAGGGTTACATAACTCTGTTTGTGACTTCTCCAGGATATTGTATCATCGTACAATTTTATTATATATCCGCCTGTGGAAGTTGAATCTTCACAATCTCTGAAGCTAGCATCTGTGAATGCCTCAAGTTTGTCTCCCTTTGCTCTGAAGATTAAGCCTAAGTCAGACGTTCCTCTTAAATACCTGAGTATTCTTTTTACGTCTTTCCAGTCATTCTCTGTAGGTGACCTCTGTTTTCTCGAAAGGAAGTTAACTGAATATGCTATGTCTGGTCTTGTTGCACCAGCTACATAAATACAGTAAACTACCAATCGCTTCTCTGTATGGGGCTCTGCAGGGATAATTCTCTGAAGTTTCACATTCTCTATTTTTCACCTGTCTAGTTACCATAGGCGTGCTCTGTGATTTACTTTCATTCATATTGAATCTCTTTAAAATCTTCTCTGTATACTCTGATTGTTGAATCTTCATGATTTTGTTTTCTCTGTCTCTGGTTATCTGCATTCCGAGGAACATCTTTGGTTCTCCTAAGTTTCTCATTTTAAACACTTCACACAGTCGTGTAGTGATCTCTTGAATTTTGTATGTACAATTGCTGGCAAGTATAATGTCATCGACATACAGCAATAGGAATGCCATATCTCCCTCTTTCCTCCAAGTAAACAAGCATGGATCGTGTATATCCCTTTCTAATCCGAGCTTGTTTACCTCCTCTGTAAATCTCTGATTCCATCTTTTCGGGCTGACTCTTAAGCCGTATAAAGTCCTCTTTAATTTGCAAACTCTGGATTTCTCTGATTCTCTGATGTTTACTCCCTCTGGAATCTCCATGTATATGTCATCTTCCAGAATTCCGTTCAGGAAAGCAGTTTTAACGTCCAGTTGTACTGCCTCCAGGTCGTGTTTGTTTATGATGGCCAAGGAAGCTCTGATAACTGCTAGTCTTGATACTGGTGCATAGGTTTCTCTGAGTTCATAGACATTTTTATCTTTAAATCCTCTGATAACTAATCGGGCTTTAAATTTCTCTTGTCCATTTTCGTCTGTTTTTCTCTTAAAGACCCATTTTGAATCAATTATATTTGGTTTTCTCCTTCTCTGACTTGAATTGGGCCTATCTACTATTTCCCAGACATCATTCTCTTTCATCGACTGCAATTCTTCCTCTATGGCTCTTTTCCAATTTTCTTTCTCTGGAGATTCTACTGCTTCTCTGTAGTTAGACGGATCCTGGTTAATTTCGGCCAGTCCCGCAAAAATCATTTCATCTTCCTCAAATTTAGACAACTTGTCTCTGTTGTCACTCTGAACTCTGTATACAAACTCTGGATCTCTTTTCTGATTTATTTTGGCTTTTCGGGTGGGTAATTCTCTGATTTTTTGTGGAGGCTCCGTTTCCTCTTTACTTGTTTCTTTTCTTTTTAGTGTTTTCCTTTCCTTTGGTTTGGGAAGCACTATTACCTCTGGGATCTCTGAACTCTGATTAAAATCGGTGCTTTTCTCTTGGGATGTCTCTGAATTCTCTGTGTTCTCTGATATTTGAAACTCTGATTTTTCAGGCGATATCTTTAGATTTTTATATACTACAAGCTGATCCCGCGAACGTTGTTCTGCCATATAAATTATTTCTAGTGAATATGTTGGTTGTTAAATAAAATATAACGAATGTATTGTAAGTGTTTAGGGATGGGATCTATGACAAAAAAAGGAATTGAGCGCTGTAGACGATAACCGCAGATAAAAACAAAAAAACACCAACCATTCATTTTCTCCATTCAATGTATTTCATTAACATAACGGACATATTCATTGTTTTCATTTTCCTACTTTAGGATAAAAAATATATCAAATGTATATTAATTTCGAAGAGCAATTAAGCTCAATTGCCGATGAGCAATCCGTTCAATGATTCTGGTGGTGTCTCAATTTCTGGTAGTTGCACTTTTCCTGAAGCGCAACACATCCCGGCTGACTCATGTTTGAATTTGAGCGCATGACAATGGGGACATTCTTTGCCCATAGCACCAATCACGACTTTCGGATGAGCGGAATATTCAATATCTGGCTGGTACTCGAATGCGAGACGAAGAAACGAAGCGGATGTAAATGCTCGATGTACTTGTTGGCGTTGTAGGTAATTTGCTCTGCGTGTGTTAACTACGAACCGTCGCGCTTGTCTCCGTTCCAATTGTCGTTGTTGATTTCTTTCATCTCGTGCCTCTTGTGATTGAGATGCACGCAATTGCGACATGCTCACACGCATATTTTCGTTATCTTCTTGGATTTGTTCGTCTGTTCTTTCTGCTCTATTATTTCTCATGTTTGTTGTTCTATTCCCTCTTCTTCCTAAATTCGTCCCCTTCCGTCTTCCTGGCATTGTTCACTGTAATGCTCACACACACAAACAGACAAAATTGTTTTAATTACTTATGAACAACCGTATACCGATAATGGATATTCTTTTAATATTTTACCAACCTTTTTTATAAATTAAAATTGTTCACTGGATACACACACAAATAGACAAAATTGTTGTACTTACTGATGAAAAACGGTATGCCGATAACTGATTTCTTCTTTAAGTATTTTACCAACCTTTCTTATAAATTAAATTTTTTCACTCTAATACACACACACACAAATAGACAAAATTGTCCTACTTACTGATGAAAAACGGTATATCGATAATGTATTTGTTCTTTCAGTATTTTACCAACCTTTTTACAGTCATAAAATAGGTATATATTGCTTATAAATCAAAATTGACATTTCATGATTGAAATTTCAAAATGACGTGCGTGCGTGACGCATGCGTGGATGAAAGTTGGATGAGGCGGACGTAGCGGCATCTATCATTCAACGACATAAATAATTTCGTTCTGTTTGAAATACGAACGACGGTTAAATTATTTCATTAAAAAAATACTAAAATCTCGTATAAGATTATCGCGTATTAGGAAATGGAAGGGTGGGGGCAGGAGTGTGAAAATTTGGAGTTATAGGTATTTTCTGATGCCAAATAAAAAAGAATACAAAAAAAAATTTTTGTCAAAAAAAAATACAAAAAATTTTTCTGGATACGGACACCCTAATCACCTAGCGGTATGAAATATACTTTACGACCGATTCTCATACCTACCAAATATACATACCAAATTTCATGAAAATCGGTCGAGCCGTTTCGGAGGAGTTCGGCCACAAACACCGTGACACGAGATTTTTATATATAAGATTTTCTCGTTACACCTTACATGTCTCGAGTTTATGAATCTATTTGTTTGTGGGTGCCATAAAAGGTATCCCGTAGGAGTGTACCCGATCAAAATGACCTTTATGGCTCTCTCTGAAAATTTATTCTCTGTGATTGGTATTTTCACATACGCTATACACCCAAATCTCCTCACATTCTCTAAGTGACCCTTTTTCTCTGAACAGATTTTCGATAGTGGAGTTTTAAACTCAATGCTCTTGTGTGGAGTTCTGTTGTATATGTGAATTGCTGCTTCTGTGGCTGTGGTCCACATTGTTGATGGTATACCTGAATCTATCAATAAAGCTCTGATTTTCTTCTGAATAGTTTTGTTGAATCGCTCTGCTGTTCCATTCAACTCTGGTGTGTAAGGTGGGGCAAAGTCTCTACTTATCCCTTCCTTTTTCATGATCTCTGAAAATTCCCCTCCAGTGAACTCTGTTCCGTTGTCTGCTCTGATGAAACATACTTTCTCTTGTTTTCCTAATAGATTTCTCATATGATTCAGGAATTCCTCTAAACATTTTCCAGCTTCATTTTTGTGTTTGACACAATATGCTCTGGCATATCTGGAGTAATCGTCAACGAACACAATGATAAACTTATTATTTCCTGGAAATGATTCTGGTTTGATGGGTCCCATTGTATCCGCATGTATGGTATGCAAGGGCCTGGTTGCTCTGAATCTCTTATCTCTGAATGGTAAATTTTCCATCTTGGCTATAATGCATACCTAACACTCTGAAATTTCTTTGTCGAACTTGACTTTCTTTAAGTTCTCCTCTGATTTTTGAAGTTGTTTGAGGTATTCTAGTGAAGCATGTCCCAGTCTTATGTGCTATAACATTCCTTCACTTATTCTTTGAATATTCTCTTTTGGGTCATACTCTCCTTTAATTTTCTCTAGCTTTTCTCTGACTGTCTGTGATACTGTTTGATTTAAATCTAGTATCTTTCTGTCTAGATTGTTTTCACTTGTGCCAAACTCTGTATTGGTTGCTGGTTTCTCTTGTATGATCCCCTGTCCAATCTCCCTCCCAAGCTCAAGTCCTTGGTGTATGCTATCCAGCTTCTCTGATTCTCGAGCTTCTTGAGCTTGCGACAGGAAATCCTCCAAGGTAACCAAGTGCGCAGTGGAAGCGTGCTGGGCCCATAACCTGTTGGACGTAATCGTCTAATTGGGGTTTGGTGGGCACAAGGATGTTGGAATTAATAAATCACTAGCACCACTTTCTATGATTTGTACTTCTATTGTTCCAAAACTCTGAATTACAATATTTTCTATCTCCGTATCACACAGTGACTAACGTACTCTTTTGAATTCTAATTTCACACACAATAAAACTAAGAAGAAGGATGAACTAAAACTAAAACGGCGCTTTCCCTAAACGCGGTTAGGTGAGCGCCCAAGAGGTGGCTCCACTTCTGTGTCCTTTCATCAACAGGGTGAGGGCGGCATGAAGCCGTTTATCTCCAACAGTATTATATTCGGTCGCCTGATATTGATATATATATCAGATTATACATATGTATAAACGTTGAAATGACAAACAGGTAACATTTTTTGAAAATATCGTAGGTAGTAGAGTGATTCAGTATGACGTATTGGGCCTTGCTTTCAAGGGGTAGGAGAATTCCTGCAAATTATAAATTAGTTTGTTGATTCTAAAAAATTTTATACAGGAGCAGTGCGATGGATTGGACGACTAGGTGTTGCAAGTTAGAAGCTTTTACCGCCTCTTCGTCTCTTTTTCAGAATTCTATAAAGTTTGGAGCTTATCGGCTCAGTGACCTACTTTTGCTTGCGGGCATCCCTGTCCCTCTGGTGGCCGGTGGTTGTATTACATGTATATAGTTTCATATTAGGGCGATTTCAGTGTTGCCTGATTTCACACCTAATACGGCAGCTCTGAATAACGCCTGACTACGGCCAAGTCAGATTTTCCATAATAGGGCTTGCCATGAAATTGCCTGATCAGGGCCTGATCCTGTTCAGGATCTATATTTCAGGCTGATCACATTTACAAATGTTGTACTGATGCATGATCAGGGCAGGATCTGGGCCTCATCCGGCTATCCTGATCAGGCATGCCATACCGATACCTGATCTGAACCTGATACGCCATCAGGCAGCCTGAACAAATTTTTGCTAGGGGATATGGAGAGTCCCTTTATTTTGTTTATGGAGTGCAGCAAATCTTGCACATGGGCATCTCGCAAGTGGAATATGGTTCAATATTCTTATAATTTGATAAGGGATAAGAGTTCCCACTTTTTGGTTGAGTTAAAATTTCACTAGCCCACTCGTTTCTCCTTCTAGATTTCTACATTGTATAATCTAGCTATAAACAAACGTAACATAGATATTATTAAAAATTAAATTAACAAGAATCAATTTATAACTGTTTCATGATCGAATAGTGTAATTATTAGACACATCTTATCTTACTTTATCATGATTGTAATCAAAACATTGTTTTGAAGAGAAATATTACGTCCAATGAAATTTAATACAATAATGAGGTAAACTTACAGTATTTTTGATTTCAGTGTTATGTAAAGATTGCATTTGACATGAAGGATGTTTCAACATTCTCAGCGGGTGACGGAGCCCATTATGGTAGAATAGAACATCAATAATTGCACTGACTATAGGGAAATGTATGCAACAATCCTTGAGTCAATGTAGTTATAGAAATTAATTGCCTTTCTGATCCTTACAAATTCATATATCATGGTAGCTTCTATCAGCACCTAGTCAAATAATAGTCCGTCATAAGACAATTGAAAATAACGATATTTCAACATACCAACAATAATGTTTGTAAAATATTTTACACACATGGATCAGTCATATTTTATTATTTACTAATTTGAAAAACATAACGATAGTAGTGCCATTGGAAACGATTTTTTTGTTCAAGTTTTCATTTTGATAATGTCGCCATATAAGATTAGATCCATTATGTAACTCATGCATGAAAAACACTACTTTTCGTGCCTCCGAAGTGTGGCGAAAGTGGCGCTTTATAACTATGGATACGATAAAAATGCTGCGCATGCGCAAATCAGCCCAATTTTACATTATCGCACTAGTGCTTTCTTCTCGCACTAGTGCGATAAAGTAAACTTTGTTCTCGCGCGCTATCATGAAATGCATTCACTTTGGAAGCCTTCCTGGGTCTTCTTATGGCTGCCTCCTCCAACGAAGAGATGTTCCAGTCACTTTGGAGGCACAAAAAGTAGCGTTTTTCATGCATTCGTTACAGAATAGTACTTTGCGATACAAGTGCGAGAAAGTGAACTTTATAGGCAGGCGGTGAAGTTGGTCGCACGAGCCGCACACGAGTAACACAACGGCACGAGCCAAAGGCGAGTGCTGTTTGTTTTACGAGTGCGGCGAGTGTGACAAACTTCACGAACTGCGTATAATGTTCGCTTTATTGTACCAGTATCGCATAATATTTTCTGTAACAAATGCATGAAAAACGCTACTGTTTGTGCCTCCAAAATGACTGGAACATCTTTTCGTTGGAGGAGGCAACCATAAGAAGAGCCAGGAAGGCTTCCAAAGTAAATGCATTTTATAACAGCGCGCGAGAACAAAGTTTACTTTATCGCACTAGTGCGAGAAGAAAGCAGTAGTGCGATAATGTAAAATCGGGTCGATTTGCGCATGCGCAGCATTTTTATCGTATCCATAGTTATAAAGCGCGCAAATCGACCCGATTTTACATTATCGCACTACTGCTTTCTTCTCGCACTAGTGCGATAAAGTAAACTTTGTTCTCGCGCGCTGTCATGAAATGCATTCACTTTGGAAGCCTTCCTGGCTCTTCTTATGGCTGCCTCCTGCAACGAAGAGATGTTCCAGTCTCTTTGGAGGCACAAAAAGTAGCGTTTTTCATGCATTCGTTACAGAAAATATTATGCGATACTGGTACAATAAAGCGAACATTATACGCAGATCGTGCAGTTTGTCACACTCGCCGCACTCGTAAAACAAACAGCACTCGCCTTCGGCTCGTGCCGTTGTGTTACTCGTGTGCGGCTCGTGCGACCAACTTCACCGCCTGCCTATAAAGTTCGCTTTCTCGCACTTGTATCGCAAAGTACTAATGCGATACTGGTACAATAAAGCGAACATTATACGCAGTTCGTGAAGCTTGTCACACACGCCGCACTCGTAAAACAAACAGCACTCGCCTTCGGCTCGTGCCGTTGTGTTACTCGTGTGCGGCTTGTGCGACCAACTTCACCGCCTGCCTATAAAGTTCGTTTCTCGCACTTGTATCGCAAAGTACTATTATCTTCAGATATCAGATCAAAATTTTCGGTAGGCGCCTTTTTTTTGAGGTATTTACGAAATTCGGAACTTTTAGGGAATATTTCAGGATATTGATTATGTATACATCTAATGCCTAAGTACATTAAAGTCTGGCCATGAAGATTTTCCTATAAAAGATTTCTAGCACAATTTATTTCTTATGAAATCCCGGTAACCTCATCTACGTTTCGGTACACATATCCTTTATATTCAACATATATTAAATTGTGGTACTCATGTAATGTTCGTTCCCATTAAAAGACTATCTTAAATTCAGTCTTTCATTGTATTTCGATCTTTTGTGATGTGGTATACGAAAGTACGTTATTTTCACAATTATGTGTCTAGATATTATAATATACAAATTGGGATTGGTACACGAATCTCATACGAGACGTACGTTTGTGAATAATTATTTATTCTAAATATATTTATTATAAATAAAATAAATATTTTTAAATGAAATCCTGATATGATTACTACTGTTACGTAGGCCGTAGTGGCCAGCGAGGCCTTTAAATTTGATAACAAAAATTTAGAAGTAACCAAAAGAAAAGGAACGACCGGAGGTAACGTGAATAATATTTGAGTGAATTCCGAGCGGTAAGAATGCACTCAATGGTGGGTTCGCTGCTCGTTTAAGGTGTTGAAACACGCCTTGCTATTCCAACGTGGATAGATATTCTCTGAAATGTTAGAGGATGGGTAATAGATATTTAGAACGCGAGTAAAATATGAATTTGCGATATATTGTTACAATCAATATAGAAGTTTCAATTAAATGTCATGTACAGTGTTTCGATTATGAGAAATACTGGGATAAAAATATTGTGATATTGGATTACAAAACCTGACTGTGTGTGAGGTTAAGGCGAAAAGAAATTTGGTGGAACAGAAATCTATCAAATCTATGCGTTACTTGGAAAGACTAGTCTTTGGAGCTCAATTTTGCCCGGTAACCGATCCAGCTTGTTCCCTAGGGTATGTAATAACGAATCCGTACCTAGGCCAGATTGCGAATATTACACTGAATCTAATACTCTAACGGTTAGAGCCACGAGTGACAACGTGCAGTCCGATGTTTTACGCGTGAAACTGAATGATTTTCTGAGCGTCTCTGCCATGATTTTGGCTGCTTATATAGTCGATTTTTGCTGATGCTCTAGGTACGGTTAGGACGTTAGGAATGCACTCGGCTAACCAGCTGGGTAGGTGGCACGGGCAATGCACTGGGTAACGTGCTGAGTTTACAATTATGCTTTCTGTCGGCTACGTTATTCTTCTGTTCCGGAATGAAGGTCGATATACGTAACATCTCCCCTCTTAGACAAAACATCGTCTATTTGGGCGATGCTTTTGCATAAATTTATGTTTCGTTGTGTTTTCCCGTATTTCTCATTTACTCACTTAGTTATGCATCTTCGGAGATAGTTTTTGAAAATATCTCTTTATCGATGCGCGGCCATGCTGCCCTGATACAATAAGTCTTGGTTTCTTCCTCAGGGATTCCCCTGGTATGAAGTCGCGGATGGTGTTGTCAGTGATGTCCTCTGGTTCCGACACATCCTCTGTGTCATAGGGTTTCCAGGTTTCCTTGGTGTTGCGGGGTTCCTCATCATCGGTGCTCGGATCTCCAAACAGCTGTTGTGTGCGGATGGTGGTGAACAGACACTTTTCAGTCTGGGTGCATCTATTGGCTCTCCGGATTTTGGTGGTTTGAGTTCCTCGTCCCTTACTGGATGCGTTCGGTAGGTCCCCTTTCCAGGACCTAGCTTTTCGTAAGGTTGATGATTCTGGATCGGTTTTTGGACAGAGCTCGCAGGTTTTAATTTGTCGAAATGCTTTACTTTGATTTTTCCCTTGTCGGTTTTTATAACTGCGTTGTTCAATTCTAATAACTGCAAAATCTCGTACGGGCCTTCATAATGTGGGTCGAATTTGTGATGTCTTGGCTCCTTTAAAACGTACACCTTATCTCCTGAATTAAATTTGATTGGTTTTATTTTCTTGTCGTATCGTTCCTTTGTTTTTTCCTTGGTCTGAACTAACGTATTGCGAGAAATGTGTCTGATTTTGTCCAGATGGGTGATTAATTCTGTTAAGTAGTCGCCGTACGTTTTTAGATCATTTGTGTCCGGATACGATGAAGGTATTCTTGCAGGTTTTCCAAAGATGAGTTCATAGGGAGTGAAGTTTGTTGCTTCGTGTACCGAGGTATTATATGAAAACATTGCGAATGGTAGAAGTAATTCCCAGTCATCGTATGTATCCATGTAATGTTTCAGGTATTCCACGAGAACGTGATGGCTTCTTTCTAATGCTCCGTTAGTTTGAGGTCGGTAGCCAGACGTAGTGATTAATTTTATTCGAAATATTTTTGCCAAATTTTTGAAAAGTTCGCTAGTAAAACAGGTTCCTTTGTCCGTTAAGATGGCTTTAGGTGTTCCAAATTGACTTATGAAATGTCGTGCAAATGCATCGGCAATAGTTGTAGCTCGTATGTTGGGAATAGCTACTGCAAGACAATATTTGGTTAAATTATCCTGCAGGGTCAAAATGTACTTGTTCCCGTTAGGGGTTTCTGGTAAAGGACCTACTGTGTCGAGAGAGATTTTATGGAATGGTTCCACAGGTGTATCGGTGATAAGCATTGGTTCTCGCGTTTTTATGCGAACTAGCTTTTGCTTCTGACAGCTATCGCAACTCCGGATATATTCTTGAATTTGGTGGTGCATATCAGGCCAGTTAAAACGTTCTCGTATCCTTCGGTATGTCTTAGTGACGCCTTTATGTCCCCCGGTGAGACTTTCGTGATGTTCCTTTATAATTTCTTGGCGGAGATCCGGTGGCGGTGTTTCGATGATTCCCGTGCAAAGAGTGATTTTACTTGCATAATCTTGAAATGCTATCTTTATGCACTGTATTAACGTTCCCATTGGCATTTCGTCGAGTCCGTTCCCTTTTGCGGGGATTCTAACATTGTCGACTTTGGATTTTCTCATAGCGACTTTTAATGCTTCCAGAGCTAATTGAACATCTTCTGTTGTTGGTTTCTCGTAGCAATAGTTCGTGTGTATAAGAGTGTAAATTCGCTTGATCCCTTGTCGGGAGATGAAAACATGTCCCCTTCTGGGTTTTTCTACCGATATTTTGTCCTGATCAAGGTAATTTAATTCCTTGAACGTTCGGTTTACTGGGTTCATTAACTGACCGTCGGCTGGTAGGAAGTGGGCCAGGTTACCTTCTTTTCCTGTAAGAGCGGTCTCCGATATAGTGATCTCGCAGTCAATGTCCGAGTCGTCGCTTGAGGATGATATGTCAACCAGTGGTAGCATGACTCCTTTTTGTTGTGGTGATGATCCGTGGGTGTTATCTATGCAGGTGTCTATCACTGTCTCAGGGTTCTGATTTCTAGCTCCTGGTGTTGATTGCGCTGTTGGTTGTAGGCTACGTCGAGGAGTAGGCATGAAGGATACTCTTCGTTGGGTGTGTTGTTTGTTCAATTTTGGCGTGCTGCCTGCAATGATTGTAGGATCCTGTAGGTTTTCGATGTTCTTCTTTGGTGGTGCTATGTTTTCCAAGGAAGGTAAGGTCTGAGATATTTCCTTAATTTTTTGCTTGGCTTCGTGCAGGGTTAAGTCTCCTAGGTCTTCATATATTTGCCTAGCTTCGTTCTCGTCCTGTGCAAAATCTGCCCTTCTTAATTCGTCTTGGGGAGATTCCATAGCCTTCCCGTCCCACCAGAAGGTATCTATTTGGGTTAGGTCCGTGTCTTCGTCGGATGATGTCTCTGATGCCGAGCCCAGTTCTATTATTTTTGGATCTTTAATGAATAGATGTTTCAATCTTCCTACTGTCAATTGTTCCTTCGTAGGTTCTGATTCGTCATCGCTATAGGTCTCTTCAAACAGACTTTGGAGGTCAAAGTTCCGCGAGGGGGATGATTCTTTGTTAGCCTCTTCGGTTTGCTCTTCTTCCAGTATTGCCTCGGCCAGCAGGGAAGGTAACATGCTTCTATTTCCAGTTTCTTCATGACACGTATCGTTGTCTATATCTAGCGAGCTAGTAGATGACTCGTTGTAATTCACAGTTGGCCGTGATCTTGTTTTTATTCGTTTCCCAATTGTACTGTCTTCCAGGCTGATTTTTCTTTGATGTGGCAATGGCTTATATGGCCGGTCTCCTTCCTTAGGTTTTATTGGATAGGAGAGCACTGTTGGATTGCGGGATAGTGCGTCTGCATTTAGGTTGGTTTTACCCGACTTGTATGTGACCGTGTATTCGTAATCAGCTAGTTTAAGTCTCCATCGCATCAGTCTTGAACTAGGGTCCTTGACGGAGTGTAGCCAGACTAGAGGACGATGATCTGTTACCAAAGTGAACTTGTGACCGTATAGATAGGGTCGGAAGTATGCTACAGCGTAGATGATAGCAAGACACTCCTTTTCAGTTGTCGAGTAGTTGGTTTCTGCAGAGTTCAGAAGTCTTGTGGTGTATGCTATTGGCAGGTCTTGACCAATTTTTCCTTGACTCAGAATAGCTCCGATGGCATAGTCAGAAGCATCAGTTGTTACAATGAAGGGTTCATTGAAATTCGGGTATTGGAGTATGGGTTCTTGGCACAGCATATCTCTCAAGGTTTCAAAACCAGCTTGTTGTTCTGGTCCCCAATGAAAGGTGACTTCTTTCTTCAGTAAGCTTGTCAGAGGTTTAGCTATCTTAGAGAAATTTGCAATGAACCTTCGATAGTATCCTGCTAAACCCAGAAACTGTTTAATGTTCTTCTGATTTTTGGGTACGGGGAAATTTTTTACTGCTATCAGTTTCTTTGGGTCAGGACGAACTCCTTCTTCTGAAAGTATGTGGCCTAAATAAGTGACTTCCTTACGTAAGAACTCGCATTTATCCGGTTGAAGTGTTAATCCGTGTTCCTTCAGTCGTTGGAGCATAGCTCGGACCTTCTGTCCATGTTCTTCAAGGGATGATGCGAAAATGACGATATCATCTAGATACACAAATAGCTCTGTTCCTTGTAGTCCAGTTAGAACCTGATCCATTAACCTCTGAAATGTTGCTGGTGCGTTTTTGAGGCCAAAGGGCATTCGGATGTATTCGTAGTGCTCATTGGGTGTTGTAAATGCCGTTTTTGTTCTGTCCTTGGGATCCATTCCTATCTGGTGGAATCCACTGGCTAGGTCGAATACAGAGAAATATTTAGCGCTACCGACTTGGTCTAGTATCTCCGTGATGCAAGGTAGGGGATAACTATCTCCAATCGTTTTTTCGTTAAGCGCTCTGAAGTCGATCACCATTCTCCACCTTGGGTTCCCTTGTGAATCGGCCTTTTTGGGGACAATCCACGGAGGTGAATTGTATGGTGATGTCGATGATTGAATGACGTCATTTTCAAGCAAGTTGGTAATTTGGCGTTTGATCTCCTTTTGATGAATTGGCGGGTACCGATACTGTTTAGTATGGGTCGGTGTTTCATCTATAGTAGGTATTGTATGAACGACTGTTTTTGACATTCCTAGTTTGTCACCGGTAAGGTGAAATTGATCCGGAAAGTCGTTGATAATCTCAGCTACGTGTTCTTGTTCTTCCTTATTGAGGTGATCCAACCTTAAAGCCTTCTGAATTTGGTTAAAACGTTCCTCGTGGTCCATGGTTGCTTCGCCATAGGAGTCTCCTGCTTCTGAGAGGAATTCGAAGGGTTCCAGTATCTGAAGATCCAATTCGAGTTCTTGATTTTTGTTGCTGACGTTTGTTGCAATAGTGTAGCAGATTCCTTGGCGATTGGTCACCAGATTTTCTCCGATTATAATGTCTCGAGGACTTTTTATTCGAGGCAGGTATCCTTCGGTGATTTCCGTATTCGCTATCCTTATCGCAACTTGTTGTCGCGAGCGAGCCTTTATGACGTGCTTGGATCTTTGTGCCGAGTATGCTGCCGTTTTTATTTCTCCAGCTTGGGCAAATGGCTTTGGTCGTATCGGGTTGTCGTCTGTCACTATTTCGCCACGGTGGCGAAACTGGTAACGCGACAGGATAGACCCCTGTAGTTCCTGGTTCAAATCCGGGCTGTGGCAGAATTTTTTCACGATCCATATAAATTCGTTAGTTCAGATCCTGGGCTGCTGAGTGACTCCAAACCGAGTCCTGGCCTAAAAAACAATTTCTAACGAGATTGTAAAGAATAAGTATAATGACGAATTTCTGGTAAAAGAGATAGTCATTTACATTTACATTTGTCACCAAGTAAGACGACACTTCACACATACTTGAACTATTGTTTTATGGTGGAAAGATATTTCTGCATTATCTTGCGTAAAATATGCGACTCCAAGTATTCCGCTGTATGGCCAAGAAGATCCTTTGACCACATAGAAGAATACTTTTCGATTACCGATGGTTAGTAACACGGCTCCCACAGGGGTGACGAAATGTCCTGATACACCTTCAACATCAATTATTTCCTTGTATTCTAACTTTGCATCATCGTTAAGACTTTCCAGTTGGATTAAGTTGACTGAGGATCCCGAATCGATTAGAAAGGTATTTTCCTTTCCTCTTAGCTCGGGGACTTGGAGGATGATTGTCGGTGGAGGAGCTTCCTTGACGTAGTATTCCGGTCTTCCTTGGGTGTTGTTCTGTCCGTGAACCTCACGGTCTTTCCTTCGTCCTTCGCTTTGGATTTGTTGTCGCTCACCGTGTGTGGAACGCGGTGAGCGCCTTGCGAGTTTAAAGAACCGGTGGATTCGGTAGAGGATGATCTATGGCGATCGGATCTTCGATGATTTCTCTCCCTACTAGGTGATGGGGATTTTGCTCGAGACTTCCGACAAGTCTTTCCGTCGTGACCCTTGCTGTCGCATTTCCAGCAAAATAACTTTTTTCGCTGCTTCCTACGTTCGGGCGTTTTCTCTCTGTTCCGATCGCGAGACCTGGATGTGTCGGTGGATGCTGAGGAGGAACGATACCTCCTGACATGCATCCCGTAAGTGCGATGGTGATTGACTCTTTCGTCATCACTGGATTCAGAAGTAGAGCTCGCGCTTGAACTTGAACTAGAGACATCTCGGTAATGTTTTCTGTGATACCTATCGTAAGGGCTTGGAGAGTTTGGGTACGAAACTCGTTTGTGTGATCGCCTACTCGAGTAGTTTCTTCTGGACCTCCGATGGTCATCTGGCGAATCACTGTCATAATTATTGCGAGCTCGCTTATGATTTTTTATTTTCCTTTCTAGTTCCATGAATAGGTCGAATCCAGCGTCTAACGATTTTGGATTTTTTATTACAACCTCCTGGCGTATCTCACGAGGTAATCCGTATAGAAAATTTTCGAGAGTGTGTTCTTCTAATTCCGCTTTCCTTTCCTTATCGTTGCGATATTTGTCAAGTTGAGCAGCTCGTGCCCTTTGATATAGTTTCGTTGTTCTATTTATATATTTTCTAAGACTTTCCGTCTTTCCTATTCTCAGTCTTCCTATTTCACTAAGGAAGGAAGATAAATTCCTTCCTGGAGCGTATCGCTTCTTTAGGTGTTCTACTAGATCGTCAAGTGTGGTGAAATCTTTTTCTTCTACGCTAGCTCGCGCGGCTCCACGAAGTTTGTTTAATACTTGGAGCAGGTATCGCGTTTCTTCGCCAGCTACTAACTGTTGTGCTCCGGTTTTTGCAGCGCGTACAAAATTTGTAAGTGAGGTTGTCTCACCGTCGTATTTGGGAATTTCTAATGCTGCGTTTTGTATTCTAGCTTGCGATGTTGTGAAGTTAAATGCTTCTATTAGGGATCTAGATAAATCTGCATCTGCCATGTTGGAGTAACAAGTTTGAGCAGTTCCGAAATGGTTATTTAACAAACGTCCAATATGTATATGTGACTGAACTCGTTCGTGGTACCAACTTGATTAGGATGGTTTGAATTGATAGGATTTCCAAGATGACAATGGGGAAGTTGACCCGAAGTCCAACTTCCTTAGTCACGCTTAGAAAGGATGGGTTATTTCAAAAATAACAATGGGGAAGTTGACCCGAAGTCCAACTTCCTTAGTTGATTTCTGAAGGCGGTTAAGGTGCTCAAGAATAACAATGGGGAAGGTGTCCCGAAGTACAACTTCCTTAGTCGGTTCTTGAAAGACAGGACTTCAAAAATAACAATGGGGAAGTTGACCCGAAGTCCAACTTCCTTAGTCGGTTTTTGAAGAATGAGGGACTTCAAAATAACAATGGGGAAGCTGACCCGAAGTCCAGCTTCCTTAGTCGGTTTTGAAGTATGGAGATCTTCGAAAATAACAATGGGGAAGTTGACCCGAAGTCCAACTTCCTTAGTCGGTTTTCGAAGTTGGATAAGATAGGTGTTGGTATTTCAGGTTGAGTTAACACTAGTT
The DNA here is from genome assembly GCA_963971525.1 of Cephus spinipes. Classification (NCBI taxonomy): domain Eukaryota; kingdom Metazoa; phylum Arthropoda; class Insecta; order Hymenoptera; family Cephidae; genus Cephus; species Cephus spinipes. Next base: position 9,001,205 of record OZ020581.1, on the reverse strand, counting down.
CGGAGGGAATCCCACCGCTGTCACCAATTCTGTTACGTAGGCCGTAGTGGCCAGCGAGGCCTTTAAATTTGATAACAAAAATTTAGAAGTAACCAAAAGAAAAGGAACGACCGGAGGTAACGTGAATAATATTTGAGTGAATTCCGAGCGGTAAGAATGCACTCAATGGTGGGTTCGCTGCTCGTTTAAGGTGTTGAAACACGCCTTGCTATTCCAACGTGGATAGATATTCTCTGAAATGTTAGAGGATGGGTAATAGATATTTAGAACGCGAGTAAAATATGAATTTGCGATATATTGTTACAATCAATATAGAAGTTTCAATTAAATGTCATGTACAGTGTTTCGATTATGAGAAATACTGGGATAAAAATATTGTGATATTGGATTACAAAACCTGACTGTGTGTGAGGTTAAGGCGAAAAGAAATTTGGTGGAACAGAAATCTATCAAATCTATGCGTTACTTGGAAAGACTAGTCTTTGGAGCTCAATTTTGCCCGGTAACCGATCCAGCTTGTTCCCTAGGGTATGTAATAACGAATCCGTACCTAGGCCAGATTGCGAATATTACACTGAATCTAATACTCTAACGGTTAGAGCCACGAGTGACAACGTGCAGTCCGATGTTTTACGCGTGAAACTGAATGATTTTCTGAGCGTCTCTGCCATGATTTTGGCTGCTTATATAGTCGATTTTTGCTGATGCTCTAGGTACGGTTAGGACGTTAGGAATGCACTCGGCTAACCAGCTGGGTAGGTGGCACGGGCAATGCACTGGGTAACGTGCTGAGTTTACAATTATGCTTTCTGTCGGCTACGTTATTCTTCTGTTCCGGAATGAAGGTCGATATACGTAACACTACTTAATAATGAATAAATACAATTATTAAAATGAAAATGTAATATGCAGGGTTATTCAGTAGAAATACACCACCTGAAGTTAACGCTTCCATTTGAGTCTTAAAGTTAACAGAAGACTATCGATTGCGTTTGACATATTTCCTAATATTGCTTCACTTAACTTCCGCGAATTACGTAAAGTTTTTACTCAAAATTATTAGTGAAATAGTGCCTAATTAAACAAATTAATTTATTGAAGTCGTAAGGAAATATAAAACACGAAATTATATACAATATACATAAAACAACACATTGTGGCATTTGCAGACTGAAAGTTATAAAAAATTCGTAAAGAGACTTTACATAAGCACAATTGTAGGCTAGTGCAATTTAATAAATCGTTACGTGTCATCAGTTTGATGAACTCGAACGCAGGGTTAAACTCTAATTAAAATGCTATTTTCTTTTAGCTAATTTTTTCACAATAGATAGGCACTGTTAACATGAAAAACCTGCTGTAAGTATTCACCATTCCCAACAGCAGTTCAATCGAATTAATGTCGATCCCGCGCAATTTTGTAAACTCGTAGATTAGCCTCGTAGCTTTAGACGTGAATCTTCTGCGGAATATTTTTATCATCACTAGGATTTTCCAGTTATTGTACTTTCCAATTGATACACTGATCAAGTCATAAATCGTACTACTATGAAATTTAATATCCACAACGCAGCGGAAGAGAAAATTAGAGTGTAAGAGATAACAGTCCTGACTGACATAAAATGCTAAAAAAGTAAGAAATTTTTGATTATAATTTAATTGACTTATTTCCAATTGGGGGTTGTTCAACGTAGTTATAAATATATTATTCTGTATTTCATTTTTACATGACATTCCTTAATTGGTGCAAATATCGGAATAAAAATAATATTTACATTTGAACGTTATGCAATACAAATAAGCGAGTAGAACTTTAATATCAGACAATTTAAATAACAGATTTCTAAGCATGTCTTCCCGCGAATGATGTGTAATCAACACCGCATTTCATACGTTAAGCGTTGATTCGGACACGCGTGCAGATTCTAACTTTTTACAGCTGTGAATAGTATTGAGTTAATGAGCTCTGTTAAATCATTCGACTTCAGTTCATTGTATAAATTCCACTTAATGCAGAATACATGCTTTCTTGTTTTCGGAGTTACTATAAATTCATGAGTTAGAGAATTAATACTTTTGAGTCTAACGTGGGAATATAAAAAGCGCATAGCTTGAGTATTAAATGAAAACGTAGCTATCTTTTGACTTGGAAATGTGGGGGAAGAGATGGAATTCTCCCTCAAGATTTTCTATCCCTTGCAGCCAAGAATTCCCGAGATAGGAATGCGGTCGATGTTTTTTTTTCTGTTAACAATTACGATGGCAGGGAATAATATTGGCATTTTGTATGATGAAAAAAATACGTTGGACCCCAATACTGCGAAAAAAGACGGAGGATTTATTTTGATGGGAGCAATAAATATTAATGAAGTTTCTGAAGGATCTATTTGCACGATCAACCCAATAAATTCGACGTGAGTTTTTCACTTTCATCCTTCTCGCCGTGGTTTTAAATATAATTGCATAGCTGCAGCTGATAATTTTAACACATTCTCGGTCAATTAATGTAAAGTTTTGGTACAGTAGATGTTCACAAAACATTTATACAATAATTTTTAATACACATACTCTCGCACATACAGTATTATTTAAGCTAACGTTTTAACGAACCTCGCTCTTATAATGGAAGACTTATGCACACTATCATGAAGGTTGAACACTTCGAGCATTTTCAAGATATGGATCTGAACTGTGTATATGTGCTTGACAGATGCACAATGGTCATGCGTGAAAAATCTAGTTCACGATTGTATACGGAATAACAGTAGCCAAACATTAACTATATAGATATACTTCGCTAGATCAAATAGCAATATTATTTTTTATATATCTCAGCTTTCAGATAGTAATGTGGATGAAATTTCTAGAAGATACTTTTTTTTTAAATCAAACATTAATACAATAATATTTTAATTGAAATCTTGGGATTTTTAAATATTTCTTTTACTTCAATATTTAAGCTATGTGTGATATGATAAAATTTTAAATAATGGATCAATGTCCTTTCACTTACATAGGAAATAAACAATATACATGTTATTCACAGGAACAGAAATACTATTGTTATGATACTAAGGACACCATCTTAAATGATTGAACTAGTTTCAGTTAGTGCAATATTCCTGAATAACTCAATTGTAGTAATTTATGTAAACTTGTCGATTTAATTTCAATGCTAAAACCAATTTCTGTTGAGACTTTTTACCTGAATAGCTGAGGTACATATACTATGCAATACTATGCTCATTAGGGTGGTTCAAAATGGCAATTTTTATTTAGAAAGCAACGATCCCCCCAAATCGTTTCCAAATCGAAAAAAAGTGAACACGTATTTTTATTTTTCGAAATTTTGATTTTTAATGGTGCCTGTCGAGACCTCAAATTTACATAGGAAAATGCATGGGAAAAAGACATTTTTTGGTATTTTTCGAATAATTGTTCGGGGTTTGGGAAAACGTAAGATTAAAGTTATAGGACTTGTAGAGGACTTTTCAAGGAAGAATTTGACCTATTGTACATATAGATTTGACGCCCCCAACCCACCCCAACAGTGCCCTGAAAACTACCCTTAAATGAAAAAATATACATTCTTCAGAAAATTGACCCTTCTAATCATTTCATGTTCTTTTTTCTCATAGAAATCATTACTATAAGTCTAGTGGAATGTTTATAAACATTTGTCAGCTAATTTCCATTTGTTTAAACAAATTCTATTTGCTTAAATAATTCGTTTTTCTCGAAAATTCGAGTTCGAAATGGCAGTTTATTATCTTAGAGTGACATTATTCACTAAAAAATTTCCTATTGTTTAAACAATCAATTATTATTCATTTTCAACTTTTTTTTAACTATGGTAGAAAAGTCAGCTTTTTTGTGAAATTAACTTAATAAATTTTATGTTCGAGATATCTTACCTATACATATATCTAATAAACCCACATTTGTTTAAACAATTTTTTTTCAATTCACCTAAAATTCATTTTTTTGGATCGGTCTGAGCAACTGTTATTCTCAAGTAACATCATTTATATTTTAGGATGATTTCCATTATTTAAATAACAAAATATTATTTGTTTTCAATATTTCATCAAATTATACTGAGAAGTAATTCTGTTTTTTGGTAACAGAGTCATAATGTAATTTGTTCATTAACCATTTCTGAAAGAATTGGCGAGACCGATCTAAAAAAAATGAATTTTAGGTGAATTGCAAAAAAATTATTTAAACAAATAGAATTTGTTTAAACAAATGTGGGTTTATTAGATAAGATAGGCAAGATATCTCGAACATGAAATTTATAAGTTAATTTCACCAAAAAGTTGACTTTCCTACCTTAATTAGAAAAAAAATGACAATGAATATTAATTGATTGTTTAAACAATAGGAAGAAATTTTTTAATGAATAATGTCACTCTAAGATAATAAACTGCGATTTCGAACTCAGAAAACAGAATTCAGACGGATTTTCGAGAAAAACGAATTATTTAAGCAATTATAATTTGTTTAAACAAATGGAAATTAGCTGACAAATGTTTATAAACATTCCACTAGACTTATAGTAATGATTTCTATGAGAAAAAAGAGCATGAAATGATTAGAAGGGTCGATTATCTGAAGAATGTATATTTTTTCATTTAAGGGTAGTTTTCAGGGCACTGTTGGGGTGGGTTGGGGGCGTCAAATCTATATGTACAATAGGTCAAATTCTTCCTTGAAAAGTCCTCTACAAGTCCTATAACTTTAATCTTACGTTTTCCCAAATCCCGAACAATTATTCGAAAAATACCAAAAAATGTCTTTTTCCCATGCATTTTCCTATGTAAATTTGAGGTCTCGACAGGCACCATTAAAAATCAAAATTTCGAAAAAAAAAAAAAAAACGTGTTCACTTTTTTTCGATTTGGAAACGATTTGGGGGGATCGTTGTTTTCTATCATCACAAACATTTTTGCAATGCATTTTTGAACCACCCTAATGCTCATATCTTCTACATTATAAAGAAGATTTACGTACTATGGAAGCAATTTTAATTACTGATTTTATGTTTCACTGACTTTTATTGACATTGATTCAACGTGAACATGTTTCACACAGCGACTCGAATTGAATGTGAACATTCATCAATTCATTATGTCAGTATGGATGAAACGTGGCGAAGAGGGACAAAACATTTAAACATCTTAAATACGAATAACTTTCTAAATCTGAAGTCAGATGATCCTAACTGACACAACAGCAACTTATGAAAAATTTACATATTTGTTCGATTAACCCAGCTTCATGAATTTTTTGTGCCAAATGTGTTATTAATTAAAAATTTAATAAAAACAATTGAGATTATTTTTTAGGATATTTTTGGGTCCTTGAAGTCGAATTTGTATCTAAAAATGGCAAAATTAAAATAACGAAGACAACATACTGAAAATCAAAAAATACTGTCGATTTGCATCTATTCGTATAATATCTCGAATACTTTAATTTCTAAATGATAATCAAATGATAATGAAATCTTATTTTCCATCTTATATTAAACAATTTAGACATCAGTTTCGGGTTCAACCTCAGAAACTCAAGGGAACCAGCCACGGCCACTGTTTTGAATTAAAAAATTTGGGCTTCACATGTCTAATGTTCATTTGAATCGCAGTGATAGAAATAAGTTTTTTTACAGGGTGCGCACATACGCGCCCATGACACGCGTAGCCGTCGCGCTTATATGCATCCGTGATAGGCAAAGAGATAAAAAAGTAATGTTTACTTTATTTAACAGTATTGCAACTGAACAACGAATAACTGATGAAGTGAATATAAAAAAAGAGCACTTAAAAATTCCATTAGCAAATGAAGTTTCGAAGAACGAGGCAAATAATTGTGTCAATAAAGGAACCGATGTGCTGAACGTAGAGAATACTGAATCGAACAAATGTAGTGACAAACAAGAACTTGGTTATAACAATAACTTTTCCATTAACGCTTTGGATGATGTGAAAAAGATTGATACGATATCCGGATGCTGCACTATTGAAAGCAGAAGCGTAAATTTAAATTTGGCACAGGATTCATTATTCATGTAAGTATTACCACTTCCAAATTTTTTAACGCATCTTGGTTACACTTGGCTTCTGAGTTGGAGTCGCCACTAAAAGTTTTTCGACATTTTGCAAATATTGCACACCAGTACTGGTGCGTCTCAGGAAAGGTTGTCTCTTATATGGTACCTTGTAACATGCGTGTCTTATATGATTGGCTGATCAGGTGTTACATTAATTTTGTTTGGTTAACCAGCTCCACCGCAGCTTCAACGCGGAAGTTAAATGTAATGATATTTATGTCAGCATTGATGTTTTTATATGACTTTTCCGTCACTGTAGGAACATTAATGAAAAGTTTGTTAATACGGCAACACAAACAGAACATCGTTACATAATTAAAGCTGTAAGAAGTTGCCCGTGTCAGAAACCAGAATTACCTCTTCATTGGCGGTTGCATTTATACATGCATTTTCTGACGGTTAACCGCTTTACAGCTTCGTCCAAGTCTGAAATTCAATTCTCTAACAAGATCGGAAAGCTACCAAGAGATTTTTTAATGTTGCAGCGAAAGGCCTCTGATAATCTAATTTATGAAAAGGCTAAGGGCAGTGGTAGTCCTAGTCACATTTCTACCCCAGTACGATTCTCCTGGCGATATATCATGCCCAAAAAAATTGTTTAGGTTCCATCTACAATTAATACTACAACTACACATAATGTCAATCTCATGTTATGCATTTATTACTTGCTAGAGTGCTAATTAGTTCATTAAGATTTCTATCCGCCACAGGAAAGAAGTATATTGCTAAAATATATTTTTCAATTTAATTAATATATATCTCAAATATATAACAGATATATATTATACATCCTGTATATATCTGGAGTATCGAACTTTTCCTAGCAAAGTATATCTCAAAAAAACGGGCCGAAACAGATCCTGAAGCAGAAAAAAAGCAAAAACGCACTTCTCTTAACTTGCCATTAATCCCTTTATGGTAATGTAAAGCGGTCACCCATCTACACATTGTACACCGTTTCTGTTGTTTAAACTTAATAATCATCCAGCATCCTCATCGACCTTTGACGTGTCCCTCTATTAAGTATATAATATTTATTTTGCTTACACATGAAGCATATCTGATAAGTATATATTTATGTTTAAATTAAATCAGCTTATATACTTTTTTCCATAGGGGTCACAAATTACCAATTCCTTAAAAAACAGGCACATCTTGAAGTTCGACTAAAATACGTGATGAGCAAAGATAAGCCCTAAGACCCCGATAACTAACTAGTATACATACTGTGACGTATATTTCGCGATCTAGCCTCGTCGGGAGATGAGAGACTGACCGGCGCACAACTTACGCGATTCCTTCGCGTTCCAGGCAACCCAGGGCTAATACATACAATTAAAAAAAAATACCACTGGTATTGTTGGGCGCCAGGTTCCAAAACGGGAACCACGTATCAATGTCTACGGTTCTTCTTCGCGTGCCTACGTTGGCTAACTCAGTACCGCGGAGGCGTCGGGGATCTTCAAGAGTAAGGACAACTTCAATCAAATGAACACTTCGGCTTTTTGGGTCAACAATAACAAAATCGATCGTTTATTTTTGCGCCGATTTCGGACGCGACCACGCGGATATAACAAAATCCAAATTTAACAATTTCAGAATAAATAATGGACCCAATAAGATCGCGACTAAAACAACAACGAATGACAATATTACTTTCTAATAATGTTCTTAAACGAAATTCTACGCATAACGTTCGCGATCTATTCCGCGCAGTCCAATTCCTACGATTCGCTAAAATCCATTCGTACAATCCGATAAAATTCGATACTTCGACATTCACTCGATACTTTCATACGATTCGATCCAATTCGACATTTTCGACAATTCAATCTTCAATAAATACTTTCGGACAATTCGACATACGTTTCATTCACATACCATCTCAATATTTGAGTCGAGTCACAATTACAACGCGATCTACTCGCGATACTTCGAACAACACGACCTCAAGGACTAATTCGTGTCTCTCGGCAACACGTCCCTAACGCGAACGCGATACAATAAAATTCGAAGATCTAACACTCAAATTTTTGCCGAGAGAACTTCTCATTCGCTCACATTCATACGCACTTCGATTTACACAACGGGCGATAAATATGTCCACAATGGGCACCATATTTACGCGAACAAAGTCCCTTGCCGGTCGGCGGAATCTCGTACTTCCAAAACGAACGCGATTCTACGAGTGGGAAAATCTCCCACGTGCCTACAGGCACAATTCACAAACGAACAACGCGGAGTTATACGAGATTTCGTCGCTCACAAAAATACAACAAATCGCTTACCGAAATCTCTATGTCTCTTCGATAAGGAGAATTTAGCCCGTATACGCGGCCTCGGACGAAGTCCGGATTCTCCATTGGACTTAACCCCAGAAAACAAACGGTTCCAAAAACACGACTCGCGTCGTCGACGGTCCAGGCAAGAAGAAGGAAGTTGCCTTCCCTTTCGATCGTAATCGGCAGCACCGGAGACTATCATCCTCTCCCTTATTCGCAACCACCGCTGATTGGTCCTACGGCCCCAATCAGAAATCTCCAAAATGACACCACGCGCTATTATTCAAATCCGTCTTCGTGACAATTCATTCGATTCGGGAACAGCGATTACTGGCTGTCCCGCGATGGGCTCCGTCGTCCCATAGGAATTCGCAACGGTTCACCAGGCGTCCCCGGATTCCCAGTTCGCGAGTCTTCGTTCCGTTCGTCGATAGCGGTGGGCCTCCGTCATGAGTTGTGGTGCGTTACAGGTGCTCCGTCGTTCGTAGGTCGATGTCACGCGGAATGAGTAATAGCTCCCTGCTAGTTACTCGGTACGCGTAGACCAGTTCATGTAGCTCGGGTGATAGCGTGCGTAGAGTTGCTCCAAGTCGCGAGGTGATTGGTGCGGTGAGCTACAGCGCGCGCAGCTAGGGCCCAGCCGGCGCTCTGACGTCACTCAGCCTTTCGTCCTCGTTCCTCCCACGCTGATGATCCCTCGCTGGTTCTTCGCGAGACTCGGTAAGCCCGCGAATACAATATTCGCGGCATGGGACATAGCAAAAATCATACAACAAAATTAGAAATCAACCAATTCGCAACTTCGTTAGCCCTTGAGGTGGTGGCTTCTTCCCTGGATTCTTTTCTAACACGCGTTTTCCCGCGTAACACGACAGTTCCCGCCGAGGACCTGACGGGGTAAAATCTGCCCCGTCACAACAGCCCCCTCCCAGGCGGGAACTACGCGGGGTAAACGATTTGTGAGCGGAAGACTGACGGTCTTGTTGCCGCCCACGTCACAAATTCGGTCAAATCCAGGTATCGAGATTCCATCCCACCAGCCGGGCACAACGTCTTATGAGTTTCGACATTACGAACACTCAAGACATCACAAAATTTCACATCGGTTTTACATTCGTTCTACATTCGATCAACATTCGTTCAACATTCGTTCGATCTAATCCGCGAATTACTTGTGATCTCCCGATCTACAAGGTAAGTTCGATAAACATAATGGGAGCGAAGCCTTTTACGTAAGGCCCGTTCGCTTCCCCGAATCGGAGAACTGCCTAACGCGATTTTCAATCCCAAACCGGGAAACTCTACTGAAAATACTTCCGCGTATCACTGGTCAGTTCGCTAACAAACCCCCCAGGAAACATCGTCTGTGTTCCTGACATGGGGTCCCATGTCCTCCTAACTACGAGGCCTATTCCTGACTCTCAGTAATAATCGCGACGCGCGATGAGGTTTTATACATGGTATTACTTCGCAAATTCAAACAATAATCACATTCAAAAAAATTAGGTTCGCGTTCCACTGACGTTGCCTCGCGAAGTCCTATGACTTTATCGACGACAAGGCAATACTACAATCACAGCATCTCGCTCGAGGTTTGACTTTTCGATCTAATACGTTGAGTCTCCTATGATCACTTTTCAACTTCGCTTCGACATATTCGCACTTCGGTCTCCAATCTTTAGGAGATTTCGACAAAACAAAATAGACCTGTTCCCAGGTCGTCTTAGGCCTATCAGACGGATTTACCGCTACTCAACTTCACGATCTCCTCCCATTACCTTATCGCGAGGGTATCCTGCGCTCCAGGAAGCCCCTTGCATCGCGTCCTGTCCCTAATAGTCCTTCCCAATGAGATCTCTGCGATCTCCTCGCGCGGGGGTTTTCACCACCCTTTTTTCATATACGAGTCTGGAACAACTACACTCCTTCGGCGGAGGCGGACGACGCTAAGGTATCTGACAGCCTCAATCCGGTTCGACTCCCTATCATAAGAAAGACGAATAACATAACTAATTCGCTCGTGATCATAGAGTCTTCGGACTCAACACTTCCCACCGAATGTTTTCGATATGGGCTTTATTCGAAATTTAAAGTCCTGAGCTATCCTGAGTCAGCTGTGTACGTTCGCGACAACCTTTCGGACGCGAAAACAAAACTTCGAGTGCTATACTAACGATGTCAACTCTAAACAGAGACGTTTGGAAACGCGACCTTCTCTAATCCGGTCTGGAATGTTCCAGTACATTCTTACGTTCAAAATTTCGTATCGGATTGTCCTACGCGTGGTTAGTCACATGTTATCTAACCCGTTCAAAAATTTTCGATTCCGAAAAATCGACTACGGTGGTCAACACAAAATCCACATTCGAGTCCCCAAAAAGCTTTAAATTTTCTCCCGTCGGTCCTTGGTCCTCTTCGAGCCCCACGTTGGGCGCCAAAAAGTTGTGACGTATATTTCGCGATCTAGCCTCGTCGGGAGATGAGAGACTGACCGGCGCACAACTTACGCGATTCCTTCGCGTTCCAGGCAACCCAGGGCTAATACATACAATTCAAAAAAAATACCACTGGTATTGTTGGGCGCCAGGTTCCAAAACGGGAACCACGTATCAATGTCTACGGTTCTTCTTCGCGTGCCTACGTTGGCTAACTCAGTACCGCGGAGGCGTCGGGGATCTTCAAGAGTAAGGACAACTTCAATCAAATGAACACTTCGGCTTTTTGGGTCAACAATAACAAAATCGATCGTTTATTTTTGCGCCGATTTCGGACGCGACCACGCGGATATAACAAAATCCAAATTTAACAATTTCAGAATAAATAATGGACCCAATAAGATCGCGACTAAAACAACAACGAATGACAATATTACTTTCTAATAATGTTCTTAAACGAAATTCTACGCATAACGTTCGCGATCTATTCCGCGCAGTCCAATTCCTACGATTCGCTAAAATCCATTCGTACAATCCGATAAAATTCGATACTTCGACATTCACTCGATACTTTCATACGATTCGATCCAATTCGACATTTTCGACAATTCAATCTTCAATAAATACTTTCGGACAATTCGACATACGTTTCATTCACATACCATCTCAATATTTGAGTCGAGTCACAATTACAACGCGATCTACTCGCGATACTTCGAACAACACGACCTCAAGGACTAATTCGTGTCTCTCGGCAACACGTCCCTAACGCGAACGCGATACAATAAAATTCGAAGATCTAACACTCAAATTTTTGCCGAGAGAACTTCTCATTCGCTCACATTCATACGCACTTCGATTTACACAACGGGCGATAAATATGTCCACAATGGGCACCATATTTACGCGAACAAAGTCCCTTGCCGGTCGGCGGAATCTCGTACTTCCAAAACGAACGCGATTCTACGAGTGGGAAAATCTCCCACGTGCCTACAGGCACAATTCACAAACGAACAACGCGGAGTTATACGAGATTTCGTCGCTCACAAAAATACAACAAATCGCTTACCGAAATCTCTATGTCTCTTCGATAAGGAGAATTTAGCCCGTATACGCGGCCTCGGACGAAGTCCGGATTCTCCATTGGACTTAACCCCAGAAAACAAACGGTTCCAAAAACACGACTCGCGTCGTCGACGGTCCAGGCAAGAAGAAGGAAGTTGCCTTCCCTTTCGATCGTAATCGGCAGCACCGGAGACTATCATCCTCTCCCTTATTCGCAACCACCGCTGATTGGTCCTACGGCCCCAATCAGAAATCTCCAAAATGACACCACGCGCTATTATTCAAATCCGTCTTCGTGACAATTCATTCGATTCGGGAACAGCGATTACTGGCTGTCCCGCGATGGGCTCCGTCGTCCCATAGGAATTCGCAACGGTTCACCAGGCGTCCCCGGATTCCCAGTTCGCGAGTCTTCGTTCCGTTCGTCGATAGCGGTGGGCCTCCGTCATGAGTTGTGGTGCGTTACAGGTGCTCCGTCGTTCGTAGGTCGATGTCACGCGGAATGAGTAATAGCTCCCTGCTAGTTACTCGGTACGCGTAGACCAGTTCATGTAGCTCGGGTGATAGCGTGCGTAGAGTCGCTCCAAGTCGCGAGGTGATTGGTGCGGTGAGCTACAGCGCGCGCAGCTAGGGCCCAGCCGGCGCTCTGACGTCACTCAGCCTTTCGTCCTCGTTCCTCCCACGCTGATGATCCCTCGCTGGTTCTTCGCGAGACTCGGTAAGCCCGCGAATACAATATTCGCGGCATGGGACATAGCAAAAATCATACAACAAAATTAGAAATCAACCAATTCGCAACTTCGTTAGCCCTTGAGGTGGTGGCTTCTTCCCTGGATTCTTTTCTAACACGCGTTTTCCCGCGTAACACGACAGTTCCCGCCGAGGACCTGACGGGGTAAAATCTGCCCCGTCACAATACATATAATAATCATTAAGATGAGGTCATTATGTAAGGGTTTATGCATATTGCATTCAAATTCTACTAGTTGAAATAAAGATTTGTGACGGATTTAACCCTGGTTTCAGTTATCTGTGGATCCTTGAGGTTGATTGGAGCTCCACTGTATATGCTTATTCACATAAAATATCAATAAAGTGTATCTAGTATGTGTTAGTGTACACCGGAAGCACTTCTGACATAAAGTATGTGAAAATATAATTGCATGTATATGTTTATAGTTATTTCCAAATATATGAAAATTATCTGTTTGCTGTATTAAAAGAATGTATGAACAGGTATATTTCAGTATATATTTTGCAGGTATACTAGAATATATACCCAACATTTTTCGGCAAACATATATTCGAGATAGAGATAATATATTTTCCAATATACTTTTAAATATATTTTATTTCCATATTATAGTATTATACGTATCTTACTGATGCACTCTATAATCTAAATTAGTGAATTAAAAATTATTTTTAGTTAGGTTAGGTTAGGTTAGGTACATTTTAAAATAACGAAAATCTTGCAAAATTGAAATTGTATGTATACTTTGCGATTATAGGGTATATCTAGTAAGTATTAGATCTGGTGTAATATTTGTATACCCTAGGTACGGTTTCCTTGTTACACATCCTAACTCTTGAGTCGTCAGACTTACGTTTATTATTAGAGCACGTGAGTTGAGGGTTATCGGCAGTAATCGACGAACCTACACGTGCGATGGTTAGAATCGGAATATTTTGAATTTCTTTTTGATTACGGCTCGGTTCTTTCGATTTTTAATTTTCTGGTGATTCGACTTCGGCTACGTTCGGGACTTCAAATTTTGATTTGCTCCTTGTTGTAAGATTTGCGTAAGGGGTATAAGCGATATATGTATGAGGTGGTTTTCTGTGTGCGGGAATACCCAGCTTGTGATACCAGCAGACCCCTCGCCCTGATCCAGCCCACATCTTTATTCTTTTTTTGATTTGGTGTATCGGAGTTCTCTTGGGATATATGTATATCCTACTGATTGATCAGTACCGCCGAGGCGGCTCTTTTTATTGCATACCCCTATCGGAGTAGAGCCAGAGTAGCTGCGTGCACGGAGCTCGAGTGGAGATCTGTGGTCCAGGCATTCGATACGCCGACCTGCAAAGATTTCCGGAAGGATAAGAGGTTTGGCCCACTGCATTTTCTAAGACCGCGAATCGCGGCGCGTGGAATAAACGGACAATTTAACTTCAAACTGCGTTCTCATTGGCATAACCCCGAACCTTCCATTTCTCGTCGCCCCGACGTTCCCCTTTAGCAATTTTAGACCCATCATCCCTGGATGGACCGCGAGAGTGGCTACGTCGCCGAGGCAGCGGAAGGCAGGGATGGCATGAGCAGGAAGAATAGCTGATCGAGTCGCCCGTAGGATGGATGCCCAGCCACCACCATCACCACCAATATATGCAGCCCCGGTGCAGTCCCGTCACACGGGCGGGAAAAAGTCCCGTGTGACAGCGGTGGAGCCCTCTCCCTCCCAAGCCGCGGACGTGCCCGGGAGGATTTTGACAGGCCTGGAGGCCGCCATATTGACCGGCGCGCGCAGCCAACACGCGCGCCGGCGAAGCCTGCACCGTGCCGTCGCCACGAGGCCCTGGAAGACCCGACAACACAGCCCATTCAAAACGGACCAATGCTCTGCCATGCCGGAACTGCCGACCAATGCCAGAGCGCGTAGCCCTCTCCGCTGAGCAGCCCAACCAATCACCGAAGCCCTGGAGGCCCACGAGGACAGAAACCACCAGAAATCTCGCCACTTCGAGCCAGGTTTTCAGAGCGAGAGGATATACATATTATATTGTGAGAGTTTGTGAGAGAGGGTGAGTGCGAAAGATTGTGCCAATTTGGGATTACGCGTGTGGCGGACACCATTTGGATCGGCTACGGTTTGCGGGTCCTCAGGGAGGGCGCTGGAGAGGAGTTTGTTTTAATTTTTGGCCTACCGCGAAGAGCGGTAGGTAGGATAGAGAGTGTGTCGCGGGGAGTCCGTGCATAAGGACACGCGTGTCCGGCGGACCGCGAGAAATGAGTCCTTCTTCCGTGCTCGGGCGATAGCGGAGCTATCGGATAATCGCGGATTGCGATTATCGGAATCTCTCGCAGAGAACTATGGCTCCCGGTTTTTTTTTGTGTGGTCTAGTGTCAGTGCGTGGCCGAGTGTGTGAAATTCCGCTTGCTTGATAGACACCTTCGTGGAGCCGGGATGCGGCACCACGGGGATAGGCGGAAGGGACACGGCCACCACGATTTGGATTTGGTACGGGACTGAAGGGACAGCCAGTTCTCGGTAAGTACCGGGAGGGCGGTCTTATTTAGAGAATATCTTGCGCGAGAAGATAGCCGAGCGGGAGTGGTGCGGACACACGGATGCCTCACGTGGCTACCGACGTCGGAGGGCACACTCCCGAGGAAGGGACGGCTCGTCTCCAACGAGACCTGTTAGGATCGCGAGGGGATTCGCGAATTCGGTAGGCACACCGAGGTAGGGACGGGTCTTGGGCAGGCTAGAGATCACGACTCGGACTAGTCGTGAGCCGCCGTTGGGGAACACACTGTACGCGACGG
The DNA here is from genome assembly GCA_963971525.1 of Cephus spinipes. NCBI lineage: Eukaryota > Metazoa > Arthropoda > Insecta > Hymenoptera > Cephidae > Cephus > Cephus spinipes. The sequence continues at coordinate 8,985,761 of OZ020581.1, read as the reverse complement.
GATTTGTATTGTACAATCCGCCGTTTATTTAATGGCAATAAATGGAACGGTATTCTACTCGCTGTTTTATCATTTTGCGCGCCTATCCGTTGACTCCGAAATTCTCTCTCGTCGCCCCCATGTTCCCCTCTACCATTTTCAGTACGCTGAGGCTGAGCCGCCGGGAAACCTGAAAACGGCCGTGGTGAGGGATGGTGGTGCGGGAAAGCCGCACCTGGCGCCCAACAATTAGATCTTCGGATCTTTTCTTTGACTACAGCACGTTGGGAGCAGCCACGGATTATTTGTAGGCGACGCCGTTGAGCGGTACCCGTCACAATATATATTGTGATGAAAATTCTCTTCTCGAATTATAACCGAATTTGATTACTCGAGCCGTTCGTAGCAAAACAGCTGATTTTCCATCGACAAATTATAAACCTCTATCCCCCTGGAATACGATACCGAAAAAGACCGATTGGGCGCCAGACGCACCTTTGCGTCACGATACAAAATCTGCAAAATAATTCCCGAAGGGACGAAGAAAGTGCCACCGACCAGCACAGATAATTCGCGAGATGGTAGAGGGGTAGGGATCACCGAGGTGTTGGTAAGGGACTTGATTAGGAGAATGAGAACCTCGGAATAGAAAACAATAACAGGTGTCCTTTTATTTAGGACGATTTAGAATTTCAACAATTAACAAATAATAATTTGGAAACGTGAAGTCTCGGGAAGCGAGACAAACACGATACACTACACGCGTTCTCGCGAAGCGAGAACTCGCGGATTCTTTCTGTTAGGTCTCCAGGGTCACGAGACTTTTGCGCTAAGAAAAGATTACAAAATCAAGAAATAATAGTTCACTAGAGAAATATAGGCGGTACACGGAATCTTTTCCACGTTAGCGACACTGAAATCATCCATAGGCGGAGGCCCTGGGAAAAACGCGAACGCGAAAACGATGGGAAAGTTAGCTGTATGGAAAAGATGTCGTGACACGTTACAAGATTCTTACCGGTATTATTGAAACTACTGACGATACAAAATTCGCACCCGACCACGATGGTAACTCAGACAAGAATGTTCTACACGCAAAGTGTACTGTAGGGCCGGGACTCGCGTCCCCACCAGCAATCAAAAGTAGTGCCCTTAGATAGCCAATTAGATCCTCGGGAGGATTTACAATACTCATATTACTACGCCGTTACAAAAGTCATGCCGTTGGACTATTCCTCGATAAAAACACACGATATAATACTCGAGTGACATCTGTGGCTCAATCGCCTTACCCCTACGAGACGGACTTCGATAATATTCGATAGATGCCGGAGCCTTCCTTTGAGAAACGATACATAGCACTCGGAAGGACGGCGTAAAATAAAAGTTCCAATCGCGGACTAAACGCAACACTTTGACGTCCTCGTCGTAAGTTCGCTAGTCACGCGGAACATAGTCACAGCCTCGCTGCCGTAGCTCGGGGTGTCCAGTGGCCTCTGGCGGCGATGAGTTTCCGGCCCTGTCCTCGACGATAGTGGCTGAGATCCTGATGACTTCGGTAGGTCTGGTCGTTTCTGCCTCCTGTCGCAAGCCAGTTACGGTGCCTCCACGCAGGGGCCCGTTGATCATTCAGCACGAGGAGTCTGGCGGAACTCGAGACCTCCTCGTCTTCGTTACTAGTCCCATTACTAGGGACTATCGGTATTGACGATATAAACGATAGGTAGGGTGGAGTCCATGGCTCTGTCCTTTTGGGTTGACCCTCCGTCTTCTTTGTCGGGTAGGGTCCCTTATAGGGTGGAGTCGTCAGGTCGACACGGCAGCTCTTCACGTTCTTCGGCATAAAATCTGCTTATCCTCCTTCGTTGGCTTCCAGCTGTCCGGATGGCTCGGTTCCGGTGAAGTGGTCGTGACGTATGAAATATTTGTATACGAAAATATTAACTTAATGTTCCCTAATGCTTATGACCCTGGAGCTCGTTATCGTCCGAAATGCCCTACCCATCCCCTTCCCCCCTGTTCAGCCGCGCGGGCGAACAAGGAGAAGCGAGCGTTGAGAAAGCAGTAGGGAATTAGAGTCTGTATAAGAAGCATCAAAATAAACTGGAGATTGGAGTGTCAATCGAACTTTGGTGTTCCCTTTTACTAAAATTCCTCCCGTGTTCCCTACAAATTGGGGGCTCGTCCGGGATCTGAATACCGCGGTTTGATAATCTGCGGCCGGGAGACGAAACGCTGAGTGCGAAATACCTGATAATAAGACTGAATATCGCTGAGTGCAAGTGAGACCGCGAAAGTGACGAGAATTGTGGGAAGACGACAAAATGAGTTTGGAAGCGAAAATTGAAAAGTGCGGGAATGAGTTCGGTAGGGTCAAAGACTGAGTTATTAGGTCGCCTCATGGCAGCCGATCCAACAGGCGCGTGGGCACACACTCCGAGTGATGAGACCGAGGACGGCAACGACGGCCCTGCAATCATTCAAGGAGATGGCATGGGAAGCGGGCAGTGCATCCCGTCAAGTCGTGACGAACAAGTGCAGCGGGAAATCGAGCTAAGTAGGCGAGAGAGGGAAATGATGGAACGCGAGCTCGAATTGGCACGTCGGGAAATTGAAATCCTTAGGCGAGAAGTTGGCGCGGCGAGGGAAAGAGAAACGGTTCATATGACCGTTCCAAGTACGCCCACCAAAATAAACGTCAACACTATCGCCGAATTGTTGGGTTACTTTGACGGCAATAACAACGCCTTGGATAAATGGGAAAAGCAGGTTGAACTCCTGAAAGTGACATACAACCTCGAGGACGATCTGACGCGTATTTTGATAGGATCACGTCTCAAAGGAAAGGCTTTAGAGTGGTTTCACTCAAAACCAGAGCATCTTCAGATGTCGACCAATGAGTTACTTATGGCCATGAAAAATATGTTCTTCCATCGAGAAAATAGGGTTACTCTGCGGAAGAAATTCGAAGAGCGCTCATGGAAAAGAGGAGAAACATTCGCGGACTACCTGCATGACAAGATCATTCTGTCAAATCGCGTCCCTATTGATGAGGACGAGTTAGTCGACTATGTCATTGAAGGAATACCTGACCAACTCCTGCGAGATCAAGCGCGGATCCATGGATTTAAAACACCGACATGTCTGTTAACTGCATTTGAGAAGATCACCATCCGACCTAGAGAAAACGTCCACGGCAACGCCTATGGCACCAGGACGAGCGGCAGCAGCAGTGAGGTGCAGAGAGTTGAGGGAAGAAACAGCACGAGCTCCATTAGACGTTGTTATAATTGCGGACAACCAGGACACCTCAGCCTCAGATGCCCATCGAAAGAAAAGGGAAGTGAATGTTTTCGTTGTGGCGATCGCGGTCACCTAGCAGTTAATTGTATGTCGAGGTCAAACGTGGCGAAGGAGGCGAACGCAGTGGGAAGCGCATGTATGCAGGGGGGATTCGCGCGAGGGAAATGTTTGAAGGAAGTTCAGGTTGCAGGCTGCGACCTGTATGCGTTGATTGATACGGGCAGCGACATTAAGGGGTCTACCCTAATTGCAATTTTCAAAAAATCGAATTTTTTTTTATTGCATTTTTCGAAAGTATACACATTTAAAAGTATCATATTAAAATTTTATAAAGATCCGAGCAGTCTAACTGTACTTTTGAGCGACGTTTAATTAGCTACCTGTGCGCGCTATATACGCACCGCTCGGAGCAATGCTACCTTCCTGCCTTTGTATACATGAGGAGCTGCTACTTTTTGTAAACATATACGAAGGCAGGCTGTTTTGGATGAAAATGAGCACTGTGAAGAAACTGAAGACATAATGTATGGTGCAGGCATCGCTGATTAGACGTAAGTAAGATTTTTTCTCGATTTTAAAGAAATCTTTAAACGCGTTCTTCTCGAAATGACATTTTTAGACGGCTTGTTGATAAAATCTCCGAAACTATTCAACCGATCCTTACCAAAATTTTACCACATGTTCTTTATGACTATAGCTATAGCGTATATCATACGAATTTTGAAATTTTGAGTATAACTATTTTTTTTTGGCAAAAAACGAAGGAAAAAAACGTGTTTTTCCGTACTTTTTAGTAAAAAGGCTGCCATTTTGTCATTTTAAAAAAAATCAAAAATCGTATGATATGCGCTATAGCCATTTACCTGTTGAATCTAAAACCATTTTTTTTTTCAGATCATCCATTCCAGAGATTTTATCAACAGCGCACACCCATCTTTTTTTTTGGACTGTCTTCTGCCCCATTTTTATGTACGAAAACGGAGTAAAATGAATACAAAAAAAATTTTTTTGTGTATTTTAAGAGTGAATTTTTTAGGCCTAACACTTTTTATATCCATATTTATAATTTATACCGGTCAAAAAAATTCGTGAAAATAGTCTTCTTTTTGCTCGTCTAATTAGGGTAGACCCCTTAATCTTATGCGCGCGGAGCAGTTCGTAAAGGTAGGTGCACCGCCACTGCAGAGTAGTGAGATCAAATTTCGAGGTGTTGGGTCAGGCGAAAACTGTGCACTTGGGAAATTTAGCGACCACATCACTGTTGATGGGAATGTATACCCTATAACAATACACGTGGTAGCCGACTGCGTCATGCCGCACGGATTGCTGATCGGTGCTGATTTTTTAAATACGGTGGAGATTAACGTACGCGAAGGGAAAGTCGTTGTTTCAAAACTCGAAGACCGTGAGTCCCTGTATATAGATGTTCCGGAAATTTTGACGATGAATGATATTCATGAAGTTAATGAGGTTGATATTTCGTACGTGCGTGACAATGGCTATCGAAGCCAGCTAGAGAAACTTATCGCTAACTATAAACCGAACAAGTCTTGTGAGGCGAAAATCACAATGACGCTGATTTTAAAGGACGAGGAGCCGGTCTATCAGAGGCCCAGACGACTATCTGGTCCCGAGAAGGAGATAGTGGATGCGCAAATCGACGAATGGCTTAGTGAAGGTGTTATCCAACCATCCTTGTCAGATTATGCGAGTCCAATCGTACTAGTGACGAAAAAAAACGGATCGCACCGATTATGCGTTGATTATCGGCAAATTAATAGGAAGATCGTCAAGGACCGCTACCCCTTGCCGCTTATAGAGGATCAACTCGACTTACTGCAGGGAGCAAAAGTCTTTAGCACACTAGACCTAAGAAATGGATTCTTTCATGTACCGATGGACGAGAACAGTCGAAAATACACTGCGTTCATCGTGCCAAATGGTCACTATGAATTCTTGAAGGTCCCGTTCGGCTTATGTAACTCTCCGGCGGTATTTCAAAAATTCATAAATGCGGTTTTCCGGGAACTTATTTCGACTTGGACAGTTCTGACCTACATGGATGATCTTATTGTTCCATCGGTTGATTGTGTGAGCGGACTGAGAAACCTTGTAACGGTATTGGAAACGTCTAGTCGGCATGGACTGGATATAAACTGGGGAAAGTGCCGTTTTCTTCAAGACAGCGTCGAATACCTTGGTCATGTCGTAGTAAACGGATGTATCCGCCCGTCGGAGCACAAGACCAGGGCGGTTATGAAGTTTGCCGCACCCACTAATATCAAGCAAATACAAAGTTTTTTGGGCCTGACCGGGTACTTCCGTAAATTTATACCTAAATACTCCATTCTCGCTAGACCACTGACGAATCTTCTCCGGGCGGATACACTGTTTACTTTTAATGAGCGTGAAAGGTGTGCATTCGAGGCACTTAAACTAGCACTTAGTAGCCAGCCTGTATTGCGATTATATGATGTCCGCGCAAAAACGGAACTACACACGGATGCCTGTATGTACGGATACGGTGCTATTCTTTTGCAAAGCAATAGCGAAGACGGAACTTTACATCCCGTCTATTATGCGAGCGGCAAGACTACGCCCGCGGAAGAGCGCTATTCAAGCTATGAGATCGAAGTCCTCGCGATTATTAGGGCGCTGAAGAAATTTAGGGTGTACCTGTTAGGAATCTCGTTTAAGATCGTTACTGACTGTCAGGCGTTTGTGATGACGATGCGCAAGCGTGATCTATGCGTGCGGGTGGCTCGTTGGGCGTTGCTCTTAGAGGAGTTTCAATACACCATCGAGCATAGATCCGGGAAACAAATGCAGCATGTAGATGCATTGAGTCGCAACGCCCTTCCATGTTGCCTACTGATAAACGAAGATACCGACGGCCTTATCGCGCGACTGAAGAAAGCCCAGCAAGCTGATGAAGAACTAAAACGAATTATCGAACATACGAGCCCACGGTCATCGGATGGATTTGTTGTCAGTCGAGATCTCTTGTTTAAGCAAGACGAAGGAGGAGATAAACGATTAGTGGTACCCGCGGCTATGCAATCGCAGATAATCCAGCGTGCACATGAAATTGGACATTTTGGAGTTAGTAAAACGGAAGCGGTATTAAGGAAGGACTATTGGTTCCGCAACATGCGGCCTCGCATCGAAAAAGTCATTCGGAGATGTATCAACTGCATCCTATCGGAAAAAAAACATGGTCGGCAGGAGGGTTGGCTGCATCCTCTCGACAAGGGCGATGTACCCTTAGACGTGTTTCACATTGACCACTTGGGACCTTTGCCCTCCACTAAGAAGAGTTACCGATACATCCTGGTCGTTGTGGATGCCTTCAGCAAATTTGTCTGGCTCTACACCACAAGATCGTCAAATGCTGCGGAAGTAATCGTTCGGCTTCGGAAACAAGCGGTGCTTTTCGGGAACCCGCGTAGAATTATTTCCGATCGGGGGTCGGCATTCACATCAAATGAATTCGAGAATTATTGTCAAGAAGAAAGCATCCAGCATGTACTTATTACCACGGGGGTACCCCGTGCAAACGGACAGGTCGAACGGATCAACCGTACCCTCATCCCACTCCTCACTAAGTTGGCTGCTCCAAAACCCGAGGAGTGGTTCAAATATGTAGATACGGCACAAAAATTTCTCAATGCTACATCGAGCCGTAGCACCGGCGTCACACCATTCCATCTTCTTTTCGGGGTCCAGATGAAGCTGAAAGACCGCCCTGAAGTCCGTGAATTGATAGAGGAGGAGTGGACAACGATGTTTCAAGAAGACCGAGACGAACTGAGAAGGCAGGCAAAGGAAAGCCTCGCAAAAATTCAAAGAGAAAATAGACGGAGCTACAACAAAGGGCGGAAAGAGGCCACGCGCTATGCGGTTGATGATTTAGTGGCTATTAAGAGGACGCAATTAAAACCAGGCCTAAAACTAGCAATAAAGTTCTTAGGACCTTACGTCATCCGAGAAGCATTGAACCACGACCGCTATATTGTTAGCAAAATAGGCGAGCACGAAGGACCGCGACAAGTAACTACATCCGCCGACTGCATGAAGCCCTGGATAAGCGACAATGACAGCGACATAGATAGCACGGAAGAGGACGCTGAGGACATCTGAGGACAGCTGTCAACTAGGATGGCCGAGTGTAGGAACGGAGCAATCGCGGCCGTTATCGTCCGAAATGCCCTACCCATCCCCTTCCCCCCTGTTCAGCCGCGCGGGCGAACAAGGAGAAGCGAGCGTTGAGAAAGCAGTAGGGAATTAGAGTCTGTATAAGAAGCATCAAAATGAACTGGAGATTGGAGTGTCAATCGAACTTTGGTGTTCCCTTTTACTAAAATTCCTCCCGTGTTCCCTACACAATAATAACATTAATTGTAAAATCAAGCTAGAGAAGCATGGAAGGTATTTAACACTGACATAGTATGGGCTCTAAGAGAGAAAATAATAGATACGTGTAACGCTTTTATCGGCCACGCCAAGTTGCGTAATACTTGTAGGTGACAGATTTTGAATTTGCCTACTACAAAAGATCTGTATTATATCGTACAGGGAATAATAAATTCTTAGGGAATATGCTTTATACATATGAAAAGTCGTCAACGGGATGTAGCACGAATCGCTGGAGATCAATAAAAGAAAAGCAAAATCAAGATAATATACGTAAGACGTCAGAGATATCTGTGTAAGTCATGTGGCATTATCATAGGACATTGCAGTTTTCATTAATTGCTTGAGTTTTCAACTGAGAACCTCCGTTCTTAGCGAGTGACATCCCATAAGCATGTCTTTGGCTGACGTCATCCTGCCCGTAGCCACCGAAAAACAAAAGCGAGGGAAGAAAACTCAGAGTTCGCAGGCGCCTACGTTTCTCTTGACGCCTGATTGGTCAACTTTGACCTGCTCCCATTTAAAAACTATGACCTTCCGGACAAAAGGAAGGTCATATTCGTGATCAGTGAAGCCTCCCGATCACCGCCATACCCACCGGGTCAGGTAGTTCTGGCGGACCCTGTATGTATTGTGACGTTATTTTTGGGACGTCACAAAGGTCCCGGATTAGTTACTTTCGTTTTTCAATTTCGGGACGCATTTACGTCCCTCTTTCCAATAAAATGTTACGCAACCGGCCAAGAGCTCCAGGGTCATAGGCATTAGGGAACATTAAGTTAATAATTTCGTACACCAATATTTCATACGTCACGACCACTTCACCGGAACCGAGCCATCCGGACAGCTGGAAGCCAACGAAGGAGGATAAGCAGATTTTATGCCGAGGAACGTGGAGAGCTGCCGTGTCGACCTGACGACTCCACCCTATAAGGAACCCTACCCGACAAAGAAGACGGAGGGTCAACCCAAAAGGACAGCGCCATGGACTCCATCCTATCGTTTATATCGTCAATACCGATAGTCCCTGGGAATGGGACTAGTAACGAGGACGAGGAGGTCCCGAGTTCCGCGAGACTCCTCGTGCTGGAGATCAACGGGCCCCTGCGTGGAGGCACCGTAACTGGCTTGCCATAGGAGGCAGAAACGACCAGACCTACCGAAGTCATCAGGATCTCAGCCACTATCGCCGAGGACAGGGCAGGAATCTCATCGCCGCCAGAGGCCACTGGACACCCCGAGCTACGGCAGCGAGGCTATGACTATGTTCCGCGTGGCTAGCGAACTTACGACCTGGACGTCAAAGTGTTGCGTTTAGTCCGCGATTGGAACTTTTATTTTACGCCGTCCTTCCGAGTACTATGTATCGTTTCTCAAAGGAAGGCTCCGGCATCTACCGAATATTATCGAAGTCCGTCTCGTAGGGGTAAGGCGATTGAGCCACAGATGTCACTCGTGTATTATATCGTGTGTTTTTATCGAGGAATAGTCCAACGGCATGACTTTTGTAACGGCGTAGTAATACGAGTATTGTAAATCCTCCCGAGGATCTAATTGGCTATCTAAGGGCACTACTTTTGATTGTTGGTGGGGACGCGAGTCCCAGCCCTACAGTGAACTTTGCGTAGAGAACATTCTTGTCTGAGTTACCACCGTGGTCGGGTGCGAATTTTGTATCGTCAGTAGTTTCAATAGTACCGGTAAGCATCTTGTAACGAGTCACGAAATCTTTTCCATACAGTTAACTTTCCTATCGTTTTCGCGTTCGCGTTTTTCCCAGGGCCTCCGCCTATGGATGATTTCGGTATCGCTAACGTGGAAAAGATTCCGTGTATCGCCTAAATTTCTCTGTTGAATTGTTATTTCTTGATTTTGTAATCTTTTCTTAGCGCAAAAGTCTAGTGACCCTGGAGACCTAACAGACAGAATCCGCGAGTTCTCGCCTCACGAGAACGCGTGTAGTGTATCGTGTTTGTCTCGCTTCCCGAGACTTCACGTAGCGTCGCGTGTGTCCCGCTTCACGGGAGTTCACGTATCGTATCCAAAAGTTTCGTAAAAGAATTATTTTAGATTTCGTTTGATTTGCCTAAATTGTTATTAGTTACCTTTATTTGACTTGTTTCGAAATTATTATTTGTTAATTGTTGAAATTCTCAATCGTCCTGAATAAAAGGACACCTGTTATTGTTTTCTATTCCGAGGTTCTCATTCTCCTAATCAAGTCCCTTACCAACACCTCGGTGATCCCTGCCCCTCTACCATCTCGCGAATTATCTGTGCTGGTCGGTGGCACTTTCTCCGTCCCTTCTGGAATTATTTTGCAGATTTTGTATCGTGACGCAAAGGTGCGTCTGGCGCCCAATCGGTCTTTGTCGGTATCGTATTCCAGGGGGATAGGGGTTTATAATTTGTCGACGGAAAATCAGCTGTTTTGCTACGAACGGCTCGAGTAATTGAATTCGGTCATAATTCGAGGAAAGAATTTTCGTCACAGTATATACAGGGTGTCCCATTTGAAACAGTACGGTTGAATATCTGTTAAAGGAAGAGCGGTATAACAAAATGTTTCAGACGAAAGTTGTAGGGTACGAAGGGTGAAAGTCAGTGCAAATAGAATTTATGCTCCTGCTATTTATGCTTCTATGTTGCAAGCATAAAGCCAGTTTTTTTAAATGGCAACAACATTTTTGAACGCGTACAAGTTGTCCGGTTTATCGAGACGAATTCAACCATACCCTATTTTATGATTTTTTCATCGATTTTCCATGAAATATTACACGAAAATGGAACATAATGTGATTTATTGAAACTTTCCTACATATTCTATTTCAGATGTTGCAGGTGTGTGATTGTGTAGGTGCAGGGTACACTTAGCGCAGGAGATGTTCAATGTTACCACCATTTTCATTGAGACACAACTCCAGCCGGCGTTGAAAGTTTCCAATAACAGACCAAAGAACTACAGCTGGAATGTTTGCAATGGCATCTCTGATGCGTCGTTTCAGATCTACAGGTGTTGTTGGTCGGTTGGTGTAGACGACATCTTTAACGTAACCCCACAAATAAAAATCGAGTGGTGTCAGATCAGGAGATCGCGGTGGCCACGACACAAAACCTCCTCTGCCAATCCAACGCTTGGGAAAATGAATATTAAGATAATCCCTAACAACTCGAGCGAAATGTGGCGGTGCACCATCCTGCTGAAACCATGCCCTCTGTCTGGTTGCTAGAGGCACATCTTCCATGAGAACTGGTAGTTCATTCTGCAAGAACTGTAGGTAATTAGGACCATCAACAGTTCCATCAAAAAAGTAGGGTCCATTGATTTGACCGTCGACAATTCCACACCAAACGTTTAAGCTCCATCGATGCTGATGATCAATCTGTTGAGTCCAATGGGGGTTAGGTATGCTAAGAAGGCCTGCATGGAGATAGTCACATTTTGTTCCATTTTCGTGTGATATTTAATAGAAAATCGATGAAAAAATCATAAAATAGGGTATGGTTGTTGCCATGTTGTTGCCATTTATAAAAACTAGCTTTATGCTTGCAACATAGAAGCATAAATAGTAGGAGCATAAATTCTATTTGCACTGACTTTCTCCCTTCGCACCCTACAACTTTCGTCTGAAACATTTTGTTATCCCGCTCTTCCTTTAACAGATATTCAACCGTACTGTTTCAAATGGGACACCCTGTATATTAAGATGTGAGAAGGTGAGCTACTTACCGATTATTGAGCAGAGGGGGAGGGAGGGAGGGAGGGAGGGAGGGAGAGAGGGAGAGAGGGAGAGAGAGAGATTGATTGATTGATTGATTGATTGATTGGCTTTATTTAGCTTATAGCTACTACTGCTTGTCTGCAGATTACATCCCTATTTTGTTTCTAACTTATATTACTCCTTCCATATTCACTCATCATTCGTCATTCTTGTTAAATATCATTCCATCCCCATTCTTCCATTCTTTCCTTTCTTATAAATTTTCCCAAACTCCACTTGAATCTGACTACATTATCCGCATCACGAAGTTCTCTCGGTAGATCATTGAACATTTTGAAACCTTCATATATTAACGACTTCTCTGCTGTTACTGTTTGTGTTCTGTTTACGACTAGTTTATCATTGTTTCGTGTATTATAATTATGTGTTTCGCTTGTTGTTCTCACTTTCACATTTAAGTATTCCGGCGTTAGTCCGTTCTTCATTTTATATACCAACACACAAACATTGTACCTCATCTTTTCTCTAACGCTTAGAACATCTGACACATACAACATTTCTTTTATTGGAGTGAACACTGCGCGACACTTGAATAGCCTCACCTTATTTTTTGAAGTTTCTTGTATGTCCGATATTCCTACCGGCAAAAACTTTTTATAGTGGCATAGAGCGATCGTAAGTTATACAAAGTATCACGGTAGTTGAATGGTGGGGGATTCTTAGAGAACAGAATTGTCGGAATATTGCATAGCTGTGTATTTCATATGCGACACATGAATAGCCTCACCAGTTCGTTTTCAATAATCAAACTACGAAGATCGTTCCTTTAATAGCAGTGAGTGTTACGTCGTGTCATATTCGATTTGTTCAAGTGTATTATGCAAAATGGGTCGAGCAAGATCACTTACTGAGGAAGAGATAGGACAAATAAAAGCGTATAAAGAAGTTGGGCTTTCAAATCGGCAAATCGCGAAAAAACTAAATAGAAGTCCTAAAGTGATTAACAACTTTTTAAAAGACCCTGAAAATTATGGTAAAAAATATAAAGGGAAGGTGAAAAAGGCTTTGAGTAACCGAGATTATCGTAAAGTTTTGAGGGATGCATAGAATTCGACACAATCTGCTGCGCAAATTGCTAAGAATTTAGCAGTTCCTTGCAGTATACGGACAGTACAAAGGATAATAAAAGATTCTCAACATATCCAGAGAATGAAAATTAAAAAAAAACCGGCGTTAAAGGAGCACCACAAAAGAGCACGTTTGGAATTTGCACGTATACATATGACGTGGTCTGAAAAGTGGAAATCGGTAATATTTACCGATGAGAAGAAATTTAATATCGACGGGCCAGATGGTTACCATTACTATTTCCATGATTTAAGAAAAGATCCACTTATTCTATCTAAGCGACCACACGCCCAACAATCCGTGATGATATGGGGAGCTATTTGCACTAATGGGCCTATCAGTATTAAGATGTTGGATGGACGTCAAAATGCCAAATCTTATATAAATCTTCTAAAAACTGAAATACCGAAGATTAGAAAGATGATGGCAGGCTCTAAATGGATTTTTCAACATGATAACGCCCCCATACACTCTGCTAAAGATGTAAAGGACTGGTTGCAACATGAAAATATTCAACTTTTACCCTGGCCTGCACTTTCTCCAGACATCAATATCATTGAAAATGTTTGGGGGTGGTTATCCAAAGAAGTTTATAGCGAAGGAAAGCAATATAATTCGCGAACCGAACTTATACGTGGCATCACGGAAGCTTGGGCAGGAATACCAAAAGAATTCATTAACCCATTAAGGGCCAAAATGGCATAAACGATGCGACGGTCTTTGACGCCGTTTAACTCATGCTATGATCGAGTAAAAAAATTGAGAGAGACATATTTTTGAAGTTCGAGACCTGCTCTTTCGAATGGTGACCGCGGAATCGATCTAAATTATTGTTTTATATGTAAAAATTCAGTTTAAAAAATAAAAACACGATTTTTTCGACCTTTTTTTTCTTCAAATCGAGTTTTAGAAGGTTTCCCGGTCTGTTAACAAGCTGGAACCCGTTCAAATGGTGGAGTTAATGTCTGAACTTTAAAAATATGTCGGGAGGAAGTTAATTTTTCACTTTGGTGTTTACAAAATGGCGGCTGATTCACAGAATTTTTATCAATGCATTCACAATTTTTTTTAGCGGAAAATATGAGTGAACCGAGGAAATTGCTAAGAATAAAAAGTTGATAGAATCACTCAAAGAATACGTCAAAATTTTTTCGAAACCTTTTGAGCAACTTTTTCATTTTGCAAATTGCAAAATTTTTACAAAATCAAAAAAGTTGCTCAAAACTCTCCGGAAAAATTTGTGCGTATTCTTTGAGTGATTCTGAGAACTTTTTATTCTTGGTCATTTTTTTTTGTCTAGAGCCCATTGCTTCCAAGAAAAAAATTATCAAATATCGAATTTGTATCCGTTGTGAAAATTCATCCTGCGCATCTAGACAAAAATTACCAGGAATAAAAAGTCCTCAGAATCGCTCAAAGAATACGCACAAATTTTTCCGGATAGTTTTGAGCAACTTTTTTGATTTTGTAAAAATTTTGCAATTTGCAAAATCAAAAAGTTGCTCAAAAGGTTTCGAAAAAATTTTGACGTATTCTTTGAGTGATTCTAAGAACTTTTTATTCTTAGCAATTTCCTCGGTTCACTCATATTTTCCGCTAAAAAAATTGTGAATGCATTGATAAAAATTCTGTGAATCAGCCGCCATTTTGTAAACACCAAAGTGAAAAATTAACTTCCTCCCGACATATTTTTAAAGTTCAGACATTTACTCCACCATTTGAACGGGTTCCAGCTTGTTAACATACCGGGAAACCTTCTAAAACTCGATTTGAAGAAAAAAAAAGGTCGAAAAATCGTGTTTTTATTTTTTAAACTGAATTTTTACATAGAAAACAATAATTTAGATCGATTCCGAGGTCGCCATTCGAAAGAGCAGATCTTGAACTTCAAAAATATGTCTCTCTCAATTTTTTTACTCGATCATAGCATGAGTTAAACGGCGTCAAAGACCGTCGCATCGTTTATGCCATTTTGGCCCTTAACGGGTTAAAACATTGTATGCATCGTTACCTAATAGAATGTTTCAAGTTATAAATCGAAATGGAGCTAGTACACATTATTAAAATGCAAAAGAAATAGATAATTCTGCTGTCTGAATGAATACTGTTCTTCTGTATATCGTGAGGCTATTCATGTGTCGCATATGAAATACACAGCTACGCAATATTCCGACAATTCTGTTCTCTAAGAATCCCCCACCATTCAACTACCGTGATACTTTGTATAACTTACGATCGCTCTATGCCACTATAAAAAGTTTTCGCCGGTAGGACTATCGGACATACAAGAAACTTCAAAAAATAAGGTGAGGGTATTCAAGTGTCGCGCAGTGTATAAGTTCATCATTAAAATGGCTCGTAGTGCCCGATTTTGCGTTCTTTGCAACAATTCCCTATTCTCGGCACTACAATTTAACATTACGGAACTACAATAATCATAGTGTGGGGCAATTATTGTTTTATATATCGTCATTCTTGTTTGTATACTTAAAAATCTTTTTATCCTGTTGAGGAATCCCACTTTCTTTCCAATCTTCTTCGCTATGTACCATGCATGTTCTCTAAATAGCAAATGCTGATCTATCATTACACCCAAATATTTTGTTTCTCTTACTTCTAGTATTTCCTCTTCTCCTATTTTAATTGCACATTTGTTCTGTACGTCTAGTTTCCTCTGGTCATGTATAGGCAAAAATACTGTCTTTTTTACATTAATTTTTAACGAGTTATACTTTAACCAAATATTTAATTTCTTTAATGAATTGTTTAACTTATTTTCTATCTGCTCTATATTCTTATCACACACATACATTATCATATCGTCAGCAAACAATTTACACTTACAATCACATTCATTCAAACTTTCAACGATGTCATTTATATAAATAATAAATAGTAGTGGTCCTAATTTAGACCCCTGCGGTACACCATTTTTTACTAGTATTTCGTCGGATACTTTTCCTTTATATTGTACTTTTTGTGTTCTATTCTCTCAATACGACTGAAACCATTTTAATACTGTTCCTTCAATTCCATATCTTCTTAGTTTATTAATCATCACATTTCTATTTATCGTTTCAAATGCTCTCTTAAAATCAATAAAAACTACATCTATCATCTTACTTTCATCTAATTGCATCCTCCATTCAATCAAAGTGTCTTGTAATGCTGTTTCACACGAGAAACCTTTCCTAAAACCTGACTGTTCATTTATTATAATATTATACTTTTCAATATATGTTAGTAGTTGATTTTTCACCATCTGTTTTAAAATTTTTTCGTATATCGGAAGAGTATTAATCGGTCTATATTCATCTGCTTTTATGCTGCCGCTCACTTTAGGTATTGGCGTAATTATAGATGTTTTCCAATTTTCTGGCACTTTCCCTTCTTGCATCGATCTATTGAACACCTTTCTGAGCATATTTCTATTACCTTCCCATGTCATTTTAATCATTTCTGTTGTTATCCCGTTTTTTGTTCCGCTTTTCTTATCCAATTTCTTTATCACAGTGTCTAACTCTTCAAACTTAATTTCGCTAAATCTATCCATTTTAACGTCATTCCCAACAACAATATCAGTTGTAATCCTATTCCCTGTTTCTATTGTATCCTCAATTTGGTCCACTATTTCCTCAACACTTTCTACGAAGAATCTATTAAATTTATTGGCTATTTCATACGGTTCCTTACACACTATATTTTTGAATTCTGTTCCTCTAGATGTTACATCTGTCTTCTTATTACCTATTAGTTCCTTTAGCGTTTTCCACATTTTCGTTGGATTATTCTTTTGTTTATCTATATTCTGTTCATAGTATGCCTTTTTATTCTCTCTTATTCTGTTAACTACTTCATTTCTTTTTATCTTATACTCATCCCATTGTCTTTGAGTTTTTGCTCTTATAGCCTCTTTATATGCATTGTCCCTGACCTCACATTTTTTCCTCACATCCTCATCTATCAATGGCTTATCCATCCACTTAGTTAAGATTACTTTTCTAACAAGAGGAGCTATCTTATTCATTGTTCCCTCTATACTTTCCATTGTAAACTTCGCAAGTTCTGTTACCTCCATCTCCCTATTTCCTTGTATATTAATTTTATTTTTTTAAATCTCATGAAATCTGTGCACATTACATTTACTGTAGTCTCTTTTGTATAATATTGTCCGTTCATTGTTATTTTTTATACCATTCAATTCAACTCTAATGATGCTGTGATCAGTTATTTTGGCGTTATTAGTACTTCTGTTTGAATATAAAAATTTGAGAATACGAGATCTATTATTGTCTCAGAACTGTTTGATACTCTGGTCGGTTTCTTTATATATTGCTTCATTCCTACCGATTTCAAGTTATTTAATAGTCTATTTGTATACGAATTTTTTTTACTTATGTCTAGATTAAAATCGCCCAATAATATTACATGTCCTAAATCAATAATCCCCTCACATTCATTTATTAGTAATTCAATGAATTTTCCATCACTTGCATTCGGAGAGTGATATACGTTTCCGATTATCAAACTTTCATGTTTACTTTGTAATTGTATTACATTTAACCATATAGTAGGCTCATTAGTTTTGTTGGTTATTACTTTATAAGTTACCCCTCTTCGTATGTACGTCAACACTCCTCCTGTTCTATTATTACTTGAATTTGTTCGTATCACCTCATACTTATCAATCTTTATCTCAATTTCTCCTACCTCTTCCTTAATATGTGTTTCTGTTAGGCATAGTATTTGCGGTTTCATTTCATTGACTAATTTTTCAATTTCTTCTTTGTGCTTAATAAATCCTTGTGTATTCAATAATATAATATAACTTATGTCTTGTTTTCTTTGCTTGTCTTTCGTTTCATTCCCCTTTAGTTGCTATTCGTTACTGTACATTATATTTCTACTTGCTTTCTCTACTATCCGCTTGTATACCGGGCATCTGGATTCCGTAGCTTCATGATTCACATCTGCATCTATAACGTTGTTTTTTCCGCATACTCTTATGCAATTTACACATCTTTTTGTATTTTCTTCACATTCCCTATTGTCGTGAGCTCCACTACATTTTTTACAACTAATTTCATTTTCACAGTCTTTAGCTAGGTGATTATAACCCCAGCACTTGTAACATCTCACTATGCTTATATAGTCATCAAGAGACTCGGTCGAGTCTCGCGCCAAGTACAGGCAACCGGCTGTACAGGGCACAGCTCGCCGAGACTCTTTACTTGAGTCAACTCTTATCCCCCAAAAAACACTTACGTGTAAAAAACTACGCCAAGTACAGGAGTGCTGTGTATTCCTCTAATAAAAAGTATTGATATCAGATTATTGAGGCCAAGTACATAAGTCACTACATGTTTGCCTATTATATGATCTAGCACTGGCCCATCATTTTAATTGTATTTTCAAAATTTCCTATAACGTTTTCACTACTCTTTTACATTACTACTGTTTCTCGTAGTTGATTATGAATTAATGGTTATTAAATAATTAATCAAACTTTAGCTGATTCCTTATCGAGTACTACTTGGCGGGTCCTGTACCTGTACCTGTACCTGTACCTGATAACAAGACCTTAGTAACGACCGATCCAGATCTCAGGTTTTGTATCTCATTACCGTACGTAGAGGGTCTCTCACAACGTTTATCAAAACTGTTTAGAGAATACAAAATCAGAATCACCCACAGGAATGCAAACAACCTGAAATCCTACATCGGTACTACTAAGGACACCATACAATACTTTGATAGATCCAACCTAGTTTACTTGATACCATGCAACAATTGCGAGAAATGTTATATTGGTCAAACCGGCAGATATCTTAAAAAGCGCATAGCCGAACATAGGTATGATTGTAATAGAGATAACACGGCACATTCTGCACACACCGCTTTGACTACACACAAAATTGAGACAGGTCACACTTTTGATTTTGAACATACCAAAATAATAGGCAATGAGGTCGACTATCACCGTAGATGCATACTCGAAATGATAAAAATATCTACAAACTCTAACACTGTCAACTTTAGAAACGACATTGAGAGACTAAGTGTCATATATCGCAATATCCTTAAAAAATATAAAAAATAACCAGAATTCTAATCTTCACATGTAACTAATCTTTCAACTTAAATTATGACATATGATATTCATTACGATATTGAATTTCCCGCTTTGACAACTCTTTTTTTAAAATTTGACTTTGGTTAGTCCTTCAATAGCAATAAAGGACTCTAACGTTTTCTTATAACTTTAAATTAAATATTCGGTGTCATGGCCGTCTACCGTTCTTCATGTTTAGTCTTCTTTATCTTTTAACAGTGGGTGTGGTTCCAATATGAATCCATTATTGATCACTGAAAAGGTAAAACATTGTTTGCATTTTATTAATTCTCTCCGATTACTTAGAACAAACTGGTTATTCAAATATATGGCACTTATCTGTCTTTTCCTTGTATAACAATAGGTAATTTAAAAACATGATCATCCCTTGCACATCCACCAACGACTATGTCCTTGTTTAACCATAGTCAATTTTAGTTTCTGTAAGTATACTTTTAGTCAATCCGCCTTACGATTCTTTATTGTCTCATGTTTGTATAATTAGTTCATGTACCATTAATTTATTACATCCATTGTCAACTTTCGTTCTTACTTTTTTGTATTAATAAAGGCCTGAAGATGACCCGCACCATGGGTTGAAACGTTGCAATCAAAGTCACTAATTTCATTAACAAGGCTGCATATGGTCAACACCTTTCAACACCTAAAATATTATTCGACATCCAGCCGACATTTCAACAATAACAATTGTCACAGATATAAAATCTAAATGCATTATGATGTTGCTAATCAGAAAAATATATTGTGGTGTCGAAAATGTTTAATGGCATATAAATTTAATTTGTAAATCCCTTTTTCTAGAAATGCATAAAGACATATACAAATTTTTAAAGAAAATGTAATCTTCAATGCATATAAGCGTCGTTAATGGTGTCCAGCTTGTTGAAGCTGTGTGGTAAACGTAAGAGAGGAGAGTGTGCTGGATTATTTCAAGCCTTGTACCTCAAGCCGTGCGAACATCAAAGAGGATACTATAGTTTGAGCGAAGCGCCAAAGCTTGTTGCACACTTTTCTGGACTTCTACGTCCGACACCTGGACACAGGAAACTACGGAGCGGAACACCTGGACACCCTGAACTTCCACATCCGACACCTAGATACAGAAAACTACGAAGCGGAATACCTGGACACCCTGGACTTCCACATCCAACACCTGGACACAGGAAACCACGGATCGGAATATCTGGACACCCTGAACTTCCACATCCGACACCTAGATACAGAAAACTACGAAGCGGAATACCTGGACACCCTGGACTTCCACATCCGATGCCTAGATACAGAAAACTGCAAAGCGGAATACCTGGACACCCTGAACTTTCACATCCGACACCTAGATACAGAAAACTACGAAGCGGAATACCTGGACACCCTGAACTTCCACATCCGACACCTAGATACAAGAAACTATGGAGCGGAATGCCTGGACACCCTGGACTTCCAAATCCGATGCCTAGTGTGACGTGATTCTGCCAAATCTCGCCACAAAAATTAATAAACTGTTTTCTTTGCCACGCTATCTAAGCTCCGCACGACAATCCACCAGCGAAAGTCCGTATGCTACGCTAATATTAAGTTTTCCGTTTGTGAACGTCCACTATCGTCCTTGTTGTCAGTTCCGATTACGTTCTTGCGATTAATTATTATTGTGCTTCTATTACGTTATATGCAATCTCTACTCTCGAGTCTCTCGACAACGAACTACGGGCGTGAGGACGGGACCGCCGCCGTGGAGATTTTGAGGATTTTGTGACGATACGATATGGCTGTTTGATGCCACTTTTGGAGAATTTGGTGCGAGGAACAACTCGACCAGGATGCAGGCCACCTCCACCGACCACGAGATGCCCGCCGGTCCCGCCGACCTGGATGTCGCCGGGATCCTGCTGCTGCCACGATGCCAAAAGAAGCCCTGGAGCACCCGGGAGGGGACTCCGCCGTTTCCGTCGGCCGGCGAGGGCTGCCCCCTGGGCCTATCCGCCGCCGATACGGCCGCCAGGGAGATGAGGTTTTCCTCCCTGGCCCGCCTAAGGCCTGCTGATCGTCCATGACAGCGCCTCCGTCCGGCTGAGAAGCCGCCTGCGACTCCTCAACCCGCCAGGCCCAGCATGCTTCGAGGACCGTGCCGTCAGGATCGCCGCTCGATTCCGTTCGGCCGCTTCCGTCGCTGTGCGTCGACGCTCGGGAGAGCTCGGCTATCCTCGTCAACGTTCGTCCGATTCCGGTGCCGGCCCGCCTCACCTACGCCCGCTCGCCAACGATCGTGGATCGATAAATCATTGTCGTGCGAAGTATCTAAGCGAAAACACTCTGGCTAATATCAAGCGCCACTAAGGGAGAAAGAGAGAGAAATAGAGATAAAGAGAGAGATAGAGACCGAAGGGATCATTGCCTTGAGGGCCCTTTTGCATTTCCTGAGCTTGACGCTCTACGCTTTCTGTTTATTGTGGTGAGATCTTTCGCTTACTTAATATTGTCTGATTTTTGGTGATATTGAAGATTGTAGACACGTGCACGGCTAAACCGTCCGTTTAGCCGGTGACGAATTTTCTTTGTCGTTATCGGGCGAATGTCTTTCCGCCGAATATATTATAGAGAACGATAGTGCCGTTATTAGTGATATTGTTGAGTTTTCCGATTTTGCGCTTTCTCATCTGATTTATGCTTTATACTTTTCTGTAATTAACGAATTTTTCTGGAATCTTCGCTAACGGAAACGTGGGAATCCGCCTGTTTGAACGCGTGACCCCGGGTTGACCGGCTTGGTTGTTCTTCAGCCAGATTCTCTCGCTGCCGATATATTATATTGTGCCTATTGTTATGAGCTATCGATTGCCGTAAATGTATTATTTTTCTGCTTTTGTCTAATTATTGTGAGATTTTCGAACTTTGAGTTCCGTTAAAGTCAGTTGCGAGCCCACGCCGTATTTATTCTGATTACATCTATTAATACTGTTTCTATAATTTTCTTTGCGTTAACTGGGCTAAAGTAACTAAATCTTTTCTCTCGTTTCACGCTTTGCTTTGCGACTTATGTTTCCGATTTTCATAATTCTGTTTAATAGTCCACAGAAGTAAGAAATTGAAAAAAATATAAGACAATTATTTGCTAAATATTTGAAAAATATTTTAAAAAACGTGATAGCTAGATTTTTTAAAGAATTTTCTTACATTTAAGTGTTTGTCATTATCGTCCACATAAGTAGCAATGTGCCTGTTGATAATAAGAACGGATATTAAACTTCTATCAGCTATAATTTTTAAATAAATCAGATTACCCAATAGAAACTTTACAAGTAGTTTTAAGGTGACTAGCTACGCTCTCTTAAAGTTTCAGAATCTTCTTACAATTTTGACATAGGTGAAATATATTCTTAAGGGCCATATCTGGTTCAGGAGATCCAGAGGAATTTGATACTTCAATTCGGACATTGGGCAAAAATCAGATATAAATACGTGTTCTTGTTTTGATTTTAATTCGTTTAAACTATAAATGTGTAAACAAGTTATTGACGATATGTTAAAAAGAACTAATGGCACCATTAGATTTTACTGAAGATATTACTAAAGAAAAACATATTATAAACTGTACTTGTCAGGATAACCTTTTTAAGAAATACAAGCTTTAAAATAACAAATAACCTCTTTTTTTATATTCCTTTATTTGCACAAACTCTCTGATTTTTTCATTCGTCTTCTAACTGACTCTAACTGAAGCTCTCCCTTCTTCCCTCTGTGACGGTGGCTGTAAGCTATCTTGGCGGAAGCACCGCCAACTTTTAGAAAGGAAATCCCTAGATATCCCAATTTATTTTATTATTTTTTGTTGCAAAACCATCATAAATAAACGAATATCCAAAAGTTGTTCCTGTCTATGGCTACATTGAGAAAAAGAATGAGTTAATTCAAACAAATACATGTAGTTGAATTACAATTTGATTTTTTCTAACCATGTGATACTTACTTCAAATATGAAGCTATTGATTGAGCAGTGTGAATATCAAATCCATGAAACTTCCATTGAAAAAATTTTCATGAAACATTCCATTGGATGAAGAATCCCATCATATTTTATTTTCAACATTTTTAAAATGACCAATTTCTATCGGAAAATCTTTGAACAATTTAATTGCTTATAACAAACAAAAATTTTTAATTTGTTACAACTTGCAAAATTTCTTCTTATAGATTATTCTTTAAGCTTTCGAAAAAGTGCTGATTCATCTCTCTACGATAAATAAAACCAGAGATATTAATTCTTGAAGTTACCGAGCGCTAATTTTTTACAAAATTCAATAATTCATCGATAATAATCGAATTTTTTCACACCTATTCCACGTAAAAAAAGTTTCAATCGTTTTAAAAAATACGATGTCAAAAAATGTCCAAATCCGGCTAATTTCTCCTGGATTTTCCCACTAACTAGTAGTCGAGCGCAGTCCCACCTAATATAACCGTTCAGGGCCGAGTCAACTTACGGAAGTTAGTCAATTTACCTGAAACCAACTTATATAGAACTCATCAAACTAAATTTATTATGGTCAAGTCAAATGATATATTTAAGAGAGTTAGGCAAGTTTTTGAAATCATTACATGGAAAGAACTGACTATTAAATATTGCCTTGGAATGCGCGGTAAAAATTAACCATGAATCTAACTCTGAATTAAAGTTCTAGGGTGCCCAGGCCTTCCTCTCCGTAATTTCTTATGTCCTAGTATCGGATGTGGAGTTCCAGGGAGTTTAGGTCATCTCGCTGTTTCTCTCCGTAGTTCCATGCACCTAGTTTGACGAGCGGATGAAGTAGGCTCATCCAAGACAATAGTTTTGTAAAACTATGAGGTAAATCTTTGTATCTTGTAAATCATTAAATGATTTTTCATCGAAAATGGCCGCTCATATTTCTGTATTATTATGCAGCTCGTTAGATTTTTCCGTATGCAAAATAAAAAAACACGAACCGCTCCTGAAACTGGGAATCTAAATTCAGTTTGGCCTCACGATTGAGTATGTAAATGGGGGCTACGTTCTACTTGGTGGAGGTCATTCGAAAGTGTATCCATTATGGCGTATTTTCTAAACTCGACACCGATATCGAGAATCCGAGATCTAACCTACGCCACCTTCGGCCGTCCCCCTTCGTTCATGCATAAGCATACCAGATGGGCGCCAGCCAATCCTTGTTCCATCGGGAATAGTCAAGCCGGTATGTCTTAGGAGTTCAGGGCGAAACAACCTCAACTCTGCCAAAACAAGAGTTCTGACGAAACCTATCAGAATAGACGGTAACTGAACGGATCCTGTTGATTTTTGGGACAGCGTAAAATCGAGAAATACAACCGTAGGTGCTGACCTTTCGAGTCACGTAAAATCAGCAAACGTAATTGGATGTACAACCGAGAGCGAACGACTACGGAAATGCATGACCGTTCAGGTTGATAGGTTACGGTAGAGAGGATCGGAGTAAGAGTCAGGTAAATAGTGCAAGAAACAGAGAGCAAGAGGACGAAAACGAAAGAAAACGAATGGAAAGCTAAAAAACCAAAATCCCTTCACCAATTAATAAATTGGAAGTCCTCACTGGAGCTGGTGGAGCTAACCTGTGAAATTTTGGAACTGTATCCAGGACCATTTAGGTGGGCATTGCACTAGAGCAAAGCACTGCACCTCCGAAATACACGCAGAAAATCGGTAGGATTTTTTGGATATAAGAAGAGCAGCGCGAGAACTACACTATTGTGAACTTTCTGTACGGTATAGGCAATACAGCCAGAAAAACTATCAACAGGTAGCACGGGAGCGCGAGCCAGCTCGAGGCACCTTGTCGATTGTCTTTAGACCAACTACTTTGGTAATAGTCGAATTCGGAAACTAATCGAGCTACGACAGCACGGTAGCTCATATTCAACTCAAGCCAGGGCGTTTCTCCCCTGCTTTTAACCGTATCAAAATTGTATCGCCGTCAGCTCTCCAGCCCATTGCCACTCTCTAGTAGAGTACCGGTATCTCACCCGGATTTCTGTCGGCCCGTGGAGTCGTCTCATTAGGTGCTATTCTCTGCTGGGCAACTTGTTCCGAGGAGACTATTTTTCCACGGCCGGTTCGAGCACCTCGGCCTCAACTCAACAAAACATTCCGAGAACATTGACGTAACTATCCGAGAGCGTTTTTTGTAAGCAGGGTGGCGACTGCCGAAGGGAACTAGAAAGAGCGTTATCCGAAATGATAGGTCGGGTCGTGGCTGTGAATTTTAAAATCATGTCACATGATTTACATTTAAATATGTGTTTATGAGTTACTTTTCTTCTATCTCAAAATATGGTACGATTTTACTTAATCTAATTCAGCTTCATCTTTCGGAGTAGAATTTTTTTTCACAATGAAAGAATAATATCCATATAATATTATCATCTTACATAACATTTCTCAAAAATAATGAAGCACGAATGGCAAATCTGAAACGATGTATCATTGTAACGAATACACATTTATTTCACATAGACAGAGTTTAGAATTTCTTTAATATAACTTGAAGAACAAACACTTATGATATCCCCCACAAAAACACTTTCGTCTAAAAGACCTCGTCAAGTACAGGATCGCTGTGAATTCCCTCCTCAAATGGAAATACCTGTATTTATGTCATGAATTATTGTTCTTGTTGAAACTGAGTTGGTACACCTCGCTTTGACTAATTAACAGGTGTCGGCCTGCTCCTGCGCGAGCAGAACCGAACACCGTTCGGGTACCTTCGGTACTCGAAAGCCGAGCCCGTGCGTGCACCCCACGCCAAGCTCACTCTCTCTCGAACGTCGTCTCGTCGTAGCCGCATGGCTAAAGAGCTATCAAAAATAAAATTATACTTGTGTCAAGTATCTATTTTTATTCAAGCCTCCTCACAATTTTCCTCACTCTCCACATAACCTGCGAATATCTAACAGGTTATGGGCCCAGTCCCATTTTTGTGAGGAAATTGTAGAGTTTTTTTTGAATTTTTCGGAGCCGGAAGTTCGCGAGTCGGCGCGTGGTTGGTCGAGTCGGCCATAGTGGCTCACGTGTTGAGTGATTCAAACGGAGCAGTGAGAGAGCAAAGGAATCCGCAATGTCTTTCGGCATCTCAGCAAAAGGGATCAAAAATTTCGATGGATCCAACTTCCAAGGGTGGAAGGCGCAAATTAGTGCGTTATTTCTAATGAACGACGTCTTCGACGTGGTGGATGGCACGAGGGAAATGCCGGACGAGGCACCGGCAAACGCGGCAGCAAGGAAGCAGTTCATCAAGGATAATGCAACTGCGAGATATGTGATGCTCTCCGCGATGGAAGAAGCTCAACAAGTTTGTGTCCTCTCGTGTATTAGTGCAAAAGAAATGTGGGACAAATTGTGTCTCATCCACGAACAAAAGACTGAAACGAACAAGCTTGCCTTGCTCCAAAGATTTCACGCATATCAAATGAGTGAAGGAGATTCAGCGGTGCAACATGTGTCGCACGTAGTGAATCTCGCGAGTCAGTTAAACGACGTCGGTCAGCGGCAGTCAAGTGAAACGGTTGTCGCGAAAATCCTCGGTAGTTTGACACCCAGATACGGGATGTTGAAAATCGCGTGGGACAGCGTGGAGCCCGCGAGACAAACTCTAGAAAACCTGCAAGAAAGGCTGATCAAGGAGGATGCTCGGCTGGACGGTGAAGAAAAAGTTTCAAGTGCGCTGACTGTGACAGTGAAAAAACAAAGGACAAAAAACAAAAAAAACAAAAAAGACATAAGGTGCTACAAGTGTGGCGGCATGGGACATTTCGCACGTGAGTGCCGCTCCAAAAAGAAAGAAGGGGATGGCGGCGGAAGTTCGCGAGGCAAGGAGCAAGTGTTTGCATTCACGGTCGAGGAGGGCGCAACCGGAAGTGGAGAAGCGAGGGCTGAATCCACAGGTAAGCAAATTCGAGCGATAATGGCGGCCGACATCCGAGACGTTTGGCTAATAGACAGCGGCGCGTCGCGACATATCACGTACCGGCGTGAATGGCTATCGAACTACCGGCAAGTGCCGCGCGGTCGTACAGTCGTGCTGGGAGACAACGAAGCGTGCGATATCGTTGGTGAAGGTACGGTCGTGATAAAAACTCTCGTAGACGGTCTGTGGAAAAACTCGATAATCGAAAACGTACTTTTTGTGCCAAAATTAAAAAAAAACTTGCTCTCGGTCGGTGTATGCACAAAGAAAAAGTGCACGGTAACGTTTCAAGGAAACGTAGTACAAGTAAAGCTCGGTAAAGACGTGATCGCGAACGGATTGAAACAATCGAACGGTGTGTGCCGAATGTTATTTCGAATGACAAAAATCGGTAGTGTCGAGGAGGCGAATTACGCGGCGACGAACTTAAACGTGTGGCATGAGCGGCTCGGCCACGTGAGTGAACGCGCGATAAGAGAACTCGTGAAGAAAGGACTGGTAACGGGCGTGAGTATGTCAGAAGAAAATAAAATTTTCTGTGAACCGTGTCAGGTGGGCAAATCTCACAAGATTCCCTTCAATTCGAGCTCGGAAAAAGCAACTACGCGAGTGGGAGAAAAGTTTCACTCCGACGTGTGTGGCCCAATGCCCGAAAACTCTCTAGGCGGTTCGCGTTACTTTCTGACATTCATTGACGACGCAAGCGGATACCGCACCGTGTACTTTTTGAAAAGCAAAGCGGAAACGTATGAAAAAATCAAAGCGTTCGAAAAAAGTGTCGCGAACAAGTTCGGGTGTCCAATGAAAATTTTGCGAACGGACAATGGACGAGAGTACGTGAACAGCGAAGTAAAAAAATATTTAGAGTCACGCGGCATAACACACGAGACAACCGCGCCATATACTCCGCAGCAAAACGGAAAGTCGGAGCGAGAAAACCGAACGATCGTGGAAAGTGCGCGAACGATGTTGCACGCGAAAAATCTGCCAATGAAGCTGTGGGCAGAGGCCGTAAATTGCGCGGTGTACGTGTTGAACAGAACGGTATGGACAAAAGGAAAAGTCACGCCGTACGAAGAATGGATCGGGAAACCCCCTAATCTAAAACATCTTCGCATCTTTGGTTCGACGGCGTACGTAAATATACCCAAACAATTCGTAAAAAAGTTCGATGCTCGTGCGAAAAAAGGTATATTCGTCGGATATCAGCAAAACTCACCAAACTACCGAATCTATGATTCAACGACTGGAAAAATAAGCTCGACACGAGACGTCGCGTTTAACGAGAGGATCGGTACTGTTATTGCAGACGAGGCAAACGACGAAGACGAGAGCGAAGTGATAATTCCGTGGAAGACAATCAACCAGGAAGAAGAGCCACGAGAAGAAGATAATGAAGAGGAAGTGTTCGAGGAAGTGCAAGAAGAGCCCCCTCAACCCGAACAAGAAAACAATCCTGGCACGCCACGAGAGCTGAGAAATCGCGCGAATATTCGAAGACCAAGTCGATACGAGATCGACTACGCCGAATACGTCATTCCGAATAATTTACAAGAGGCAAAAAGCAGCAAAGAAGCCACGCAGTGGGCGGAAGCTGTACAAGAAGAGCTCGAAGCGCACGAGAAAAACGGAACGTGGGAAATCGTGCCTAAAACCACGAAGATGAAAACCATCGACTCGAAGTGGGTTTTTCGCATAAAAACGGACGAGAACGGAGCGTCGAAAAGATTCAAGGCGCGCCTGTGCGCGAGAGGATTTCTGCAACGCGAGGGTGTCGATTACACTGAGACGTTCGCTCCAGTGATCAGGTACGACTCTCTGAGAGTCTTCCTGGCTATCACGACGCAAGAGGATCTCGAGCTCAAGCAGTTTGACGTAAAAACCGCATTTCTATACGGCGAACTGCAGGAAGAAGTCTACATGGAAATTCCGGACGGACTCGACGAAAAACAAGAAAAAAAAGAAAGTGTGTGCAAGCTAGTGAAATCGCTCTACGGGTTAAAGCAAGCTCCGCGCTGCTGGAACCAAAAATTCACGAGTTTCTTAAGAGAATTTGAATTTGTCGAGTGCGAAGCCGACCAGTGCATTCTCGTAGGTAACTTCAAAGGCGAAACAGTGTTACTAGGTATATTTGTTGACGACGGACTCATCGCGGCAAAAACAATAGAGACAATAGATTCCATTCTCGAAAGATTAAGCGAAGCATTCGAAATTACAACCGGCGACTCAAGTGTTTTCGTAGGAATTCAAATCAAAAGAAATAGAAAAGAAAAAAAAATGTTAATCCATCAATCAAGCTATACAGAAAAAATCCTAGAAAAATACCAAATGCAAAGCGCGAAACCGTTGTGTGTGCCTGCTGACCCAAACGTAAAATTGTCACCATGTGACACGGAAGACGAGATAGAGGCAAGAGTGCCGTACAGAGAAGCAATAGGCTCGTTAATTTTTCTCGCATCGATTACAAGGCCCGATATAGCCTTCGCGGTAAACATGGTCAGCAGACACACAAACAGACATACAGCAGAGCATTGGAACGCGGTCAAAAGAATATTCGCATATCTACGTGGCACTGTTGGCCACGGAATCGAATACAAAAGCGACGGTGACGAGCCACAGCTCATTGGGTTCTCTGACGCAGACTTCGCGGGCGATCTCGAAACGAGGAGATCGACGACAGGGTATATTTTCAGTTACGCAAACGGAGCAATCACTTGGAACTCCAAGCGACAAAAGATGGTCACGTTGAGCACTACTGAGGCAGAGTACGTAGCGGCGTCAAGCGCCACGCGAGAAATGGTGTGGTTGAGAAAACTTCTAAGTGACATCGGGTTCCCATGCGAGAGCGAGACAACCTTGTACGTTGACAACCAAAGTGCAATAAAGTTAGTAAAGAACCCGGTCTTCCACAAACGCACCAAGCATATCGACATTTATTTTCATTTCATACGCGAAAAATTAGCTGAAAAAATAATAAAAATCGAATATATCCCCTCCGAAGATCAGCGTGCAGATATGCTGACAAAAGCTGTGCCTCGTGACCGCCTAAACAAACTGAAAACAAGCATAAACATGAAATACGTAAAAGCGAAATGTACAAACGGCGGAAGTGTTGAAACTGAGTTGGTACACCTCGCTTTGACTAATTAACAGGTGTCGGCCTGCTCCTGCGCGAGCAGAACCGAACACCGTTCGGGTACCTTCGGTACTCGAAAGCCGAGCCCGTGCGTGCACCCCACGCCAAGCTCACTCTCTCTCGAACGTCGTCTCGTCGTAGCCGCATGGCTAAAGAGCTATCAAAAATAAAATTATACTTGTGTCAAGTATCTATTTTTATTCAAGCCTCCTCACAATTTTCCTCACTCTCCACATAACCTGCGAATATCTAACAGTTCTAATAAAAAAAATATTAAAATCATGTTATAATGCCAAGTACATAAGTATCTGCGTCTTAGCTCACGATTTTAATTGCATTTTAAAAGTTTCCTATAACGGCTTTTGTGTTACTATTGTTTGGTATGACTAATGGTGTTTTCATTAATGCAATGCAATAAGTAAGTGTAAATTCGCGGAAAACGCAGAAACAAATGATCTCTTTAACAGTTTCTAAATAATTAGAATTGGGCCGTGCAGAGTTAACCTTGTACGGTTCGCTCTGTAGAATTAGGTGCCACTCCGAACGAAACAAACGTTTAGTATACTGTAATCTGACTACGTGTGTAGGATTTGTTCGGGCCGTATTAATAACGTTAAAGATATTTAACGTCTAAGATATGAAACATGTAGAATATTCCATATAGGATAATACATGTAGGATATATGCCTCTCCATATCATAGTAGACATAATTCTCTGTTAAATTTTCACGTTGAATGTCACATACATAAATCATACTATAGTTTTTTGCATCAACGACATCGATGGTCAATTAATTCCAGCGTTAAACCACATTTTTATTAATTTTACGAGGTGTATGAATGCTTATTCATTAAGATTCTATTCCCTCATTTCTAGTTAAGAGAATACTATTCAACTCATTCTCAAACTCTTGAGGAATTTAAGCATATTAAATATCTCAATATAAGCGCAATCGTAAATTTCGGCGAATATTCAGAAATCAAAAATTGGCCTTAGATTATGTCCAATGTAACGTAGCGCTAGAGTTTTCGAAAGAGATTGTGAAATGCTCTATTCTGCGGAAGGTATTTGCATACAATACTTCGTACAGAATGAGACAATAGAATTATTTCTCTGCATTGGACGCGTACGTACACCCGCAGCAGTGGGCCATAAATCATATCTCGAAACAGATCCAAATCCTCGTGAATTGTGTTACCAGGTGTTTATGTGTTGAAGGAAAGCGGTTTCTAGACTCGCCATATCAAGATATGAAGATGCAGGGATCTGTCTGATTCATATTTCATATAGTTATTCAGCACGGGGGAACAATTTATTATTAGTTACGTATTTACAAACTTCTCAGTTTTCTGTTTCATCATTAAAATTAAGATAAAACTGCTCTTAAAAATATATCATCGATGGAGGTTAATACATGATTCTGCACCGTGAAAAAAGTACGATATTCTAATTATAAAATCTACGTTGCTGAATGTAATCGAAAAATATGCGCCAACGTGAAC
The DNA here is from genome assembly GCA_963971525.1 of Cephus spinipes. Taxonomy (NCBI): domain Eukaryota; kingdom Metazoa; phylum Arthropoda; class Insecta; order Hymenoptera; family Cephidae; genus Cephus; species Cephus spinipes. The sequence continues at coordinate 8,954,495 of OZ020581.1, read as the reverse complement.
TAGATTCTACAGACGCTGAAGCTCGATATGCTAATTGCAATCTACTATGTAAATGTCGAATCGACAGTTACACCATTATGTGTATACAAAGGTTAAAAGTGCGCGTTTATCTGGCCTCGTACGGTTGAGGCTCTCGTGCCGTAGGGATTTTCGGATCCAGTAGGGAAGGACATAAGTACAACGTTGGATAACACTCTATAGCCCGTATTCAGAACTCGCTATTAGTACTATTATAATAGCGCGCTTTTAAATTATTTGTTACTGAGTTTATAGGTGATCGTATTCAGAACCGCTTTTATGGTCACTCTTAAGGTCACTAGCAGCTAATAGCGCGCTATTAGCGAAAAATCCTATTCAGAACCGCTTTTAAGCCTCTAACAGCGCGCTATTAGGCGCCATCTTGTGACTAACAGCGACCTGTTCGTAGATGTGGGCAGGGGCATGTTTAAAGTGACAGGTCGCTCAAATATGGTGGACCAGATGGAGGCTATTGCCAAAATAGATGAAGTCCGCGAAGTTAATGAAATGAGTATTGGAAATGGGTTACCAAATGAATACAATATGTGCAATGGATTATTACTAATTTAATTTATACTTTATTTTTACAACAACGGAAGAACCGTCCGAACTGTTTCACTCTTTACAAGAGACTGAACACAAGTTACAAAGACCGAAAGATCCTTGTCCTTTAAAGATAAATAGCCCTATACTATTTCTAAGAAATCTATTGTTTATGTTATCATTCAATGTCGATTTATTTTGATATTCTAACTATTGCTGTATCGGACAAACTTAATAATCCAACACGCCTCCTCAAAAATTAATCGACTTTGTTCTCTTGTTTTAACTATTCTATTAAAACTATATATTATATTCACATTTTTCCAACAACTAAAAAAAACTTTCTTTACATACTTTAATTTACTGGGGCTATACATATGGTCCAACATTCGCTGCTTAGGATTTGGGAAAAACCCAGAAAAACCCAATCAGACCATTTCAATCACTAATTATTATAATATCAACACAAACAAATTAATAGTGTAGTTATTCCAGGCCCATTCCTGTTCTGAATTTCAGGAATTTTACTGCAGACAGTGGCTTAGTCAATGCATCTGCTATTTGGCTACCTGTGGGAATGAATTTCAATTTTATTACATTTTTCTCGACTTGTTCTCTTGAGAAATGATACTTTATATCAATATGCTTCGATCGTTTGTGACTGCTTGGATTATTTGCAATACTAATACAACCAGTATTGTCTTCATAAATTACAATAGGATCTGAAACATCTATATTAATACTGATAGCTAGTGACTTTAACCAGAGTGCCTCTTTCACAGCTTCATATAAAGCCATGTACTCGGCTTCTGCAGATGAACTTGCAACTGAAGATTGTCTCTTAGTATTCCAGCAGATCGTACATTGTTCATACAATTTAAATAAATAACCTGTTGTACTCTTACGATCAGTTCCATCACTACCACCCCAATCCGAATCAACATACCCATTCAAAAGATCTTTATAATTTTTATTTTTAACATAAGTCAATTTAATATCAGCTGATCCTTTGAGATATCTAAGAACTCTTTTCAGATTTTGCCAAAGTTCTTTGTTATTTTTATTTGCGTAACGACTCAAAATATTTACTGGTGTACTTAAATCAGGTCTAGTACATATCATAATATACATCAAACATCCGATTAAACTTCTACAGGGTGCTTCATATTTTTCATCTGAATTCAACGCGTCATAATCTATTTTCATTTGAAGGGGTGTACTGACAGGTTTACAATCTCGCATATTGAATTTCTCAATAACTGTCTTTATGTATGCATTTTGATCCAATGTTAATTTTCTATTGCTTCTCTCAACTTTAATTCCCAAGAATAATTTGATCTCTTTTAAATCTGTCATACGAAATCTGTTCTTCAAATAATTTTTAAAACTTTCCATTCTCTCTATATTTGCAGTTGCAATCACAAGATCGTCCACATATAATACCACATATATATTCTGCAAAACATTTCCTCTATCAAGAATGTAAATGCAACGATCGCCTGAGGAATTTCTAAACCCTTTTTCTATAAGAGCTTTTTCAAACAGTTCAAACCAACATCTAGCCGCCTGTTTCAAACCATACAAAGCTTTGTTCAATTTGCAAACTTGATTGTCATTACACTTGACACCATCAGGAGCTTCCATATAAATTTCTTCTTTTAATATTCCGTTTAAAAATGCGGCTTTCACATCCATATGATGGATTAACAAATCATGCTGATTCGCAAAAGCAACAATGAATCTAAAACTTGAAATTCTTGCAACTGGTGCATATGTTTCATTATAATCTACCAAATACTCTTGACTGAAACCACGAGCAACTAAACGAGCTTTGTATTTTTGTGGATTCCCAAATTCATCATTTTTAATTGCGAATACCCATTTACAATCCACTATATTCTTATTTCTTGGCTTCGTTACTAATGTCCAAGTTTTATTCATGATTAATGAATTTATTTCATCTGAAATTGCTCGCTCCCATTTAACTCTGTCATCACGTGTTTCAATTTCTTTGAACGAAGTGGGTATTTTATACACAACTGACTGAGCGCTCAAGAGGTAATCAATAGGCGACTCAGTTTCATCATATGAAATAGGAGGGAGTTTTTTAATTCTCTCACTTGTTCTACTCTCTATTTTATCATTTATTTTGTCTCGACTATTTTCACGTGTCGCCTCCTCGCATCTATCTGTTTCAATTACAGATTTACTTATCTCAGGATTTTCTATTACTTTTGTATCAATCGGCTCCAGTGTATCTGATTTATCATTATCAGATTTACTTCGCATTTCTACTGATTTTGACACTATGTCATAAACATCAGTTTTACTAGAGGTTTCCTTTAGACTCACCCCTTTTGTCACTGGCCGAGATTTTAAGTAATTTACCTCATCTACGATCACATCTCTTACTGTCACAAATTTCTCATGCTCAACATCCCAAACTTTATACCCGTTTGGGTCAAAACCAACTAGAATACCTTTCCAGGATTTTTCATCAAATTTTCTCTTCCTGGTTTTATTATGTATATATACTGTTGAACCGAAAATCTTCAAATACTTTACTTCGGGCTTTTTACCGTGCCACAATTCGAATGGGGTCTTATTAATTTTTAGAGCTTTTGTTGGAGTCAAATTAATTAAATACGTAGCAGTTAGAACTGCTTCTCCCCAGAAATCTTTCTCTAAACCTGCACAGTTTATCATCGCACGTGCTCTTTCGGTTATCGTTCGGTTCATGCGTTCCGCGACGCCATTTAATTGAGGTGTGTGTGGAACAGTCAGATGATAACTGATCCCTTTCTTCACACAATAATCTTTCATTTCATTTGATAAGTATTCTGTACCATTATCACAATACAAATGCACGATTCTTGAATTTAAATGAGCTTCACTTTTCGCAACATAGTCTTTGAAAACTGAGTAAACGTCTGATTTTTGTTTAATTAAATATGTCACAGTGTAATGTGTAAACTCATCGCCAAATGATACATAATAATTTTTGTTATTAATGGTAGGCGGAGAGACTTTCCCGCACACGTCTGTGTGAACAATAAACAATGGCCTTTTTACGTAACTCTTATCCTTCGCTTTCTTGAATGGCAATCGAGCTTGTTTACCATTAATACAAGCCTCACATAAATCGTCGTTTGGTATTACTTTTTCCAGATGTCTCATGTCCCGGACCATTTGTTTATTTTTCAGCTCTTGAAATTTAGACTTACCAATATGACCTAATCGCTGATGCCACAGATAATAATCATTTCTATTCACATTATATACTTGAGAATTTACCTTTTTTGCGACTACAAATTCAACAGCTACTAAATTATTTAAAGGCTTGCCGTACATTATAATTTTACCATCTTTGCTCATCTGTACCCCTTTTTCATCAAAGGTGATACTTATCCCTGCCTGCTGCATCCTCCTTACAGACAGCAAATTATATGGAACCTCAGGACTGTAGAGGACGTCTTCGAGGACAACTTGTATACCCAGATTACTTGTCACTTGAACTTTTCCTCTTTTAGTTGCTGTGATAAACTCTCCATTTTTCGCCACGGAAATTTTTATCAGCGGATGCAGCTCAATTACACTTGAGAACACATTGTCTTTATTAATAAGGTGATCAGATGCTCCTGAGTCCAATAGAAACATTAACTTATCACTCTCATTTACTTGATACTCTCCAGTCATGAAAGCAAAACTCGATTTCTCATTCAACTCCGTTTGCACAGTTTGAACTGTGTGGAGCGTTTTGTTTCGTTCTGCTTTGTATTGTTGATTCTTTTTATAGTAGTAACAGTCTTTCATTTTATGGCCAGGTCGTCCACACTGATGACACTTTCCATAGGGTAAATTCTTGTTGGGCTTGAACCCTCTTGAAAAATGTGAGCCTCTACCTCTTCTATTTTGGCCTCTGCGGTTGTTCCTGTAGCCTCTTGAACCAGTATTATCGTTTCCTCTTGAAATTTCTTTTTCGATTTGCAACACTTTGACACTTGTATCTTCACTTCCGCCTTGCACTTTTGTTTTATGATCCAGAAGTCTCGTTTTAACAAAATCCAAAGTAATTGTATCCTCTGTCATTGTCTCAATCACTGTTGATATAGTTTCATACATTTTAGGGAGACTTGTGAGCAAATACGAGACCTTTTGGTTCTCAGTGACAGACACGCCCGCTGCCGCTAGTTCTGTTATTAAATCATCGAACACTACAAAATGATCGTCCAATTTTCCGTCACTCTTCATTCTTAGTCTGCTTAACCGATTACGAACAGATACTTCGGTGGCAGCACTTTTTCTTTCATAGATATTATCTAAACTTGTCAGAATAGATTTAGCAGTACTTCCAGGTTTATCATATTTCAGGTAAGCATCCGATAAATATTCAGCAACAATACATTTGGCAACTCGTTCTGCTTTTTTCCACTTCATTGTCACTGGATCAGGGGATTGTTCATCAACGACTTTTAGCACATTTAGTTCGTATAATAAATTCCTGATTCGATGTTTCCATGCATTGTATTTACTGCCATTGAACGGTATTATGTTTCTTCTGTCCTTAGACTTATCCATCTTCACTTACACTGAGCACTTAACACTTCACACCTTTTTTATTTTTATATTAAACTTTTATATATTAAAAAAAACTTTTAACATTATTCCCGAAATACACAGTTAATGCACAATGTGAACTGGGCCCATAACCTATTGGAAATGGGTTACCAAATGAATACAATATGTGCAATGGATTATTACTAATTTAATTTATACTTTATTTTTACAACAACGGAAGAACCGTCCGAACTGTTTCACTCTTTACAAGAGACTGAACACAAGTTACAAAGACCGAAAGATCCTTGTCCTTTAAAGATAAATAGCCCTATACTATTTCTAAGAAATCTATTGTTTATGTTATCATTCAATGTCGATTTATTTTGATATTCTAACTATTGCTGTATCGGACAAACTTAATAATCCAACAATGAGAGTAAGAAATCTGCAAGTTTTTCGAGAGAGACGTGATCCGTTTCGTACGTGACGTCATCCTTAGGCATTTCGGCCGTGTTCAATGCTCAGAGGCTATCAGATTTGTGGGGATCTTCATCCTCCACGAAATTTTCCAGGCAAATTTTATTGATTTTTAAATCGAGCCCAGAAGGTTTTGAGAGAGCAAAACCTCCACCTGTACCACTCGCACGCTTTCAATAGTAAAAAAAAAGTCTTTTTTGCTGTGAGTTTCCATCGCTGCTATGCATGTCTTATATCTTTCCATTCCCTCTTAATTCCAGTCGCTGTTAGATTCATTCATTTGTCTCTTCTACTCTTTTGCAATCAAGCATTATTTGCTTTATTCTCTAGTATATCACGATTGTCGCTTACAAATTGTATGAGTAATGTTTTTTCTTCAAGGGTGAAATTCTCCTTTCGTTGCATGATGATCTACAACCTTTTATTTCTTTTTCATTTTCATGTCATGCCTGTCTTATAATAGTTTTAACGCATTAATTAAATACGAATAGCTTGGCGTCAAGAAAGGGAATTCTTGAGTTTCGAATTTCAAATATGGCTGCAGTTTTCACCAAATATGAAGTTCGCGCTTTCCGAATGCCACCGAATGCTCCCGGACATAATTGAATATGCCCGAGTCTTCCCGAACGATTCCGAACGCGGTTGAAAGTAATGTTACAAGACGCTGCTCCCTGTTAGCGTACCTTTAGCTAAAAGCGGCTTAAAAGCGAGTTCTGAATACGGTCACTAACAACTCGGCGCAGTCACTTTTAACTAATAGTGACTCTGTTAGTGACCTTAAGAGCGAGTTCTGAATACGGGCTTATGTATTTATTCCTTCCATATGAACTGCTGCGCGTTCTCATTATCTCGCGCACTCTACAATCGTCTTCGTCGTCCTCACGCATGCGCGTTCGTTCGCTCTCGCATATACTTTTTAACCCTTAAGAGTCACACTTTCCCAGAATTACGTAATAGTCACTCTGGGTCCAGCGGACCCAGGCTATTGAAACTGTTATAAATAATTAAATAAAGCCGTTGAAGTTTTTTAAAAAATTTTGGGGTATAATTTGAACTTATTTTTATATGAAAACATTATTTAGAAATTGCTATTACATTTCTAATAATGCAAAAAAAATTGTGCAAAAAAAACGTCCGTAAAATGCCGTTTTTCACGAAAAGTTTGATAACTTCTGTAATTTTCAATTTAAAAAAAAAATAAAAATCGTTTTACAATCTTGAAACTGTACTCTTTCAAGGATATCCAATGAGTTTTGTGGATATTCCGAAAAGTATATTTATTTGGTAGGATGAAGGAGCGATTTCGAGGGAAAAAACGAGACGCTGACGCATATAAAAAAATATCTATTTGATTACAGAAATAGCAAACAAATATTTAAAAAACGCTTCAGAAGAATTGAAGATACTCAATACATGTTACAAAAATAAAAAAGAAACATCTATTCGATGCCGGAGGCACATTCTGTGCATAGATATGCCCTATGTTCGTCGCACATCGGTCGCTCGCAACTGGACCATTGCATCCACGTTCTTCTGTCGGCTTTACGCCATCTAACTTCATTTCAAAAGTCAATTAACTTGGTTTCAAATTGAAAAAAAAAATTCTGCTTTCACATTTGGCAATATTTCACTTACCTCGTCGAAACTGAAAAAAGAAAAAAAAAACTACTCCGAAAATTTTTTTCCCGACACTGGAGTCACACTGGGTCCGCTGGACCCAACACTTTCGGCACGTCCTACTCACGCCGTTGCCAGGCTCCTACAAACGAACCAATTTTAAATCTAACGGCCTGTCCTGAAAGTAGAAGACCCAAACTACTGTGAGATAGCGACACAAGTCCCCTTTTTTCGATTTTACTGGGAGGTATTCTAGGTCAAAAAAAGGCCTGGGTCCCCTGGACCCACAGTGACTATTAAGGGTTAACCGCTCTTTTCGCTCATACGTTCGCACACAATCGCTAACTCTCTCACTCCGTTCACTATACATATAACTTCTCTGTGCCGCCCGCACACCCACTTTTTCATGCGAAACGTGAGGCGCCCGTACCGGGGTTCTCTAAACCGCACGCTCTCAACGCGATGGAGTTTGAGTGCAGTTGAAACGAGGTTAGGGCAGCAAGCCAAAATAAATAATTCTGCGGGAAACGACGCATTTTAGTGTTTACGCAAATTAAAAAATATCAATTTAGACAGGGTCGCTTTGATGTATGATTGTAGGTACTGCTTGTCCACGAGTTCAAAGTGTTTTCTTGACAGATCGGAAACAATAAAAACTCTAGTAGGGCATACGTGTCACTGCATAAAATGTTTATTACATGTATGTTTTAGCACATATTTGTTATTTTACGTAGAAACAGTGTCTTTTGCTTCAGACTTTATAACTTGGAAAATATTAAAAGACCGCGGAACTCGTGGACCGACTATACTACGCGATTGTATTTTATACATTTACTAAAAACTTCAATTTTGGAAATGTGTTATTTTTGGACTAAAAGTACTAGATATCTGTAACTGTTACTGTCTATACATATATGGAGCTTCATTTTTTCTCTAATTTTTAATCCAATTAGTTGAATACTTAGTCTGGGATTCTATTCGTAAAATTGCATCCTGATTTTAAAACTGTAATACTATATGGTTTTATTGCAGTGAGCAGGAACTTCAAACGAACCTAACTTGATGGACTTTTCGCGAATTTTGGGAGTATTATGGGTAATAAAATATGAAACCAATCAAATAAATTTATAATATATTTTGTAACGTATTTTCTTAACTTAACACCGATAACAAAAAATCTGAGAACTGACCTACGTTAACTTCGGCCGTACCCTTTTCTCTCATGCATCCGCAAGCTAGGCGGGAGCCAGGTAATTCTTTTATCATCGGGAATTGACAAGCCGGCATGACCTGGAAGTTGGGGTGTAACAGGTCCAACTCCGGCAAAACGAGAGCTCTAACGGACCCTATCAGAAAATGCGATAGCTTAACGGATTCTGTTGATTTCTGGGAATGCAAACGCAACTTCATGCACGAACGGGAGTGGACGGTTACGAAAATACACGGCTGCTTAGGCTGCTAGGTTGAGGTAGAGAGGGTCGGAGTAACCGTCAGGTAAATAGTGCGAGATATAAAGAGCAACGAGTCGAAACCGTAACACAACGAATCGGAAGTATCAAATCGAAATCCCTTCACCAATTAATAAATTGGAAGTCCTCACCGGAGCAGTTGCAGCTAAGCCATGAAGGCGGAGAACTGGATCCAGAGGACGTTCGGGTGGGCACTGCACTAGGGCACAGCACTACACCTCCGGAACACTCAGAGAAAATCTATAGAATTTCCTGGATATCGGGAGAGTAACGCGAGAACTACATGAGCTAGAACTTTCTATATCGTATCGAAACACAGCTAGAAAAACTATCAACAGAAAAGGAGAACGTTATCTGAATCTGAGGCCGGAGTCGCCTTGTGAGCGGGAATCAAAAAATCACGTCACAATCTATAAACCAAATCATTAAACTTTTACAGCACGCTGAGAAGAAATTGGTTTCAGTAGGATATAGAGGCAGAAAATTATATTAATAATTTGACTTTAGTAACAAGAGACTCGGTCGAGTCTCGCATCAAGTACAAGCAACCCGCCGTACAGGGCACGGCCCGTCGAGACCCTTTACTCGAAACATCTCTTGCACCTGTGTTTCGACTCAAATATCTTATGAACGGCTGTATGTAAGAACAATTTATTGATACATTCACTGTAGGAATCAAGGGTTCTGAATTGATTGCCACCAAATTCAATACGATTAGTATACGGGATCAGGACGTATTCACATGGCAAGCGAGATGATTTTATTTCAGGTCCGTCGTCGTCGTCGTCTTCGCACGTCCATCTACTTTTTTACACGACAAATGGCGCTGACTGCTTTGCCTTCTTTTCCTATTTGTACTCTGGATGGTGTTGGTAATTTACGAATACACAACACAATGAAATATATTTTATACGTCAAGCTATCGTTCACACCGAATTTCCAGTTAATATAAGGCTGCTTTCACAATAGTACAGAATTATTAAGGCTTTCATATGGAGCGCGTGTGTATGTATGTGTGTGGTTCGATATAGTTCCTCGTATTTTAAGTGATAGTTTTTAGAGATATAGGATGTCCAGGTATTCCTCTCCATAGTTTCCTGTGTTCAGGTGTCTGATGTAGAAGTCCAGGGTGTCCAGGTGTTCCGCTCGGTAGTTTCTTGTATCTAGGTCTCGGATGTAGAAGTCCAGAGTATGCAGAAAAGTGTGCAACGAGCGACGCTTTGGCGCTTTGCTCGAACTATAGTATCCTCTCTGATGTTCGCACGGCCTGAGGTACGTAAATAATCCAGCACACTCTCCTCTCTTACGTTTACCACACGGCTTCAACAAGCTGGACACCATTAACGACGCTTATATGCATTGAAGATTACATTTTCTTTAAAAATTTGTATATATCTTATGCATTTCTAAAAAAAAGGGACTTACAAATTAAAATTATATGCCATTAAACATTTTCGACAACGCAATATATTTTTCTGATTAGGGACATCATAATGCATTTACATTTTATATCTGTGAAAATATAGATTTCAGAGCTTAGAGCTTCTATGTCCCGTTGAGCAAAAAAAACTTGTAATATCCCCCAAAAAACCACTTACGTGTAAAAAACTACGCCAAGTACAGGAGTGCTGTGAATTCTTGTTACAAAAAATATTTAAATCATATTATTTACTTGGCCTCAATAATCTGATATCAATACTTTTCATTAGAGGAATGCACAGCACTCCTGTACTTGGTTTAGTTTTTTACACGTAAGTGTTTTTTGGGAGATAGAAATATGTCTGATTCCAATAACATAGTGATATACTGAATTATTTAATACACGGAGGGAATCGTCTACCAAAAATTGGAATATTTTTATACCTACGGAAGAACGAGATAGAACTCTAGCAAAAATCAGTATGTTTAGGGCAGAACCAGATTTTAACGTATCACAATTTAGATTGGAGACATTAATTTCGGGTATGGTCTTTAATAAAAATTGGTTAAATTTCCACCAAAATTTGGTTGGAAATTCTCTTTGTGTATGAGAAGTTCATGTTTATTCCAATGGTTCGCAAGGTTCAGATACTAATGGATTTAATGGAAGCAAGGGTTCATTGAAAATAAACATAGCAAATGTAAAATATAATTATAATTGGATTCTAAACTCAGTTCGACATTCAGAGAAAGCTTGCACATTGAAAACCGGAGATGGTCCTTTATTTTAAAAAGATAGATCATTATAAAAATATAACAACTTAAAGGATGATTGAATACGACGAGTTTAAGTCATGACAAATAAAATATCGCTTCAGTCGTCTTCACACAAACTGTTACATATTTATCTTGAATTGTTCATTTAATCCCCACAGTGTAAATTACTATTTTGGACTAATTCACCATTTTTATTCAGATTGGATAAGGAGAAACACGGAAATTGAGGAAAATGTATCTGCATCAACAGTGTACATCTGCACTCTTAATTTGATGTGTGCTACTCTCAGAGTAGCATAAAAAAGAGAGATATAGGGGGAAGGGTCAGAATCTGAGCAATTGGATAAGAGCTCGACATAATTGTAATTTACTTTTTCATATAATTACTACTTCCCATACTTAATACATACCAACATTTTTTGCGTGGGAAGCCTCGACGTACGGAAATTAAGATTCTAGTTTCTCGATTTAGGTAACGATCGACTCATTGAACAGTCTTATAACTTTTCCGAAATACTAGAGAGACCGGATATGGTTGTGTAACTGTTTGTTCATCGATTTTTCAGTAATTTTTCGCAGTTGAACCACATCAAGTGTGCTTAAATCTAAAGCCTATTATTAGTAATAATCTTGGTAGTCATATAGTTGTAACGAAACTCGCGCTGGCAAATAGTTCAAAACGAAATCCACAGATAGCGTTGTCAGCGATATACTTCCCTCTCCAATAGATAAGAGTCCCTGGTAGGAATAGCAATTAGCGTGCTCGTCCCTTTCGTCAATTGACCGTCGTGTAAGCAAGGCGGGTGCTAAGTGCGAGCAAAGGCGACAGGGCTCTTAAAAGAGGACCTAAAATTATATAAATACCAAACAAAACCGGATAGCAAGGGATATGTCCTAGAGGTGCATGGAGGACATAGATTATTCAGTGCCAGACCACAAATTGTAAAACAATATCTATATGGAAAATCTGTGGAGACGGGACGAATTGACCCAGGATTCCAAGAAGGAGGACTAACAACTGAACATCTTCAGCACAATGCGGACAGATAAGAATTACTAATTATCACCGGTTCTTACTGAAAAAAGCGTTATTGCATAATTTACTATGAATATTACAATATATTTGTGAGGTTTTCGGTTAATTTGTCAAGTGTAGATAATGAATGGGCGATGAATGACTGCGTAATTCATAGTATGTTTCAAATTTTTAAGATAATTGTATAACTAGCATGATTTATATAAATTAAACCATTCATTTTAACTGCACACGATAAATGTAATTGTAACAAATGGCGCCCAACGTGGGGCCAGAAAAGGGCATTTTAATAATTCATTTTGAATATTTTTGTTTATTTTAATAATTCATTTGACAAATCTGATTGCTATTTTAATTTGTTAGTTTGATAAATTGATTTTTGTGTTAAACAAAATGAGAAAAGAACATGAGCGTTAAACATTCACCGATTCAAACGAGAAAACAAAGACAAGAAGCTAGTATAAATTTGAATAGTCAAGGACAAGAAAAGACGATAGCTGAAATAAAAGCAGTAGCTAAGCGTAAATATAATAGAAAAAATACTAACATGACAGAACAATCGAATACTAATACAGTGACTGATGAAATGAGTGAGGTATACAGGGAATTACGAGCTTTGCGTGCGGAGCTAACAGCTGAGAGAGAACGGGTAACATTGTTAGAAGCGCGGGAAGGTCATGATAGTCGTGCCGACTCTCCAAATCAAGGTGATTCGGGTATAACACTTGTAGAAAAACTAGTAGAACATTTAAGAGGAAGCAAAATAGAAATTCCATTGCCAAAATTTTCTGATGCTGGAGTAATAAATCCACAGCAATTTTTAAATGCATTAGATCGTTATTTTAGAGTCAAAGATGTACCTATTGGTAGTCAACTTACTATTGTTGAGACTTGTCTTTCCGGACGAGCGTCGAATTGGTTTAGCATACATAGAGATGAATTCCGAAATTATAGAGATTTTGAACAGATATTCGAATCTGAATTTTATTCGGTTCCGGTTCGGATTAGATTAAAAAACCGCTGGCAAGAGAGACGATATAGGCTGACAGATGGTAGCATGCTTACATACTTTTACGATCAAGTAAAGGCGGCACAGTATCTTTCTCCGCGAATCGGCGTGTATGAAACACATTATACAATTGTACAGCAATTGCCTATTAGGGTTCGGGAAATATTAGCAACAGTGGATTACGCGGATACGACCGTATTGGTACAAGCCATAGAACAGCTTGATAAGTCGCGTGAATTGGAGGCTGAAAGAAATAAGAGTTATCATAATAGGCAAACAAATGAAATGAATAATAAGCAAAATATTAATGGGATTAATCTTGGCAGTAATCAAAGGAAAACGTCGTATAATCGTCGTGGTAGTAATTATTATGGAAAAAACAAGACAGTGAACAATGGCTCAAGAGATCCGAATGAAAATAGTTCCCCAATGTCAGGCTTACCTGATATGAGATTTCTTCCACCAAGTTGTAACAATGAATATAATCACGCTCAAAATGGTTATTCAAAAGGAGCTTTAAACTAGTAGCGGGTGCGATCTATAAAGGTTCCACCTCGCGCCCTTACAATTATGATTACATAAATGAATTTGAAGAGGACCTTAACGGAAATTATACAAATGATATAAATCGTGATAATGAAAATAACTCATGTCTGCATGTAATTATAAATGTACACGGTAAAGCTTATGCTGCGTTGGTCGATAGCGGGAGCCAAATTACCTGTGTGTCTGAAGATTTTTATGATCAAGTTGCTAAGCCGAATTTAACGTTAGAACTTCTAGTTACGAACCTACAGGTTCTCACTGCTGTTGGGAAAAAGGTTACAAGAATACGCAAACAAATTTCTATGATGTTTACAATGGGTCCTGTTAATGATGAACATATTTTCTTGGTAGTTCCTGGGTTGACATCTTCTATTATTCTCGGTAACGATTGGTTACACCGTGTAGGGGTTATTATGGATTATAATGCTAGGTCTATGTTTATTAAAGATACTCAAATTCCATCGGTGCTTACGAGGTTTGGGAATGTCTCGTCTAGGAAATTGTCGGTTGCCATTATTCGGAACAATGAGGATTGTTATAGTCAAGATACACCTGAGGTGGGTGCATTAACATGTTCTGTAGTACCTGATGTACGTCCAGTGGAATGTACTAGGCAAAATAATAGTGAAATTGCAAATATTATAATGAATGATAGTTCTAATGAAGAGTCAAAAATTATTCAAAATGACGCTACTCCATATAAAGCTAATGAATTGTGTTGCTTATGCATTAAGGAGAGTGATAATTGTATTGAGGAAAATGATCAGAATTATGTCAATCCTCGGAATACGAACATGCTGGTCAGCTATGAAAGCGGCCAAGGCAAACTTTATCCTATTGTTAATGAATGTAGTATACCATGTAATATGGATATGTTAAATTCTTGTTTTCTTGATGATAATTGTGATATTCTTATGAAGTGTAATAATCAAAATAATTTGTTATGTACATATCAACGTGAGAGAGATCGGAGTCCTCACTATGAATCATATGGCCTTCAGAAGAAGTCAATTCATGCAGAGCATATAAATTTGGGCGATCCTGCCATGAAAATCATTCAATCTTATAATATCAGGGAGATGGAACAGCATATGAGAGTACCTACATTTCAGGGGGAACATGGCAAACTTGATGGTTTTCTGGACGAGATAATCACTATCGCGCGTGAGCTAACTTCGCTGAACACCGATCAAAGAAATTCTTTTGTTAATTTGATGATGAAACACCAAAAGTTATTTTCGGATAAACCTGGTGCAGTGTCACACTATCAGCATGAAATAAGACTTAGTAAAAATAATCCATATATAAAAAAATCATATCCAGTACCGCATTCAAAGCGATCAGCTGTTGAAAAGGAATTAGGGAATATGTTGAGTCTGGGAATTATTGAAAGATCCAATAGTCCATATTGTAACCCATTGCATGTTGTGGAAAAGAAGGACGGTGGTGTGCGTATTTGTTTGGACGCGCGGTTCCTGAACGCAGCGATAGATAGCGACAACGAGTCGCCACCATTGATTAATGAATTGTTGCAACGTCCAAACGGCATAAAATATATTTCAACTATGGATCTAACACACGGGTATTGGCAAATTCCGCTAGCGCCAGCATCAC
This sequence comes from Cephus spinipes, assembly GCA_963971525.1. NCBI lineage: Eukaryota > Metazoa > Arthropoda > Insecta > Hymenoptera > Cephidae > Cephus > Cephus spinipes. The sequence continues at coordinate 8,939,413 of OZ020581.1, read as the reverse complement.
GACCATATACAGCTTTCTTATATGGATCTTCGTTATACCATTTTTGCAGAGTCCCATTTGGATAGAAAACCGCGGGTGGCGGATTTATTCGTGCCCTGAACCTCGCTTTAGGAGATGATTTTTCTGAATTTCTCGTGTGCTATATTGATGACTTGTTAGTAACATCAAATAATTGGGACAATCATTTGGATCATCTTGATTTATTGTTTACAAGGTTATTATCATTTAATTTTACATTGAGACTATCAAAATCACGTTTCGGTCAATCGTCAGCTCCATTCCTCGGATTTATTATAAATACCGAAGGTATACGGCCAGATCCAGATCGGCTGAAAAGAATAGAACAGTTTGAAGAACCTAATGATAAAAAACAATTGCAAAGATTTTTTGGTATATGCAACTATTACCGCCAATTTAACGTTTATTATGCCAGATACGTAGAACCTGTCCGTGACCTCCTTAAGAAAGATGCTCTCTGGAAATGGACGTTGAAACACTCAAAGGCATTCAGAAGCTTGAAAGATGCGTTTCTCAATTGTGTTACCTTGCGACATAGGATTCCAGGTGCGATGTTTAAGGTACAATGCGATGCCAGTGATTACGGTATATGTGGTATTCTTTATCAAAATAATGCGGATTCGGATCCATGCATTATAGCCATAGTTAGTAGATGTCTCACAAAACCTGAAACGAAATATACGACTACAGAAAAGGAACTCTTAGCTATTGTTTATTCAGTCCACAAGTTTCGTTCATATTTAATAGGAATATCATTTGAAATAATAACTGACCATCATGGATTAGTATTTCTAAAAAGTGCTAACTTTACGAGCGCTCGCCTGTCAAGGTGGAGCATTCTTTTGCAACAATATGAGTTTAAGGTTACCTATTGTAAAGGGAAAGATAACGTGGTTGCTGATTTTTTCAGTCGTCATCCTGATCAGAAATTTCATGTAGAAAATCCCGAAAATCCAATTATTTCAATTGTAAAACATTTACCGCCTCTTGAGTCTAGCTTTTTGCCTATCGATTCCATCATAGTTATACATAAAATTACCGAAGAAAATGACTTTGAATTATTGTTAAAAGAGATCGTGAAAGCTCAGGAAACCGATAGTGAAATATTACAACTGAAAGAAAAAATGACTCAAAGCTCACATTCCGAAAATTTGCAATTATATAAAGGCGTGTTATTCGTTGGAGATCCCATTACTCAACATTGGTGAATTATGATTCCTGCCACCATGACGGCCACACTAATTACCAAATGTCATGATAGGCTCGGACATGCAGGAAGTTATAAAACATATGAATATGTTCGTCGTTATTTTTATTGGAAATCCATGAGAGCTCAAATTAAAAGAACAATACTTACCTGTGATTTGTGTCAGAAAACAAAACCGAATAATCGAAATATGGAAGGTCCGTATCAAATGGTTAAATCCGAACGTCCTGGTGATCTTGTCACTGTTGATTTTTACGGTCCACTGCCTCGTTCTCGTTTTGGGGTACAGTACATTTTTGTTATTTTAGATGCATTTTCGAAACTAGTAAAATTATACCCGCTAAAAAGAGCCACTACACGATGTGCGCTTAATAAGATATTTAAAGATTACATACCGTACGCGGCAAAACCTCACCGAATCCTTGCTGACCATGGAACTCAGTTTACAGCTGATTTGTGGAGAAAGAGATTAGCCGAAGAAAATATTAAGGTCTTGTATTCGTCAATTAGACATCCTCAATCTAATCCGACCGAACGAATAATGAGAGAATTAGGGCGATTATTCCGAACTTTGTGTTCTGACAAACATACGCGATGGGCTACTGTAATTCCACGAATTGAGGAACTTCTTAATATTACTAAACATTCGAGTACAGGATTTATGCCTATCGAACTGCATTTTGGTGTTAAGGTACCGGATGCAATTATTAAATACATCAAATTTCCGCCCGAAATAGAAATTACTCGTGACGCTCAACTGATTCTAGCTCAGGAAAGAATGAATAAAAGTTCAAAAACTCGAAATAAGCAACAAACGAATCCATCAAAAGTTCTTTTAAAACTAGGAGACTTAGTGTTACTTCGGGTACCCCACATTTCCAAGGCCCTCGATGGTTGTACAAAGAAATTCTTCCATCTCTATGATGGACCGTACCGCCTTGATAAACAAATAGGGCAAAACGCTTATGTTTTGGTAGACCGGCACGATAGTACTAAAATAATAGGTACTTATAATAGGATCAACTTAAAAGTATATCATGAAAACCCAGATCTCAAAGCTCCAGCTGAGTAGTTCCGTACGTATACAGGGTGATTCAGAATACCCGGACCACCCGTAATCCACGGATTCGGGATGATATCAGGAATCGATCGCTGGATAAATAATTTAAAAATTCGTAACCAATTTTAAATACGAGATAATTAAAGTTCAGCCAATAACGGCGTGGCTTCCATCACACACGATCGTTCTTTCGAGAGACGGCATACTCGCGAGCAACGCGCAAATGACAGTTGAAACTCAACCACAAACGTTCTCAAACTTATCCCTTAAGGCAACTACGAAAAAATGAAACGATGGAATCGAACCATCAACGAGTCTAGCAGCACACGCCATCGTAAAATGGCGATAGCCAATCAGAGGAAGCGGAAGTCTCTGGGTACCCTTTTTACCACATTAGCTAAATCAATCAACACATTCTCCTCCTGTTCAATCCAGTTGTTTCCTGCTCATAACAAGGCACACCATGCATCTGCTTAAACCGGTCAAAAAGTGAGGTTGAATGCGTCGAGCTAGACAAGGACGGCGAAAGAGACCGTAGTTCTTGATATCTACATGTTTTTCACTGCGTTTCCCTACTTTTGCGAGCGAGCGTCATAGGATTCGTTGACAAACTCCCAATATGGGCATGGGCGTGACTTAGACTGGCGCAGCAGCTACACGTGCAACGCGCGATCGGCAATTGTTTCGGGATATGCATTCAGCCAGACGAAAACCGGTACATGGTGTCCAAAACGTCATGCACTCAATTTTATAGCAGTCCGGAAGAAAACAGATTATTAAAGTGAGAGGGAGTCGGGAGGGTGGGTGGTGGGACTGATGCATTAAATTCAAAATGAATTGAAACTCAGTACTCATCGATTCTGGAGACTGTAAAAAATACGTCAAATTGAAAAAATGAGGTAGGAGAGAAATGCAAAAACACGTATCCCGTTTTTAGGTCCCAAGAATGTCCACGACAAATTGCAGCCCTTTGCGACTTCCGGTGGCAAAGTTACACAACACTTGTCGACCCCGGATCTTGTGAAAAATACGTCAAATTGAAAAAATGGACTAGGAGAGAAATGCAAAAACACGTATCCCTTTTTTTCGTCCCAAGAATGTCCACGACAAATTGCAGCCCTTTGCGACTTCCGGTGGCAAAGTTACGCAACACTTGTCGACCCCGGATCTTGTGAAAAATACGTCAAATTGAAAAATGGACTAGGAGAGAAATGCAAAAACATGTATCCCTTTTTTTCGTCCCACGAATCTGTATACCAAATTGCAGGCCTTTGCGACTTCCGGTGGCAAAGTTACGCAACACTTGTCGACCCCGGATGTTGTGAAAAATACGTCAAATTGAAAAAATGGACTAGGAGAGAAATGCAAAAACACGTATCCCTTTTTTTCGTCCCAAGAATGTCCACGACAAATTGCAGGCCTTTGCGACTTCTGGTGGCAAAGTTACGCAACACTTGTCGACCCCGGATCTTGTGAAAAATACGTCAAATTGAAAAAATGGACTAGGAGAGAAATGCAAAAACATGTATCCCTTTTTTTCGTCCCAAAAATCTGTATACCAAATTGCAGGCCTTTGCGACTTCCGGTGGCAAAGTTACGCAACACTTGTCGACCCGGATCTTGTGAAAAATACGTCAAATTGAAAAAATGGACTAGGAGAGAAATGCAAAAACACGTATCCCTTTTTTTCGTCCCAAGAATGTCCACGACAAATTGCAGCCCTTTGCAACTTCCGGTGGCAAAGTTACGCAACACTTGTCGACCCCGGATCTTGTGAAAAATACGTCAAATTGAAAAATGGACTAGGAGAGAAATGCAAAAAAATGTATCCCTTTTTTTCGTCCCACGAATCTGTATACCAAATTGCAGGCCTTTGCGACTTCCGGTGGCAAAGTTACGCAACACTTGTCGACCCCGGATGTTGCTAAAAATACGTCAAATTGAAAAAATGGACTAGGAGAGAAATGCAAAAACACGTATCCCTTTTTTTCGTCCCAAGAATGTCCACGACAAATTGCAGGCCTTTGCGACTTCCGGTGGCAAAGTTACGCAACACTTGTCGACCCGGATCTTGTGAAAAATACGTCAAATTGAAAAAATGGACTAGGAGAGAAATGCAAAAACACGTATACCTTTTTTTCGTCCCAAGAATGTCCACGACAAATTGCAGCCCTTTGCGACTTCCGGTGGCAAAGTTACGCAACACTTGTCGACCCCGGATCTTGTGAAAAATACGTCAAATTGAAAAAATGGACTAGGAGAGAAATGCAAAAACACGTATCCCTTTTTTTCGTCCCAAGAATGTCCACGACAAATTGCAGCCCTTTGCGACTTCCGGTGGCAAAGTTACGCAACACTTGTCGACCCCGGATCTTGTGAAAAATACGTCAAATTGAAAAATGGACTAGGAGAGAAATGCAAAAACATGTATCCCTTTTTTTCGTCCCACGAATCTGTATACCAAATTGCAGGCCGTTGCGACTTCCGATGGCAAAGTTACGCAACACTTGTCGACCCCGGATGTTGTGAAAAATACGTCAAATTGAAAAAATGGACTAGGAGAGAAATGCAAAAACACGTATACCTTTTTTTCGTCCCAAGAATGTCCACGACAAATTGCAGCCCTTTGCGACTTCCGGTGGCAAAGTTACGCAACACTTGTCGACCCCGGATCTTGTGAAAAATACGTCAAATTGAAAAATGGACTAGGAGAGAAATGCAAAAACATGTATCCCTTTTTTTCGTCCCACGAATCTGTATACCAAATTGCAGGCCTTTGCGACTTCCGGTGGCAAAGTTACGCAACACTTGTCGACCCCGGATGTTGTGAAAAATACGTCAAATTGAAAAAATGGACTAGGAGAGAAATGCAAAAACACGTATCCCTTTTTTTCGTCCCAAGAATGTCCACGACAAATTGCAGGCCTTTGCGACTTCTGGTGGCAAAGTTACGCAACACTTGTCGACCCCGGATCTTGTGAAAAATACGTCAAATTGAAAAAATGGACTAGGAGAGAAATGCAAAAACATGTATCCCTTTTTTTCGTCCCAAAAATCTGTATACCAAATTGCAGGCCTTTGCGACTTCCGGTGGCAAAGTTACGCAACACTTGTCGACCCGGATCTTGTGAAAAATACGTCAAATTGAAAAAATGGACTAGGAGAGAAATGCAAAAACACGTATCCCTTTTTTTCGTCCCAAGAATGTCCACGACAAATTGCAGCCCTTTGCAACTTCCGGTGGCAAAGTTACGCAACACTTGTCGACCCCGGATCTTGTGAAAAATACGTCAAATTGAAAAATGGACTAGGAGAGAAATGCAAAAAAATGTATCCCTTTTTTTCGTCCCACGAATCTGTATACCAAATTGCAGGCCTTTGCGACTTCCGGTGGCAAAGTTACGCAACACTTGTCGACCCCGGATGTTGCTAAAAATACGTCAAATTGAAAAAATGGACTAGGAGAGAAATGCAAAAACACGTATCCCTTTTTTTCGTCCCAAGAATGTCCACGACAAATTGCAGGCCTTTGCGACTTCCGGTGGCAAAGTTACGCAACACTTGTCGACCCGGATCTTGTGAAAAATACGTCAAATTGAAAAAATGGACTAGGAGAGAAATGCAAAAACACGTATACCTTTTTTTCGTCCCAAGAATGTCCACGACAAATTGCAGCCCTTTGCGACTTCCGGTGGCAAAGTTACGCAACACTTGTCGACCCCGGATCTTGTGAAAAATACGTCAAATTGAAAAAATGGACTAGGAGAGAAATGCAAAAACACGTATCCCTTTTTTTCGTCCCAAGAATGTCCACGACAAATTGCAGCCCTTTGCGACTTCCGGTGGCAAAGTTACGCAACACTTGTCGACCCCGGATCTTGTGAAAAATACGTCAAATTGAAAAATGGACTAGGAGAGAAATGCAAAAACATGTATCCCTTTTTTTCGTCCCACGAATCTGTATACCAAATTGCAGGCCGTTGCGACTTCCGATGGCAAAGTTACGCAACACTTGTCGACCCCGGATGTTGTGAAAAATACGTCAAATTGAAAAAATGGACTAGGAGAGAAATGCAAAAACACGTATACCTTTTTTTCGTCCCAAGAATGTCCACGACAAATTGCAGCCCTTTGCGACTTCCGGTGGCAAAGTTACGCAACACTTGTCGACCCCGGATCTTGTGAAAAATACGTCAAATTGAAAAATGGACTAGGAGAGAAATGCAAAAACACGTATCCCTTTTTTTCGTCCCAAGAATGTCCACGACAAATTGCAGGCCTTTGCGACTTCCGGTGGCAAAGTTACGCAACACTTTTCGACCCCGGATCTTGTGAAAAATACGTCAAATTGAAAAAATGGACTAGGAGAGAAATGCAAAAACACGTATCCCTTTTTTTCGTCCCAAGAATGTCCACGACAAATTGCAGGCCTTTGCGACTTCCGGTGGCAAAGTTACGCAACACTTGTCGACCCGGATCTTGTGAAAAATACGTCAAATTGAAAAAATGGACTAGGAGAGAAATGCAAAAACACGTATCCCTTTTTTTCGTCCCAAGAATGTCCACGACAAATTGCAGCCCTTTGCGACTTCCGGTGGCAAAGTTACGCAACACTTGTCGACCCCGGATCTTGTGAAAAATACGTCAAATTGAAAAAATGGACTAGGAGAGAAATGCAAAAACACGTATCCCTTTTTTTCGTCCCAAGAATGTCCACGACAAATTGCAGCCCTTTGCGACTTCCGGTGGCAAAGTTACGCAACACTTGTCGACCCCGGATCTTGTGAAAAATACGTCAAATTGAAAAAATGGACTAGGAGAGAAATGCAAAAACACGTATCCCTTTTTTTCGTCCCAAGAATGTCCACGACAAATTGCAGCCCTTTGCGACTTCCGGTGGCAAAGTTACGCAACACTTGTCGACCCCGGATCTTGTGAAAAATACGTCAAATTGAAAAATGGACTAGGAGAGAAATGCAAAAACATGTATCCCTTTTTTTCGTCCCACGAATCTGTATACCAAATTGCAGGCCGTTGCGACTTCCGATGGCAAAGTTACGCAACACTTGTCGACCCCGGATGTTGTGAAAAATACGTCAAATTGAAAAAATGGACTAGGAGAGAAATGCAAAAACACGTATCCCTTTTTTTCGTCCCAAGAATGTCCACGACAAATTGCAGCCCTTTGCGACTTCCGGTGGCAAAGTTACGCAACACTTGTCGACCCCGGATCTTGTGAAAAATACGTCAAATTGAAAAATGGACTAGGAGAGAAATGCAAAAACACGTATCCCTTTTTTTCGTCCCAAGAATGTCCACGACAAATTGCAGGCCTTTGCGACTTCCGGTGGCAAAGTTACGCAACACTTTTCGACCCCGGATCTTGTGAAAAATACGTCAAATTGAAAAAATGGACTAGAAGAGAAATGCAAAAACACGTATCCCTTTTTTTCGTGCCAAGAATGTCCACGACAAATTGCAGCCCTTTGCGACTTCCGGTGGCAAAGTTACGCAACACTTGTCAAACCCGGATCTTGTGAAAAATACGTCAAGTTATTATATTGTCATTACTTACCGGTTTAAGACTTTTGTACATTTCTATACGCGTTACCACATTAGAAACATACACCTAAATTCATTATTTACTTTGCATTAGCAAAATATGTCATCAAATTACACTAATTAAATTATACTTCTTAATTAATTTATACAATAAATGTTTAAACCAAATTTCAGGTTTCATTCTTTATAACACACTTCCTCCCCTTAATCCATTTTTTCAATTACAGCTAGGCATAAGTCGTACGCATAAGTTCCATGTATACCTTTCCCATAATTTTCGTATACCTTTGTTACCAAGTGTTGCGTAACTTTGCCACCAGAAGTCGCAAAGGCCTGCAATTTGGTATACAGATTCTTGGGACGAAAAAAAGGGATACGTGTTTTTGCATTTCTCTCCTAGTCCATTTTTTCAATTTGACGTATTTTTCACAAGATCCGGGGTCGACAAGTGTTGCGTGACTTTGCCACCGGAAGTCGCAAAGGCCTGCAATTTGATATACAGATTCTTGGGACGAAAAAAAGGGATACGTGTTTTTGCATTTCTCTCCTAGTCCATTTTTTCAATTTTACGTATTTTTCACAAGATCCGGGGTCGACAAGTGTTGCGTAACTTTGCCACCGGAAGTCGCAAAGGGCTGCAATTTGTCATGGACATTCTTGGGACGTAAAAACGGGATACGTGTTTTTGCATTTCTCTCCTAGTCCATTTTTTCAATTTTACGTATTTTTCACAAGATCCGGGGTCGACAAGTGTTGCGTAACTTTGCCACCGGAAGTCGCAAAGGGCTGCAATTTGTCATGGACATTCTTGGGACGTAAAAACGGGATACGTGTTTTTGCATTTCTCTCCTAGTCCATTTTTTCAATTTTACGTATTTTTCACAAGATCCGGGGTCGACAAGTGTTGCGTAACTTTGCCACCGGAAGTCGCAAAGGGCTGCAATTTGTCATGGACATTCTTGGGACGTAAAAACGGGATACGTGTTTTTGCATTTCTCTCCTAGTCCATTTTTTCAATTTGACGTATTTTTCACAAGATCCGGGGTCGACAAGTGTTGCGTGACTTTGCTACCGGAAGTCGCAAATGCCTGCAATTTGGTATACAGATTCTTTGGACGAAAAAAAGGGATACGTGTTTTTGCATTTCTCTCCTAGTCCATTTTTTCAATTTGACGTATTTTTCACAAGATCCGGGGTCGACAAGTGTTGCGTGACTTTGCCACCGGAAGTCGCAAAGGCCTGCAATTTGGTATACAGATTCTTTGGACGAAAAAAAGGGATACGTGTTTTTGCATTTCTCTCCTAGTCCATTTTTTCAATTTGACGTATTTTTTACAGTCTCCAGAATCGATGAGTACTCTATAGTTTTGAAATCAGCAATCGCGATGTCTTGGAAATTCGATATGGCTATTCACAGGACGAAAAAATAATTCTTCTATGCTTAGTTTTCAATTCATTTTGAATTTAATGCATCAGTCCCACCACCCACCCTCCCGACTCCCTCTCACTTTAATAATCTGTTTTCTTCCGGACTGCTATAAAATTGAGTGCATGACGTTTTGGACACCATGTACCGGTTTTCGTCTGGCTGAATGCATATCCCGAAACAATTGCCGATCGCGCGTTGCACGTGTAGCTGCTGCGCCAGCCTAAGTCACGCCCATGCCCATATTGGGAGTTTGTCAACGAATCCTATGACGCTCGCTTGGGCTATGAAACAATTGCTAACCGCGGAATTTGTGGAAAGCTATTGCAAAGCAGCGATCTTTGGCATCCGCGAATGAATCCGCGGAAATCCTTCGTTCTGATTGGTCGCACTTGAATTTTCACAGAGCCCTGATTGTCCAAATTTGCTATCGTCTTTCTTTTCGGATTTTGGCAAATAGAAAATACGATTGGCTAAATAAAGTAATGTTGCTTTTTGATGCGCTGTTATTTATTCAGAAATCAACATTCGCGAGTCTTTTCATAATCAGTTCTCATCTTATATCAGTATTGTACACATAGTAAAGATGGAGTACACGGCTTCGGAGTACACCGAAATGCTTATTTTATATGGAGAGTGCGGGAGAAATGCAGCAGCAGCAGCTCGAGCTTTTGCAGCTGACGATGAACGACGTCATCCGGGTCGTGGACGAAAACCGTCGAAAAACGTCATTTTAAGATTGGTTTGTCGAGCATCGGAGACAGGGAAGCTAGTTTGCGACCGCAAGAATAATGGTTCTGGAGCCCCCCTGACCGCAAGGACACCTGAGGTAGAAGAGGAAATCCTGGAGGCCATCGAAGAAGACCCAACGCGCAGCATTCGCGACGTCGAACGTTTACTTGGGCATTCATACAGCAGTATTCAACGCATTTTGAAAGAAAATACAATGCATGCGTACCATTATACTCGCGTACAATCATTGCAAGCATCGGACTATCCTCTTCGCCTTGAATATTGTCGATGGCTTATAATGCAGCAGGACGTAAATGACACATTCATAGACAATGTGCTTTTTACGGATGAATGTACTTTTGGTCGTGATACTACATTCAATTATCATAATTATCATCACTGGGCATCGGAGAATCCACAACTATATGCCCAACATAATAGTCAACAGCGATTTACAATTAATATTTGGTCCGGAATACTTGGAAACTCTGTGGTAAGTGACACTATATTTTTGTACCTAAAGGAGAAAGTATTGTTTTTATGAAAATCTACTTCTTCAGGTTTTCAAGTGTAATAATAAATTGATAAGCTTGCGTACCTATTTCAGATCGGTCCATTTGAGCTGCCAGCACGACTAAACGGCGACTTATATGCCGAATTCCTTGATCGTGATTTGCCACGACTACTGGAACGCAATGCAGGGCCTAGAGATTGGTTTCAGCATGATGGAGCTCCTCCCCACATCACGCGCGCTGTTAGAGATATTTTAAACACCCGGTATAACCATCAATGGCTCGGACGAGGAGGACCAATTCCTTGGCCTCCAAGATCACCAGACTTAACTCCACTGGATTTCTTTCTCTGGGGGTATATGAAAGAGATCGTTTATCGAACCCCGGTAACATCCATCGAAGATCTACGCGGACGTATTACGAATGCGTTCACTCAAGTCACGCAGGATAATAAGCAGCACGCAGTGACTTAATTCAATACTTTTACGTTGAGGAAATTATCAAATCTTGAGTGAATAGAGATAAACACTTGATGTTGTTGATTGAAGATAACTGATGTTGTATGATAATAAGGCATACAAGATGAAACTGTTATATACTCTATTATTCTTAGTTGCTTGTTATGCAAGTGACTTATCCATAGATGATATATCAGTAAAGCATGGTCAGATACATAATGGCAAAAAGATAAATTGCACTGTGCAAATCAATGATACAATTGTGAATGTCACACCTGGAACTGCTAATGGATTATTTTATGGTCTTATTATCTACACTTGCGGCAATGAGAAAGGCTTTCTTCTCTCAAAACCTGAATGCTATGATTGTGGGATTTACTGCCCTCAAAATGAGGTTATCTTAGCATGTAGACAATTTGCTGCACCTTTTGTACTAGGCTTCCTACTTTGTGCTTTAATCATGGGCATTATAATCAAAATATGCTATAAATATCTCAATGCCTGCATATTTAAAATAGTCAGGCCAGTGCATAACCATCGATACCGGAAGCAACTTGAAAAAGATGACAAATTACGTAAAAAAATAGAATTGATGATGAATGATGTTCCTAGTACTAGCAAAGGAGCTGACACAAGACAATCCGATATCAACGAAACTGACCCAGTCCCTGAGACACAGGAACCAAGAGTAAAGTATTCCAACTGTAAACATCCAGCACTGAAGAGCTTAGCCATGGCCACTATGATATTGAATAGCCAACCAGTCCACTCATGTGATAAAACATTGTTTATGAAGTCTTCGGGATTGGTGTGTGAATCTGATTTCTGCCAAGACATAAACTCATACAGTTTCCAACTTGATGCAGGTAAAACTGTCTGTTTTTCTAGTCCAGATGGAAATGTGGTACGGTTTGAAATCAAGTAATCAGGTAAGCAATCCTCCAGGATTTCCTCTTCTACCTCAGGTGTCCTTGCGGTCAGGGGGGCTCCAAAACCATTATTCTTGCGGTCGCAAACTAGCTTCCCTGTCTCCGATGCTCGACAAACCAATCTTAAAATGACGTTTTTCGACGGTTTTCGTCCACGACCCGGATGACGTCGTTCATCGTCAGCTGCAAAAGCTCGAGCTGCTGCTGCTGCATTTCTCCCGCACTCTTCATATAAAATAAGCATTTCGGTGTACTCCGAAGCCGTGTACTCCATCTTTACTATGTGTACAATACTGATATAAGATGAGAACTGATTATGAAAAGACTCGCGAATGTTGATTTCTGAATAAATAACAGCGCATCAAAAAGCAACATTATTTTATTTAGCCAAACGTATTTTCTATTTGCCAAAATCCGAAACGAAAGACGATAGCAAATTTGTTTGCCACTATCCACATTAAGTTAAGTGTGAAGTGATAATGAAGTTAAGAGCATAATTTTTGGATTTTATTTGTTAAATAAGAGAGACAATTTTGAGACATTGTCTCGAACATTATCTCGCTACTACAATTCTGCCGCACCTTCGCGGCACCTCCGCCAAAACCTTCGCGTTTTTATTTTATTGTGTGTATTTAAAAGTAGGGAAACGCAGTGAAAAACATGTAGATATCAAGAACTACGGTCTCTTTCTCCGTCCTTGTCTAGCTCGACGCATTCAACCTCACTTTTTGACCGGTTTAAGCAGATGCATGGTGTGCCTTGTTATGAGCAGCAAACAACTGGATTGAACAGGAGGAGAATGTGTTGATTGATTTAGCTAATGTGGTAAAAAGGGTACCCAGAGACTTCCGCTTCCTCTGATTGGCTATCGTCATTTTACGATGGCGTGTGCTGCTAGACTCGTTGATGGTTCGATTCCATCGTTTCATTTGTTCGTAGTTGCCTTAAGGGATAAGTTTGAGAACGTTTGTGGTTGAGTTTCAACTGTCATTTGCGCGTTGCTCGCGAGTATGCCGTCTCTCGAAAGAACGATCGTGTGTGATGGAAGCCACGCCGTTATTGGCTGAACTTTAATTATCTCGTATTTAAAATTGGTTACGAATTTTTAAATTATTTATCCAGCGATCGATTCCTGATATCATCCCGAATCCGTGGATTACGGGTGGTTCGGGTATTCTGAATCATAAATATAGGAATGCATATTAGGTTATTAGAGTGACATTAATACCTATTAGGGTATGATAATAAATAAATATAATTTGACAATAATCTGGACAAGTAAACGCATAGTTTACGTACTTAGTGAATTATGATTGAAAATAGTTGTAATGTAACAACAACCTTGACACGTGAAAACATAATATACGAATGTACATAATACGTTATGAGCGGATGGATGAATGTGCCCTAGGTTACTACATATGTTTATAATGTAATTGTGATATGAATGTGGATGATTTTGTTGTATATGAGCATTATTATATGTAAGCGTTTGTAAATACTTTATGATCTCGTAATCTCAATTAATTATGCCGCGCAAAATGATTAGCAATCCATGCTGCATTAAGAATACACTTCGCAGCATGGGGGGGAAGTTGTAACGAAACTCGCGCTTGCAAATAGTTCAAAACGAAATCCACAGATAGCGTTGTCAGCGATATACTTCCCTCTCCAATAGATAAGAGTCCCTGGTAGGAATAGCAATTAGCGTGCTCGTCCCTTTCGTCAATTGACCGTCGTGTAAGCAAGGCGGGTGCTAAGTGCGAGCAAAGGCGACAGGGCTCTTAAGGGGGAATATACACCTGGAAACGGAAAAAAAAGGTAATTTTCGCGAATTTTTTTCAGGGAAACTATTGGAACTATCGGGTTAGGGTTTATTCTAGTTAAAAATATACACTTTCAAGAATGTTTTTATTTTTTTTTTATTCAAAAATGTTGAAAATTGACGGAGTACTGATGTCATGTAGAGAGTGCTGTAAAAAAATCGGCCATTTCGGTACCCACTGTCGTTTCATCAAAAATCATGTAAAACAAAAAAATCAAAGAGAATATTAAAATAGATAATATTATCCTGTCTTTATCATAGCCGATTTTAAAAATATGGATTTTTGACAAAATGGCGGACGCTTGAACTCAATGTAGCTATTTTCGTGCAAAAATTCGCTCGTATTTTGCAAAAAACAAAAAAACTAAGAATCGGAGAAAAAAAATCCTATGATAAAGATAGATAATTATGTATAAAATAACCACAACAAATTTCAAGTCAATCGGTTCAGTGGTTTTCAAGATATTTTGGGTACCGATTTGAAAAATGTAGTTTTGAGAAAAACGCGTTTGAAAATTTGTCGATGGATAAACGGTCAATCGAATGCATGTACTATTTGGGCTATAACTTTGTCATTTTTTACAATTTTTGCTTAAATTTTTCACCAGACATTCTTAACATATTAAACTCGAAGAAAATGTAAAAATTGAAAAATCGATTTTGAAAAAACGCGTTTGAAAATTTGTCGATGGATAAACGGTCAAACGAATGCATGTACTATTTGGGCTATAACTTTGTCATTTTTTACAATTTTTGCTTAAATTTTTCACCAGACATTCTTAACATATTAAACGTGAAGAAAATGTAAAAATTGAAAAATCGATTTTTTGAACCCTGCCAGGTGTATATTCCCCCTTAAAAGAGGACCTAAAATTATATAAATACCAAACAAAACCGGATAGCAAGGGATATGTCCTAGAGGTGCATGGAGGACATAGATTATTCAGTGCCAGACCACAAATTGTAAAACAATATCTATATGGAAAATCTGTGGAGACGGGACGAATTGACCCAGGATTCCAAGAAGGAGGACTAACAACTGAACATCTTCAGCACAATGCAGACAGATAAGAATTACTAATTATCACCGGTTCTTACTGAAAAAAGCGTTATTGCATAATTTACTATGAATATTACAATATATTTGTGAGGTTTTCGGTTAATTTGTCAAGTGTAGATAATGAATGGGCGATGAATGACTGCGTAATTCATAGTATGTTTCAAATTTTTAAGATAATTGTATAACTAGCATGATTTATATAAATTAAACCATTCATTTTAACTGCACACGATAAATGTAATTGTAACATAGTCGGTACAAGGATAACGAATAAGAAGATATACATTAACTAATCAACAGTTTTTGAGACTTCGTAACCCATGTCTGGGTTAATTGTTACAGTGCTTGGAGTAAAATGTGTGACGTGATTGTTCGAATCACGGTCCCAAGGCGGCTCCGGTTACCGATACAGATAACGTTCTCGATTTCTGGTTCTCTTCGGATCGCCACCCTGCTCAGAAGCTACGCTCTCGGATTGATTCGCATAGATATGTCAAGGCTCTCGGAAGATTTCGTTGTTGTTTAGTGGAGGTCGAGGTGCTCGAATCTGCCGTGGGGAGATAGTCTCGCCGTACCGAGTTGCCCGGCAGAGGAGAGTACCCGACGGAGACGTCTCCACGGACCGGCAGAAGCCCGGGTGAAATACCGGCGCCCCGCTGGAGATGGGCAAAGGGCTGTAGAGCGGGCGGAGATATAGTTTTGATACAGTTAAGAGCAGGAGAGGAACCTCCTGCCCGAGTTAAGGATGTGGTGCCCAGCTGTCGCCCGATGCCCTGGGGAAGCGGCCGTGGAGGATCTCCAAAAGATACGTACCGATTCGTTAAGGAACGCTCTCGATTTGGTTTAAAGGGACGATTCGAAGGAGATAGAAGTGTTATCGGTGAAAAGGCTCTCGACCAATCAGAATGATTAGTTCTCGGATTTGGCTATTGTCAAAGCAGTCTGTCTCGGGGCACCGACCGAGGTGTCACGGGCTGGCTCGTGCTCCCGTGCTATCTGTTGATAGTTTTTCTTGCCGTGGTTCGCTCCGGTATAGCAAGTTCTCGAATCGTACAGTTCTCGCGTTGTTCTCGCGATATCCAGGAATTCTATGAATTCCTGTGAGTGTTACGGAGGTGTAGTGCTGTGCCTTAGTGCAGTGCTCACCAGAGTGTCCTTTGGATACAGTTCTCGACCTCCCCGGATTAGCTGTACCAGCTCCGGTGAGTCCTCCAATTTATTAATTGGTGAAGGGATCTCGATGGATAGTTTAGATTCGTTCTGATGCGTTCTCGGTTCGTCGCTCTCTGTCACTCGCACTATTTGCCGGACTCTTACTCCGACCCTCTCTACCTCAAACCTAGCAGCCTGAGCGGCCGTGCATTTCCGTAACCGTCCGCTCCCGTTCGTGTATCCAGTTGCGTTTGCTGATTTTACGCGACCCCAAAGATCAGCACCTACGGTTGCGTTTCTCGATTTCACGCGTCCCCAAAAATCGAAAGGATCCGTTAAGCTATCGCTTCGTCTGATAGGTTCCGTCAGAGCTCTCGTTCTTGGTGGAGTTGGGCCTGTTCCACCCCAACTCCCAGTTTATACCGGCTCGTCAGTTCCCGGTGAAATAAGAATTGACTGGCGCCCGCCTGGCTTGCGGATGCACGAACGACGGGTGGCCGGCCGAAGGTAACGTAGGTTGGTTCTCGAAGATAGTTCGTTCTCTGAGTTTTGCTATCGGTGTCGGGTCACGAAAAGAAATACGTTACAAATGTTACAAGAAATGTTAGTGTTTTTAGTAAAAAAAAAAGTTGAAACAATTAGAACAGCAGTAGGTAACTTTTATTGAAACAAAAATAAAAATTTCTTTTAAATAAGTTAACCAAACATAAAAATATTTCTTTTAAATTATTTCATAACATCATTAAAGTCAACTACCGGCTACTAATCAGTTAATAAAAATCATTGGAAATCAGTGTTAATTAGAAAAATCCGAATCACAGTTTTGACAAATGCAAGTTGGTAAGCCAGGAGTGCACTCCTCCAGAGCCTATATTTGACAGTTTTGGCACTGAATGTACATTTTTCTCGGCCTGCTGGTAGAATATGGAGATAAGCAGACAAGGCAAAAATCTTCATTTTTTTTCTCATCATTATTAGATATCTTTTTTCTTTCATTCCTTTTTTCTTTTGATATGGGAATATAGTTTTCTTCACTTTCAATTTCTTTGCTTCTAGTTCTTTTTTCTCTTCTTCTATATAATTTTTATCAGGGGTGTCTATTAATATTGCTGATTTCCTTTTGTATACTTGTGACATTATTGTCAGTACTGTAAAAAAAAAAAAAAAATCTATACGATGAGTGCGTATAAAGGGTTGTTTGTCATATGTGACAAATAACCCCGAAAAACCTATGACAACATGATCCAATCGGTAACAAAACTAATCTCTATAATGACTAAATAAAATGTCCAAATTTAAGCAACTATTACATTAAACGCAATTGAAATAAAGTTCATACTATGAACTAAGATAAAAAGAAAAGTATTAAAATAGACGAAGTTTGTGTACTCACATGATGAATACGAAGTCACAAAATTTACTTTGAGCGTACGAAAACTAATGAAAAGTCGTCCGCTAGGGGGACAAGTCTCCGAGACGTGGACTGAACGATCAGGAAAGCATAGGAGACGCGTGAGGGTACGTCGAACAGAAATGATTGGTTGGTCCCGTGAATTGAAAGATAGCCAAAATAACTCTGAGCATCACTTACCATTGTCTTGTAGCTCCTACTATCCACAGGAACACACTCTCCTGGGTTATAAATCCCTCAAACGGATAACGATACGATAAATAATCTAAAATCAGTACGAAACGATAAGACGTCTATCCCTGAGCTAGGCGACGCTGTGAGTGACGCTACAAATTTCAAAAATTAGAAACCTTCCCGAGAGCGCGCTGTAATACCACTCCCTGGTCCAATCAGGTTCGCTATTACATCGGCTCCGCTAGCGAGCTCGCTATCTTCAATTGTTTTGATGTCCCGATGAAATAGATTCTGGCATCTTGTTACGTTAGGATGGCTGCAGTACTGTTTCCGGGAGGCGGGAATCACATCCACCTCTACCCCCTTGATATTCGGCTTTGCGCCGCTTCTGCAACCCCTATATGCCCTATGATCGAGAAGACGCTCGCCACTTGCTTCGCGTAGTCGAGCCGCCAAATTGTGTGCTCCGGTCTTAACGTCACTCGTCACCTCTCCTCGATAGCGCTTCGGCATGCCCGTTGTTGACTCTCTCGGTACAAAATCCGTCTCGATAGAAATTTTGTCGAATCCTCTGGGTTCCGCTTAATGAACTCGGAATCAAAAGAAACATTTCCCACAGGGAAATAAATACAAATTTGTAAAATAAAGTTAGTCCAACGCCACGCGAAACGCTCCATAATTCATTAGGCCCTACGACGTAGCCGAACTCGCCTACTTTGTAGCGTGCATCAAAATGCCACGTCACAGTATATACACTCATGTAAATAGAAAAAATAGAAACTTTGACGACGACGGACAGGTGAAAAAGTGAACTTTTAAATGACTAATAAATACATTTAGTATATGCATTTTTCTACGATACTTTTTTACCTGTACTAAGAAAAAAAAGAGTAGCTGTGAATCAAAGTCAATTAATATATTTTTGTTTTGTACGATGGTCACGTTCCTGATGATCATAGCTGTTATAGCACCGGTAGGCATGTAGCACTCAACGTTGATAGTTTTAGTCGGATGTATCGGAACCTTTTTTGATGTTGGTGTTAGTGGACAGCGTATTACAGTCTGATACTAATTGACACTTTGTTTTTCGTGCACTTGTGTAGGGCCTTTGTACCTTGTCAAAACATTTTCGTTGTAAAGTGCAGGGTGCTGCATGATCTCCCGCGTGCTATACGTTTTAGCATCCCCCCAGTGAATCAACGAGGTAAGACAAAAGAAGATCGCATACTGTAATTGCTACTAAATTATAGTGTTGTTAATTTTGGATAATGTATTATTAGAGCGTATATGGTAAGTGACAGTATACTTCTCGGTTGGTAAAGACCTTCACACACAAAACGACGTAACGACTTAAGACGTAAGCGTAAGGAAGCCAATCAGAATCTAGTACTGTCCCTTCCACTTTCCTCCGTAAGACGTAAGCCGTAGTGGCGAAAAATATCGTAAGGATGAAATCGTTACGGCTTACTTCTTACGGACAACCAATCACAAACCTTCTCGCGTGATGTGCTTTCCTGTAAAAGTGCATATCATGCATTTCAATATAGTTCCAATTTATAAAATATACAATCCTTAATTATAAGTACATAATTGTTATTGTGTACTTACTTTTTACAACAGAAAATAGCTAAAAAAAGAAAGTTATAGTACTTATGTACAATGAAGACACTTTAAAAAAATGTGCAATTCTTTCTTCAGTGTGATTGGCCGTAGCTTACTCCTTACGCGTGTGGTGTGCGATGGTGCTTACTGATTACGGCTTACGCTTACGTCTTAAGTCGTTACGTCGTTTTGTGTGTGAAGGCCTTAATCATTGAGAGCCTTTGTGTATTGTTCCGAGCCCATTGCCGCTGCAAAGGTTATGGCGCTGAGTAAGCTTGTGCGCAATATGCACTGGGGCATTGATCGGTTTGTTTCTGCGATACTGTGCGTACATTCGTATCGACAGCTGTCTCGTTACTCGTGCAAAAAGTAGTTAGGAAATACGCAACATTGTGACATTTCTTGTCTGTTTAATAGAGTAATACCCCTCATTGATTATCGGCACCATCGAAGCTAATAGTTCCACGTAGCGATATTACAATATAGCTAAGGTAAGCAAATCGACAGTACTAGACGCATTTTATATTATGTAATATGCCTTACCGAATACCCAGGGGCAACTCGATAAAAAAAATCTTTTGTAATATGTGTAATTTCTCAACTTCTGTTACAGTGCTTTATACAATCTATAGGTGTATAGTCTTACTATCTGTGCGAGCACTAAACGTCATTCTTATTGCGATGCAATTCAAGGACTCATTTGTCCTTCTTCCTGGGGATTCTTTGCGGCGTCGTCGGTCAATGATACATAACATATTTCTTACAACTTTAAAACTAAGGTATTGGTATAGAATGTTTTTTAAACGATTTATATTGTACTTGTAGCAACTATTTATGAATAGAGTAACATGTGTATTTTGGAATGCTGCATGTAGTTTGATCAGAGGACCGTCGTAATTCATAGCGCCCTTATTTAGCACCAATCTCGATGGCTTTTATTCAAATCGGTGTGGTTTTGGTATCTTTTAAGCACTTCTTACATATTCGCGTTCTGTGTACGATAAGTATAATAACTATTTTAAAACGATAAATTTAAAGACTAAGTTATAATGAAAAAGTGTTGAAAATCTAGCCCACATTTAGATGTTAAAAGTCTCATGACTTTTTATTTAAAATTTTCAGAAGAACTCTCGTGATTACTAAATTTTATTTTGTGTTTATCGTTATAATCTATTTATCAACAATGTATTCCGAATAGCACATATTACACCAATTCAAATTCAAAAATATGTAACAAAACAGAGAAAGATACAAGAACCGGCATATAATACTCTAGCAAGTTCGAAAAAATGACAATGATCCGCACATAAAATGTATAAAAATACTCACACATGACCTATCCCATCCACACATGACCCATACTATATATAGTTGATTCTAATTGACGAACCAGACTCTCAGAATTTAGAAGACGATGCGTGTCTTCCTGTCGTCAAATAGTTGTGTTCATCGATCCACGTTGAGGAATAGTCAATTTATCGCCAGTGCTTGGTTCCGCCAATTCTTCACTTAATGAAATTGTGATGCTTGTTTTCAATTGATATTGTGGTGAATGAATATCAATCCAGGGCCCTAACGCCTGTGTAGAATATATGAAATGTTGTTAGGAACTAATCTTAAATAATGATTGCTAAGCGTGCGAAAAATACCTGCGTTGTGTCCAGCGGTTGTTAGGCGAAAGGGACGAGTCCACTTACCGCTGTGACACTCAAGCGATTCGATCCTAATTTCGATAACGGAGGGGGGAAACGCGATATTAGCGTACTCTGCCAGTTTAATAAGAATTACAACGGTACTGCCGGTCGGTATTATAGTACGTAATGCTAGTTCCGTTACATCGTATATGCTATCATGGCATTATATGACAAAAACGATTGAAGTTAGTGGTGAAGGATGGTAAAAACACAGCGGTTAAAAAAAAGTTTTTACAAACAACTAAAGAAATAGATTGAATCAATCGCTACGACGTGTAAAATATTCCGTCACGAAGTCCCGACAATAACAACTAGCGGGTTTCAACCACGGAACGCAGTATCGCCCTTCGGGAAAGTTTCAAAAAGTACCGTCCACGAACTCCAGAGTCCAAGATTGCATTTTAGTAACTTTAGACTATCTACTTTTCGTTCTATATCACTGTTTCATGCGGCATGTATTCGGCTACCACTACCTTCGCGCTGAAGGAACATCGAGGAGCAACAACGTCAGCAGAACACCAGCCTTATAGCCGTATTCATAGTCGTTCCTTGAGGAATAAGGATCCCTTGTTCCTCGTTTCGTGTTTCATAGACCTTCCTTTACAGAACAAGGAGCCTTATTGGCCTCCTTATTTCAAGGGAGGTCTCGAGCTTCCTTGAGGAAACCTTCTGCTCTATGATTGGCTGTTTCGTTTGATATGTCTAGCGCCACAAGCGGCCCAAGTTAGCAACTAGCCCAGCTCAGGCAGCAAAGATGTATCTGATCAGTTATTGAAATTGTCGGCTGGTTTTAATCATCAATTTTCTGTCCAGGTGTTGACCTTACGCAGTCCACGTAAAATTATGAAAAAAAGACAGTGCGTATTTCTTTTACGTTTCGACCCTCATTGGGGTCATCTTCAGAAATGTTTTATTACTAGGTAAACACGTATGAACTGTTGAACAATCATTGGTTAGATTGTGTAAAAAATAGTAGGCCAAACCTAAAGCCATAGTTAACACTAGATTACCCAAGAAAGTCATTTTGACTGCTTTTTAATTTCAATTAGAAAAACAATTATGTATATAATGACACAATTTGTTAGAACTTTGTGACTTTTTCTACAACATATAAATGCGTTTATTAATAATTGTAGTTACCTCCCCCCTCCTTCATTTCCGGTATAGATATTGTGACGACACTTTTTGAAGGTGACGAACAAATAAATGGCACCGCGAGAAATAATTCATGAAATACTAAATTATTGGGCGCCAGGTATAACCAGAGTTACACCGCTGTCTCCTAAGGACACCCTGGCCAGCTCTTATGCGGTGGGGTCCTGGGTCTGGGAGACAATAATCAAAATCTGAAAATTAGGGAGGTTCACACTAAAAACTACTGAAAACGATAAATTATCGGAACCAAAATCCGGGGACGGATCCGATTTATTTTAAATAGAAAAAAAATATAAGAACAAAATGGTGAAATACAAATGACAAGTACAGAAAACAGATCGAGATGATGCAGAACACACTGGGATATTTACCCGAACGATATTATACAATAATGTTCCCGCTGGAACAACGCAACATACTATACGATATAACAAACGGTACGGTAACGATAATAAACGATACGATAATGACTCACGCACCCATGTGTTAGGGAGACGATTCCGCGAGACGTGGACTGAACGGTTAGACACAAAACCGGAAGAATTGAAATAATTAAATAAGAGACCGATCCCTGTTTGTTATCGGATTAGCTATCCTTGGACCCTTAGCGGTCAGGAAAGCGAAGGATGACGCGTAAGAGTACGTCGAACAGAAAAGATCGGTTGATCCCGTGAATTGAAAAGTAGCCAAAATATCCCTGAGCGTCACTCACCGTTGTCCAGTAGCTCCTACTATTTCCAGGAACACACTCTCCTGATTTATAGTCCCTCAAACGGATCGCGATACGATACAGTAAATACAAAAATCGGTAGAAAACGATAGCACGTCTATCCCTGAGTTAAGCCACGCCGTGAGCGACGCTACAAATTTCCAAAATCGGGAACCTTCCTGAGAGCGCGCTGTAATACCATCCCCTGGTCCAATCAGGTTCGTTGTTACATGGGCTCCGCTAGCCAGCTCGCGATCTTCAATTGTTTTAACGATCCCGGTAAAATAGATTCTGGCATCTTGCTACGTTAGGATGGCTGCAGTGCCGTTTCTGGAAGACGGGAATCACATCCACCTCTTCTCCCTCGATATTCGGCTTCCCGCCGCTTCTGCAACTCCTATATGCCCTATGCTTCTGAAGACGCTCGCCGCTGGCTTCGCGTAGTCGAGCCACCAGGTTGTGTGATCCGGTCCTGACATCACCTCTCCTTGACAGCTCTCCGCCAGGCCCGTAGTTGGCTCTCTCTCGGGCCCCGTCTCAATACAAATTGTGTCGAACCCTCTCGGATCCGCTTAATGAACTCAAAAACAAACGAAACGTTCCCCACGGGGAACTAAATGCAAATTCTTAAAATAAAAATCAGTCCAACGCCACGCGAAACACTCCCTAACTCATCCGGCCCCACGACGTAGCCGAATTCGCCTAATTTTGTGACGTGCATCAAAATGCCACGTCACAATATATGTGTTATACCTATATTGCCCAAAAGCAGTCATTTTGACTGCTTGGGAAATTTTAAATAATCAAAGGACTCTTATTATTGAATTGAGTAAATTTCTTATATGACCAGTTCGGCTCTGTATTGAAATAACAGTTTTCATTTTTTTTCGATTATCGTCACATGATAACATACAAGTACATGATAAATTGTCGATTTGGGCGTATACTTGATAAGTCGCAGTTGCTCAATAAGCTAAAGTAGTACTTGTTATTCGAATCTTTATGCAGTGATACTTGTTCTAACAAGTTGTTCATGAAAGAAATGTCGAATAGAAGTATATAACTGTAAATAATATAAAAAATATTAAACATTAATTTTAAACAAATTTTTTTACATATTAGTTATTGTTTCACAATGCAGTCCTTTTGACTGCTTTGGGCAATATAGGTATATACAAAGTTTCGGTCTTTCTAGTGTTAATAGATGATTTATGGCTCTTTTTAACTTTTGGCTAATCCTGCCTTTACATGTAACACACAAACTCTTGTTGGTTTGGCCTACTATTTTTTACACAATCTGATCAATGGTTGTTCAACAGTTCATACACGTTTACCTAGTAATAAAACCTTTCTGAAGATGATCCCAATGAGGGTCAAAACGTAAAAGAAATACGTATTGTTGTTTTTTCTTAATTTTATCTGGGCTGCGCAAAGTGAACACTTGGAAAGAAAATTTAAGCTGTATCTTGGCTTGGCTTATAGTATAGACAACGCGATCCCTATTTCAAACTTTTTGAAAAAATGCCACTCGAATAGACAAAGAGGGACTGAGGTGGCGGCCAGTCCTGCCACCATAGGCAATTATATATGTCCCTAATTATACCGTCCTTCTGGAAGGAAGAGCCGAGGTGTGACTCTGAAACATAGAGGCCTTGGAGATTGAAGGAAGCCTTCATCAAGGCGTCCTTCATCCTTGAGATAAGGACGGACTATGAATACGGCTGTTAGTCTCGACAGAAGGAAGCCACAACCAGTCCCGCGAGGGAAGATGGAGGTTATAACGGGGTGCCCGGCTCGTCCCCGCTATAATTAATTTATCCACAGAGCCGCCAGGGAGCGCTAGAGGGCTAGGAATTTTCGAAAAATTAGGAGTTCTGATCGGGATTCAAACCCGATACCTTCGGACTGCCAAGTCGAGCACTTACCACTGTGCCACCGAACCCACTGTCCGATCTGATAAGTCCTGTTTATTTATTTTTCGGTCATTCCTAGGTGGACCCCCCTCCAGCTCTGTAACGCCACGTTACAATGTCCACCACAAAATCAGACGCCTCCACTCCACAGCCGACGACTTCCGAACTGAATAGTAGGCCGGCTCAGTAGTAGAAGACATCATCATGGACCATCGACGTCCGCCGCCGTCTGACGTCCCGCGTAGGGAACATCGACAGAACTGAGGAAAATAAGTAGCTCTGAAAGCTACCCTGGCGCGAGGAGTCATGACCCTCCGCCACCTAGTCGTTCCCACAGACGTCCAGATCAGGATTACCCATGGACAACAGATTCTGGTAACCCCAACTACGGCAACGAGTTATGACAATGCAAAGAACACTGAGTCCCGCGAACAGGATCCGTCTCGTAGGCTAGTTTTAAGGATTTACAAGGTGGACCCACCTTCCGCCTATCGTATTTTTCTGATTACGGAAAAATTCCGTTTACGTACATCATTTCGTTTCGCGTCCTTCTTGTGCGGTAGGGTGATGTAACGTTCCCATAACACAATTCCGAAGAAATTTGAGTCAAGCGACATGCTTCGGAATTTAGTGCGAGAATCTAGGCGAACCCTTCTGCGCTGACGATTGGCTCAAGAGGACTTATGTTAGTGGGGACGACGGAGCTAGCGGTGGCCCCGAGTCTCGAAGAACTTGCTTCGAGCGTCATTCTACGTTAATTAGCCGCCTGGGCCAGCGTCTCAATAGATGTACTGTAGTCATATCTTCTTTTTCTGTGTCGCTTACGGTAAGTCCAATGACCTTTCTGCTAGCTTTCACGCAAAAATGCTGCCAGAATGTTTGTCATATATATTCATCGACAGATGCCTCTTCAAGGTAAAATTGAGCAATTAATTTCAAATTTGTACTCACTGTTGTTTTTATCTCTGTACAGGGGTAATGCACTGCTGAGTAGACTGGCAACCAACATCCAAACGATAAACCAAAATCTTTCCATTTCGTCCTGAAGCATAGAAACAAACGGAAGAGGTAATCACCATGATGCAATATAGTGTTCTTGTTTCCCATGTAAAAAAAGTTAAATACATAAATTATTTCACGAAAAGAACATTACTGATTAGTGATTACGCAAACCATATTACTGAATCTCAGTATAAAATTGCCTGCTGTGTCATATTAACTTATATCGTTAATAAGTTTAAAAAATATTTGATTATAAGGGAAAAACGGATGAAAAGATAGACGTTCATGAAAAAGATCTGAGAGTCAGATTACTTAATTCATAAGATATTGTAACCAATACATCCGAGGATATTCGTATCGCGGTAATAATAAGATCCCGCTAACCCGAATAACCTTCAATATCAAGTAATAACAATTCGTATGCATCGCGACGCTTAATTCTTCCGCATCTCTCAGGTCCCCTGGCCTGCCGATGACGGGCATATAAACAGCGACGTTTCGCGACTCGAGCATTCTATCACCTGAGCTAGCTAGGTTACCTTTAGTAAAGTAAACGAGCAAACCGTCTCGGGCAAGCGGGCAAACCGTCCCATTTGACCATCATTTCTAGAGGTACTTCTACTCTTGTAATCGAGCAAACCGTCTCGGGTAGGGGGCAAACCGTGTCTTCTGCCAGATAGAATCAATCTCTGCATTTCAGTTGGGCCGTCACTTTGATACATTTGATCATTGTGCCGTTTCCGCTATACATGCCATCATAACTTTATTAAAAGACTTGCATAACTAGCTACTCTGCGAATGAGACTTCTCACCTCGCCGAGATAGCAACGTTGTTTTAGATAGGACCACGTCTACCTGTGACCACGAGTTCCCTAGTGGAAGACTGCTCAACAGCACGACGCTTATATTTTAACGAGTCAACTCTGTAATCAAATTCCGCTGGTCGGAGGCTGCTTTCAGACACGATTCTATATTTTATGGATACGATCAGAATAACAGTCAAGATAGAATCACACGAGACTAGAAGTTTACCTACGAATTCCGTTCCCGTCAGACATATCGTATAGGTAAACTGCGTGTAACAATCGTATTGATACAATTGACTTTCCGATCCCTAAACTGTTGTATATACCATTTATAATCATTATTTCTGTCTGCTTACATGTATATCTATTCTTCGCTTACTAACATCCAGCATTCTCTAGGCTGGACCTGCACTAACCCTTCTTGTATTCCATTGTAGGATAATATATTTTTCTTTTCTAATTTGTAAAACAAAATCTCACTTTCATTTGTTCCGCCTGATATCTTTCTCAAGTTCCTAACAGTCGATTCTGGCTCGAACCTGCCTTTTTGACACGATCCGGAGAACCGTATCGTGCGAGTAAGGTTACAATATATTACTTGCTGTTCATGAACGAGGTGAGCCCAATGAGTTTGAAGGATCATTAACTGATGTAAGACTGGAAGAATAAAGAGCGTGAGGGTGTCCGTCTCATTGAATAGTTTCTTTCTTACATGATACAACGCTTTTGCATTGTAAGAACTGAACAGGAGGATTTTTACGAAATTTTCGAAACACATGCTGCATTAATATAAGTTTAAATATTATTATGGCAATGGAAGAAAACATTACATAGGACCAACAAGTATTTTATTCTTGTAAATTAATGTTCTTAGCAATCTATCGGTTTGAATCCATACGTAAATCCTAGGATAATATAATCAATCCATTGACAGGGTGTTTTAATTTTCATTAAAATTAAATTTAAAGCTTTACATAAGTCCGTATTCACAACTCGCTCTTAAAGTCACTAACAGAGTCGCTTGTAGTTAAAACTCACTAAGAAAAAATTTAAAAGCGCACTATTAGCACTAAAAGCGAGTTCTGAATACGGGCTTAAGTCTCAGAACAATTCGTTCGTACTGTTTAGATATTCCACGCATTTCTGCAATAAGCCTGATCCGTGAATTTCATTCTTGTATGAAATTATAATGGAACTACACCACTTATTCGAATTACGTACTTTGATATATATTTGCATCAACCAATTCTTATATTTCTAGTAAGAATAAATACTTTTATTTATTTTATTATACATACATTTTATTATAACAGTGATAATAATCGAAGTAAAACTATTAGTAGTGATATCACGTAAAGTGTAATTCAAATGATGCCACATTCATCCCATATTAACCCTTAACCCTTACGAGTCACACTTTTCCAGAATTACGTAATAGTCACTCTGGGTCCGCTGGACCCAGACTATTGAAACTGTTATAAATAATTAAATAAAGCCGTTTAAATTTTTTAAAAAATTCCGGGGTATAATTTGAACTTATTTTTATATGAAAAAATTGTTTAGAAATGGCTATTACATTGCTAATAATGCAAAAAAAATTGTGCAAAAAAAAACGTCCGTAAAATGACGTTTTTCACAAAAAGTTTGATAACTTCTGTAATTTTCAATTTAAAAAAAAAATAAAAATCGTTTTACAATCTTGAAACTATATTCTTTCAAGAATATCCAATGATTTTTGTGGATATTCCGAAAAGTATATTTATTTCGTAGGATGAAGGAGCGATTTCGAGGGAAAAAACGAAACGCTGACGCATATAAAAAAATATCTATTTGATTATAGAAACAGCAAAAAAATATTTAAAAAACGATTCAGAAGAAATGAAGATACTCAATACATGTTACAAAAATAAAAAAGAAACATCTATTCGATACCGGAGGCACATTCTGTGCATAGATATGCCCTATGTTCGTCGCACATCGGTCGCTCGCAACTGGGGCATGGCATCCACGTTTTTCTGTCGGCTTTTACCGAGCAGATCGCACATCTTTTTTTTTCTGAGCTTCTCGCGCCTGTCGGTCGGTTTCAATGGCTCGTTTAGGCCCAAAATATTTCGGATTCCACTCCGAATATCCAACCGGATGGTGGGGATCACATAGCGCTCTCGTAAAAGTCCTTTTACGAGATGTTGCGACAGAGCGGTCAGGCACATTGCGGCGGTAACGCTGCTATTGTTGTTGCCCAGCAAATTGTTTTTGCATTTCACGAGAATGCGCGCATTCACTGCTGCCTGGTCCAGAATCCCGAAAAAAACACGCATAGGCCATCGGCTCGTTCGTCGACTCACGGTATACGAGTAACAGAGCATGTCAAAGCAATCTGTGCCGCCCTTATTTTTATTATAATATTGAATAATATTGGGCTTCGATTCCGTTTCCCGAGTATCCCCGTGCAAAAAAGAAGTCAGCATCAATACGATTTTGTTTTTCTTCGGGGTGTACGACAGCAATGTCAATTTGTCTGTAAAACAAAATTTGGAGGATGGTACTTCCTTAGCAGCAACTTTCATTTCCTGCGGAATTTCGCGCTTATGTTTCCTAATCGTCCCGGTAATACGCAGGTTTATATCTGGCTCCAGCATCCGTTGTACAATTGGAATAGAGGTAAACCAATTGTCGCAGGTGATATTTCGACCTGAACCGTGAATGGGCTTAGAAACCTCTCTCAAAAAATACTCGGAGACAGACTCATTTGCTGGTGTACTCGTTTTCCCCAGGTACGGGATAGAATTGAACTGCAAAGAAACAACAAAAAATAATTTTTGAAATTATATAGTTCGCCAAAAAGCATGTGAAAAATGTAAATTCATAAAAAATACCATATATGACGTCATTTCATCGTTCAGAGACACGATTTTCAAGCCATATCGATCTGGTTTTGATTTGATATACATCCTGAAGGAACATTTGCCTCGAAAACCCAGAAGTTGCTCATCGACCGTACAATTCATATGAGGCTTGTAGTAATGCTGACAGTTCCTTATAAAAATGTCCCACAAGTTCCGAATTGGTGCGAATTTGTCTGCTCGATTTCTCGTAGCTTTGTCGTCAAAGCGCAGGCACGACGATAAAAACTGTAACGTATTTCTTTTCGTGACCCGACACCGATAGCGAAACATACGAGAGCGAACTATTTTCGAGAACCAACCTACGTTACCTTCGGCCGTCCACCCGTTGTTCGTGCATCCGCAAGCCAGGCGGGCGCCAGTCAATTCTTTTTTCACCGGGAACTGACGAGCCGGTATAAACTGGGAGTTGGGGTGGAACAGGCCCAACTCCACCAAGAACGAGAGCTCTGACGGAACCTATCAGACGAGGCGATAGCTTAAGGGGTCTACCCTAATTGCAATTTTCAAAAAATCGAATTTTTTTTTATTGCATTTTTCGAAAGTATACACATTTAAAAGTATCATATTAAAATTTTATAAAGATCCGAGCAGTCTAACTGTACTTTTGAGCGACGTTTACTTAGCTACCTGTGCGCGCTAATATACGCACCGCTCGGAGCAATACTACCTACCTGCCTTTGTATACATGAGGAGCTGCTACTTTTTGTAAATATATACGAAGGCAGGCTATTTTGGATGAAAATGAGCAGTATGAAGAAACTGAAGACATAATGTATGGTGCAGGCATCGCTGATTAGACGTAAGTAAGATTTTTTCTCGATTTTAAAGAAAACTTTAAACGCGTTTTTCTCGAAATGACATTTTTGGACGGCTTGTTGATAACATCTCCGAAACTATTCAACCGATCCTTACCAAAATTTTACCACATGTTCTTTATGACTATAGCTATAGCGCATATCATACGAATTTTGAAATTTTGAGTATAACTATTTTTTTTTTGCAAAAAACGAAGGAAAAAAACGTGTTTTTCCGTACTTTTTAGTAAAAAGGCCGCCATTTTGTCATTTTTTAAAAAATCAAAAATCGTATGATATGCGCTATAGCCATTTACCTACTGAATCTAAAACCATTTTTTTTTTTCAGATCATCCATTCCAGAGATTTTATCAACAGCGCACACCCATCTTTTTTTTTGGACCTGTCTTCTGCCCCATTTTTATGTACGGAAACGGAGTAAAATGAATGTATTAAAATAAGTGTATTTTTTAGGCCTAACACTTTTTATATCCATATTTATAATTTATACCGGTCAAAAAAAATCGTGAAAATAGCCTTCTTTTTGCTCGTCTAATTAGGGTAGACCCCTTAACGGATCCTTTCGATTTTTGTTGACGCGTGAAATCGAGAAACGCAACCGTAGGTGCTGATCTTTGGGGTCGCGGAAAATCAGCAAACGCAACTGGATACACGAACGGGAGCGGATGGTTACGGAAATGCACGGCCGCTCAGGCTGCTAGGTTTGAGGTAGAGAGGGTCGGAGGGGAGAGTACGATTTCCGTGGCGCCTCAATTTGACTACTGGATCTTAATCTATGGACCAAAATAAAGTGATTTTCAAGAATAAAAAAAAGTCAATTTCGTCTTAGTTTAGGTGATACGAACCCTTTAGTGGTTTTTTTATTT